>CM042166.1:75678031-75768101 GCA_023376005.1 Doryteuthis pealeii
TTATTTATTGGGGGGCGGTGACGGGGAATAATTAAATTAATAAAACCTAAAAAGTAATCAATACAATAGTAATAATAATAACCTGGGCCTTGCCAGAGAATTGAAAAAGCCATGGAACATGAGAGTGAAAGTGATACCAATTGTAGTTGGTGCACTTGGAACGGTCCCAATAAACTTGGAAAAAAGACTGTTGCACATGAAAAAACCTGGACATGGTTAAGAAAAGGAAACCTTAAGAGAGAAACTGAATCATTAATAATTGCTGCACAAAATAATGACATAAGAACAAACTATATCAAAGCGGAAATTGATAAGACCCAACAAAATAGTAAATGTAGACTATTCGGTGACAGAGATGAGACTGTAAACCATGTACTATGCGAATGTAGCAAACTAGCACAACGGGAGTACAAAACTAGACACGACTGGGTTGAGGAGGTGATCCACTGGGAATTATGCAAAAAATTAAATTTTGATCATACAACAAAATGGTATATGTATAAACCAGAATCTGTTCTTGAGAATGAAACGCATAGAATTCTCTGGGACTTTTGAGATAAAAACGGATCACCTTATCCCTGCAAGGAGACCAGACCTAGTATTGATTAACAATAAAGAAAGAACTTGTCAACTGGGGGATTTTGCAGTTCCAACAGATCAAAGGGTGAAGATGAAGGAAAAACGAAAAGATGGATAAATACCTGGACCTTGCCAGAGACTTGAAAAACTGTGGAATATGAGAGTGAAAGTAATACCAATTGTAGTCGGTGCACTTGGAACGGTCCCGATAAACTTGGAAAAAAGACTGGAGGATCAGGAAATCAGAGGAAGAATTGAGACCATCCAGACTACTGCACTGTTACAATCGGCTAGAATACTCAGAAAAGTCCTGGAAACCTGAGGAGACTTGCTGTCACTCAAACTCCAGTTAAATACCATCAGCTAATGCTGATGTGAAAAACTCAAAAGGAGTAATAATAATAATAATAATAATAATAATAATAATAATCTGAATCTAACCTCGAGAATGAGACGCACAAAATTATCTGGGACTTTGAGGTACAGACGGATCACTTAATCCCGGCCAGGAGACCAGATCTTGTTTTGATTGACAAGGAGAGGAAGACTTGTCATCTCGTGGACGATCACAGAGTGAAAATGAAAGAAAACGAAAAGATCGATAAATACTTAGACCTTGCCAGAGAACTAAGAAAACTGTGGAACATGAGGGTTAAGGTCGTGCCTATTGTGATTGGGGCTCTTGGAACAATCCCAAAGGGGTTGGAAAGGAGTCTGGATGAATTAAAAATCGGAGGAAGAATCGAGACCATCCAGACTACAGCATTGTTGAGATCGGCTGGAATACTCAGAAGAGTCATGGAGACCTGGGGAGACTTGCTGTCACTCAGCCTCCAGTGAACCACCGGCTTCTGCAGGTGTGAAAAAACTCAAATGGAGTGAAATAATAATAATAAAACAGAATTGACATAACTAATCGATAATGTGAATTTTTATTCACTTTTGCACCAATTCGACAGTCAATACATCTGAAAATAGCTGATCGTCCGGTGGGTAAGGAGAAACACAAAAACGCAACTGAGCACGTGTGTATGACCCTTTGCTGTTTTATTCCCTCCGTTCAGTTTCTGGGGTCGTTGAAGTGTGCGGAAACGGATAACGGACACAATGTACTGAGTAGATACTTTGTTCCCGAAGAAACCAGTTCTTCTTGTATCTTTGAAAGGTTCAATCGCTACAGCCCGTCTCGCTCGTGTCCCCAGCCACCAAAAAAGAGTAAAACGAAAAACCCGGCTTCTTTTATTGGGGTTCACAGAACACTGAACCCCCACCCCGTCTTGCGTGGGTGGCATCGCATGACCAACCCCCACTCCTGTTAAGAGAGTTCCAATTGCAATGATGGTAATCATGTTTTTTTCTCATTCTATATTCTGTTATATTCTTTTTTATGTTTCCCTATGTAAACAAACTTTTGTCACACTGGAAGTATGTTTCGGTTTGGTTTGGTTTGGTTTGTTTTGTTTTACGGCATATCAACCTCAGTGGGTCATTTAATGCCGATAAATTTTTGAAATAAATCAATTTTTAATGGATAATACAATTTTTTTATAAATACATTTTTTCTATTTAACCCATAGATGGGACCCTAACAGGTACTACCTCTCCGGGTCAGAGTGGACCAGGGAGCAATGGTGATGAAGGGGTGCTCCATATTCCCCAAACCTCCAAAACTGGAACCTCACCATCAGATAGAGTTTAACGTCATTCCCATGACATGTAGACCCTCAGTCACCGCCTTCTAGCACCCATATGATAAAAAGGGGTTGGGGCTTACCATAAGGGCAACAGGGTTGGGAAAATCATATAGGTGCTAGGGCTTGACGTGACCAGCCGATTGATCGGAGGGGGCCTCTCCGACCGACCGTCTAGCCCAAGATAGGGCCAAAGTTGAGTATTGCATGTCATGAACTGCTCATCCACCTGGGCTCTATGCTTAAGCATCACGGGTCGCCACCCACGGCCAACAGTTGGCCCTATTGGGGGAGTCTAACCCCTCTGCAGAGGTGCAGTCGGTGTATTCTAACGCCCCAGCCGATTGGGCGGGTGTATAGTGTGTGTTTCTTGCATATTTGTGTGCGTGCTATAAACGTACTATGCACGCAAGTCCCTAACCTCTAGGCATACAATAATACCAGACTGGTTTACATGCCGTAAGAATCAATCAATCTTTCCAATGATTTAAATGATGAGCCAATTCTTATTTATGTTTTCTATACACATCTTTTCATGAAGAATAATCTTCCCTTTATTGAGCACCTTCATTCTGCAACAAAATTGAATTTCACCGTCGGAAAAAGAAACTTGATATAATTGCAAGCGATCTCAGCGTTAATGTACATTTTAAGATTTAAGGAAAAAAGAGAAAAAAAAATGAGAAAGAAGCGATTGAAAAGTATATTTTCTAAAGCACCTTTTGCAAAAGTGTTTTCAAAATGCTTTCTAATTTCAAAATGTTCTCTAAATGTGCATCTATGATATTTGCATTGATGCAATACAGGTAAATGCAGGTAAAAATGCAGGTAAAAATAGTGAAAGGAAATATCTCAATTTGAAAACATCTTTTCAAAGATTTCTCATGAAAAAAAGTGAACTAGCTTTAATATTGACTGATTGTAATTTGAATAACTTCTCTCGAAGTTATAGTTGGGAAGAATAGCTAGGAGACATTTTCTTTCGATCTATAATAAACTCATCAAGTTTAAATCTGTCAATAAATTTCCTAAAATTTCATAGCTATCGGCTTCGTATATGGAAATCCTAGGAGGTGCGTGGTCGATGAGTCCATTTCCTATGACTCTAACCATTAGGTTAGAGTTCTAGGAAATAGACTCGTCGACCCGAGTTCAATTCCTGGACGAAGCTGTTTGTATTTCACATAGCGTTAATACAGTTGGGAAAGGTATGAATCCAATTCTCTCTCCAACTATGGGTAACTAGCAGGGCAGACTGGGCTCTTTAACCATGGCTAGGTAACCAGTCTAGGAGAAGGAAAACTCTGAATTCAAACCAATTAAACCCCACTTAAGAAATTAACCTTGTGTCGCATCCCGCTTGTGCGGAGGGGTTGGTTAATATATATATGGAAATCCGTCCCGAGCACAAGTATTTCATGATAGACTAATGGCCTGATATAAAGTTGTCGGCGTGGCCTAATGTCGGTATCAGCCAATCAGCGAGGGAGTCTATCCCCTTTTCACTAGCGCTAGACCAAGAAGATTATTTTGGCGTCTGAGGTGGAGTGCCACACCTACCATCAGCTCCTTACTTTACCGCACAGATCCCTGTGCTACTCATACGCTGAGTTGGCGAGGGCCAGTATCGAACCAGGAACCTTGTGGTTTCTAGCCGAACGCTCTACCGACTGAGCTAAAGTCTATTAATTTTAATACTCAATGACGAATCCTCTAGATTGGCCGTTAGACTATGCCATAGTTACCTCCTTCGATGGAATATTTTTTTAAATGCATGTTCACAAATAAAGTTTGATAAAATACGAGTAGAGTAAGACGATGCCTTTTATAGTTATAATTATCACAGTCTGCCCGGCTTTTGACAGGGATCTGGTGGCTTCGGCACTGGACCGCAGAAGTTAACAACGTTAGTACAAGGGGGGACGCCCCACTCCCCAGGCAACACCTGCCCCCTCGATTTAAAGGGATGGGTTTATTGCCCGGTACCTGGGGCGCCCCCTTAAGGGGGGATGTCGACGTAAACGACGTACTTTTTACACCCAGCTCCGTCGGTTCGTGGTTGGTCCCACATTAATAGGGCCTTGTGCCTAACCCGTACACGTGGGGTACGAGGGAAATATGTTGTATACCCTTCATTACTTCTTTAATTCTTACTTGCTTCTATATCTTGGACATCTATTCTTCTGGCCGGCTTTGGTTCTTCTTCTATCATCTTGGTCTGGAATCTTCTAAAGTCTGGACTTTCTTGGGGACTTCGGGTCTGGTTTCTGTAAGGGATTTCCCCTTATCACATTAATTTTGATCTTATTTTATTGTTAATCCCCAAACCAGACGTCTGCGCAGATCCTTACATCGTACGAGCTCGGCTTCTAACTTCTAACTGACTGAGTTACTTAATATCCTTAAACCGGAAGACAGGGTCTTCTGTGCCTTCCGGTTCTCACGATTTATCCCTGGAAGGCAAGGTGAGAGTGAGGTCAAGCGCCGTCACTCACTCTCAAGGCCATCAGCTGCAATAATCGCCATTATGTTTCTACACTATTGCCATAAATATTAGGTATCTAATAATTATGTAACAAACATCGTATATAAAAAAAATTTAAAAAACATTCAGTACTATCGAGTTACTTGCGGCTATATTGGTAGAAAATACGGTGGAATTTGTTACCCCAGACTGTAATGTTCTAGCCGTTTAGGATTTTTTTAACATCTGGCTTACCGAGCGGGACATTCTATTTTAGGGTACGGCACGCTCCTCACCAAAATATCTTTCTCTCTCTCTCTCTCTCTCTCTCTCTATATATATATATATATATATATATATATATATATATATATATATGTATATATATATATATATATATATATATTAAACTATTAAATACATAGGAATGTATTTTTCGGTCACTGAGAGATCAAATTTCAGGAGAAATGATCATTGCTTATTTGCTTAGTAGTGAGAGTTAATTTAAATTACCAATTAGAGAGCTCATTACCAAATTTATGGGAGCATATATATTAATAAATATATATATATATATATATATATATATATATATATATATATATATATAAGAATACAATAATAAGATAGTTTTGAGAATTAAAAAAAAGAACATTTCGAAAGAAGAACCCAATTTTATTGTAATCAATATGTCATGTTTTGAGGCCGTAAATGCACAAATTCAGGAAATATTAAAACGACTGTCGTGTCAGTTCCTGGAAATATTGATCACAGAGAAGTGAGTGAGTAACTATGTGTGCACATCAGTTAGTAAGCAGTGTCCAGCATGTCTTCTCCATCTTACTCGGATGATTTGTGTGATAGGAGGTAAGTGGCCGTACAGCTGCTTCTTCGTAGAGTGCTGCTTCCAGGATCTGCTCAAGATGGCACGAATCCTCCTTGTATAATCTAAGTGGTTCAGTCATACAGTAGCACTGACACGACTACAGCTTGGGAGAATTCTCGCATTATCTTATCAAAAAGATCAGATATCCATATGATTAATTATCTATCTATAGCGGCCCATGCATCTCGTATGCGTATATTGAAATTGCATTCTGTAGATGGGATATTACTACCTAGATATGTGCACTGGTCACGCAGAATATTTGTGTATGTATTTACCAACCTCTCCGCACATACAGGATGTGATGTGAGTGAGTAACTATGTGTGCACATCAGTTAGTAAGCGTATAAGAGAATGAATCTATTTTATCAACATGACCGAATAAAAAGTGGATCCACTGTCTCCCCAACCCCACTCTGTCTGTCTGTCTGTCTGTCTGTCTCTCTCTCTCTCTCTCTCTCTCTCTCTCAGGGTAAATCCTCAGCACGACATACTGAATCCACACATCAATATAAGTCTTTGATGGTCGGCCTACACAAGGATGATGCGTGCCGTCTTGAACAGATCCTGGAAGTAGCTCCCCATGAAGAAGCAGGTGTATGGCCACTTACCTCCTATCACACAAATCATCCGAGTAAGATCGAGAAAACATGCTGGACATTGTTGGAGAGGTACGGACGAACTCATAAGTGATGTTCTCATTTGGAGACCTACACATGGACACACCAGAATAGGCCGACCAGTAAATTATGCTACTCTATGACTGGTGTGTTCATGTGAATGTGTCTGTTACAATCTTCTGGGTCATCATGGAGCCCTTAAGAAAGGGCGCTTATCCAGTGGAATTGGATCCTTGATAAAGAGTCTTGGGTATTGGTAAAGATCTGGTGATCCTGTAAGTCCGACCTAAGTATTGGTAAAGATCTGGTAATACTGTAAGTCCGTTCTGAGTATTTGTAAAGATCTGGTAATCCTGTAAGTCCATCCTGAGGATTGGTAAAGATCTGGTAATCCTGTAAGTCCGTCCTGAGTATTGGTAAAGATATGGTAATCCTGTAAGTCCGTCCTGAGTATTGGTAAAGATATGGTAATCCTGTAAGTCCGTTCTGAGTATTGGTAAAGATCTGGTAATCCTGTAAGTCCGTCCTGAGTATTGGTAAAGATCTGGTAATCCTGGAAGTCCGTCCTGAGTATTGGTAAAGATATGGTAATCCTGTAAGTCCGTTCTGAGTATTGGTAAAGATCTGGTAATCTTGTAAGTCCGTCCTGAGTATTGGTAAAGATCTGGTAATCCTGAACGTCCGTCGTGAGTATTGGTAAAGATATGGTAATCCTGTAAGTCCGTTCTGAGTATTGGTAAAGATATGGTAATCCTGTAAGTCCGTCCTGAGTATTGGTAAAGATCTGGTAATCCTGGAAGTCCGTCCTGAGTATTGTAAAGATATGGTAATCCTGTAAGTCCATCCTGAGGATTGGTAAAGATCTGGTAATCCTGTAAGTCCGTCCTGAGTATTGGTAAAGATCTGGTAATCCTGGAAGTCCGTCCTGAGTATTGGTAAAGATATGGTAATCCTGTAAGTCCGTTCTGAGTATTGGTAAAGATCTGGTAATCCTGTAAGTCCGTCCTGAGTATTGGTAAAGATCTGGTAATCCTGGAAGTCCGTCCTGAGTATTGGTAAAGATATGGTAATCCTGTAAGTCCGTTCTGAGTATTGAGTAAAAGATCTGGTAATCCTGTAAGTCCGTCCTGAGTATTGGTAAAGATCTGGTAATCCTGGAAGTCCGTCCTGAGTATTGGTAAATCCCTGTAAGTCCGTTCTGAGTATTGGTAAGATCTGGTAATCCTGTAAGTCCGTCCTGAGTATTGAAAGATCTGGTAATCCTGGAAGTCCGTCCTGAGTATTGCTAAATCTGGTAATCTTGTAATCTGTAATCCTGTAAGTCAGTCCTGAGTATTGGTAAAGATCTGGTAATCCTGTAAGTCCGTTCTCAAGGAGTGCATTTAGAATTATGTCCAATGTTGGGGGTCTAAGTATTGTATCAGCCACGCAGTATTGCTAGTGATTGGCTGCAATATAACTCACGTGACCTTGGCTAATCTATAAATCCAGGTGGGGAATTAGAGCACACCTTATATTAAAAAATATTCCAACAGTGTTCACAGGCGAATGTCACATGAGTTCACCCTTACTTCTCCAGCAGTGTCCAGCATGTCTTCTCCATCTTACTCGGATGATTTGTGTGATAGGAGGTAAGTGGCCGTACAGCTGCTTCCAGGATCTGCTCAAGATGGCACGAATCATCCTTGTATAATCTAAGTGGTTCAGTCATACAGTAGCACTGACACGACTACAGCTTGGGAGAATTCTCACTTTATCTTATCAAAAAGATCAGATATCCATATGATTAATTATCTATCTATAGCGGCCCATGCATCTCGTATGCGTATATTGATATCGCATTCTGTAGATGAGATATTACTACCTAGATATGGTCACGCAGAATATTTGTGTATGTATTTACCAACCTCTTCGCACGTACAGGATGTGACTTGAGGTCATTTTTTGTGGAGTTTAACAAGTTTTAATCCAGAGTTTTTCTAGGCTGGTTACCATGTTAAATATCCCAATCTGACCTACTATTTACCTATATGGGTTAGCCGGCTCAAGATTTATTATATGTATTAATGATTTTGACTATAAACTAAACACCCATTGATAAACTTATGCAATTCCTAAGGACTGCACCACTTGGATTACACAAGGAGGATGCCTGCCGTCTTGAAGAAATCCTGAAAGCAGCACTCCAAGAAGAAGTAGGTGTACGGCCACTTATCTCCTATCACATAAATAATCCAATTACGATGGAGAAGACTTGCTGGACACTGCTAGAGAAGTAATGGCTTTCTCCCGTGGACACCCACATATAGACATACCGGTCTATATGTAGGTGCGTGGTGTAATGGTTAGAATCCTAGGAAATGGATTCGTCGACCCGAGTTCAAATCCTGGACGGGGCTGTTTGCATTTCACATAGTGCTAATACCCTTGGGAAAGGTACGTATATTGTAGCTACAGGCAAACAAATGCCGAATCTTCATTATAATAAGATATTCAATTTTTCTGTACGCGTAAATACTGTACTGTTTATTCAGTGTTAAATGTTAAATATCCCAATCTGCCCTACTATTTACCTATATAGATTAGCCGGCCCATGATTTGTTCTATGTATTAATGATTTTGACTATAAACTAAACACGCATTGATAAAATTAGGCAAATACAGAGAGTATTTGTGACGTCTGAGGTCACCCTGACACAACCCCGTGAAGCTTGGGGTCCAGAAGAAAGCAGCGGCAACAAGACAAGACACCAGCACATCAACATCTTCAGGGACAGCCTTCACATGTGACATCTGTGGTCTAGAATGTTTTTCTAACATTGGACTTCACAGTCACAGGAGGCGCTGTAACTTCAGCGGCACAAAAACTAGTTTATAGTCTTCTGAGACTAAAATGTCAATAAATAACTTGTAACGTAGATCTGGTTACAGGAAAACAGACACCGAATCTCTATTATAATAAGATATTAAGTATTTCTGTATGCGTAAATGAACTTATCTTGTTTTTGTCTTCCTACCGTTTATTCAGTGTTAGTATATATAAAAATATATGAAAACACCACAAAATGCTGTTAAAGTGAAAACATTTTATAAAATAGCTGATATTGAACAATATTTCGATTTTATGAAAATCATCATCAGGTGGGGAATTAGAGCACACCTTATATTAAAAAATATTCCAACAGTGTCCACATGTTGCATAGCCTTCTTTACTGGCACTAAATAGGTATATGCTATATACTTCTCTTACTTCTTACTCTGGTCGTCTATTCTTCCGGCCGTCTTTGCTTGTGATCGTCTATCATCTATCTTGGTCTGGTATATCTTCTAAGGTCTCGTCTGGTCTTCTATTGAGGATTCCGTGTCTGGTTTCTGTTGGGGATCATTCCTTATCAGAAGCCCTGTGTCATTGTTGGTTTTTAGTAATAAACACAAGACTTTGATTTACGATGATGTTACTTTATTCGTAGATCCCCAGACCAGACAATCACGCAGTGAGACTCACATCTTGCTAGCTTCGCTTCTAAGTTCTAACTAACTGAGTTGCTTACCCTTAAACCGGAAGGGGCTTCTATCGGGGTTCCGTTTCTCACGGTTTATCCCCAGAACGCAAGGTGAGATCGAGGTCAAGCGCCGTCACTCACCCTCAAGGCCATCAGCTGCACTAATATGATTTCTACACTATTGTCATAATCATTAGGTATCTAATGATTATGTAACACACAGGCGAATGTCACTTGAGTTCACCCTTACTTCTCCAGCAGTGTCCAGCATGTCTTCTCCATTTTATTCGGATGATTTGTTAAGAGCGGAGACAAAAGTCATATGAGTTCAAAACAAAAACCTTGAGGTTGTAAAAAAGAAAAAAGTGTTAGTATATTCACATTCGAATAACGAGTTCCGTCTTCTGCAAAATGAGCATTTTAATTGACCTCGTTCGGAGTTTGTCTCCTATCAAATTCGGTTAGACTGGCTGGCATTCTATTCTAAATAACTTACCAATTCTCTGCAATAAGTGTTATTCCCATTGGAGCAATGCACCATTTCCCTTCGTATTTTCGTCTATCGAACCACGTGACATGGAGCTAATATTTCATTTAAAGCGACCAATCAAAATTAGACATCCTTTCTCAAAAGACCCAGTGGCATTTCACACACTTGACGCAATGAACAAGATAAAGATATATTAAATTAGCCTCCTTTGGGGTTGCACATTGACGAGTCACGAAGAAGATTCTCTGTTTTAGTAATTCTTAATTATAACTTTAGAATTCTTGTCCACCCAAAATGTTCCCGAAAGCATCGAAGTTGTCACCAATATGGAAGACTTGACTTTCCATAAGTAGAAACAGGACTCACATAAGTCTGGCTCAGGGTCACTCATTTGGATTATATCTTATTATAATGGAGATTGTGGGTTTGTCTGTCTGTAACCGAAACTATATTACTATACAAGTTACACGTCCCTTTGTCATTTACATCATATTCTCCATGATTTTATTTTTATTTAAACCTCAATTATTAATAAAATTGTTTTACATCATTAAGACTGTTGACCATATCTACATACTAATAACATACAATTGTATTTATATATACAACAAAATAGCTGTTTACAGTGTGTACGGGAAGGCTAATTTGCATATTGATCATAAAAATTTGATTTTAATAAATATATGCTTAGTATTATTGATTTCTAATTGTTTGGTTTTATCTTATTGAATATGAGCAAAAATCTCTGAGATAAATCTTAAAAGAAATCCATTAACAAGAAGAAATAAATAATATTATTCTTTACTTCCTATTTTAACTAAATAGTTAGATTAGGAAAATTTACCAATGAAAGACGGGAGTAATGGAAAATGATGGAATAGTTAGTTTCAAAGTTGTTCTATTTTTCAATCATACCCCCTCTGTTCCAAATCTTTTTATCTGCATTCTTATTCAGTTTCATTAGCATTTCTGATTTAACATGATATTTTATTATATTAAAACTTAAATACTTGCACCCGGAGGGTGCATATGTTTGCTAGTATATATATATATATATATATATATATATATATATATATATATGAAATGTAAAAATGGATATTGAATCCGACAATATGTAAGAAAGTTTTATAGAAAAACAAGATGTTAAAATTTTTTGCTGACAGATATCTGTTTCGACATTATGAATATGTCTTTATCAAAGCAACATTGTAAGCGGAAAAACGAAATGAATATATCAGTAATTACGAGGCACAGAACGCTCTCGATCAGTACCGGAATTTTTTTTTTTTTAATTTTAAAAATACGTATTTGTTGTTAAAAATAAAATAAATTTTATTTTTAAAATGTTTAAGCATTTTTATCATAAAAAGCTCAAAAGAGTTTGTAGTAAAAATGTATATGAATATCAAAAAGGTCCAGGAAAATGTTCCGGTTACAAATGAAAGTTTAAAAATGTAACAAGTCCAGCAACATGAATCTGCAATGATGTTAAACTCGCGGACTTGTTACATTTTTAAACTTTCATTTGTAACCGGAACATTTTCCTAAACTTTCTTATATATACTAGCAAATATATGCACCCTCCGGGTGCAAGTATTTAAGTTTTGATATAATAAAATATCATATTAAATTAGAAAGGCTAATGAAACTGACTAAGAATGCAGATAAAAAGATCTGCAACAGAGGGGGTATAATCGAAAAATAGAACAACTTTGAAACTAACTATTCCATCATTTTCTATTACTCCCCTCTTTCATTGGTAAATTTTCCTAATTTAACTATTTAGTTAAAATAGGAAGTAAAGGATAATATTACAGTTATTTCTTCTTGTAAATAAATTTCTTTTAAGATTTATCCACGAGATTGTTGTTTATATTTCTTAAGATAAAACCAAACAATTAGAAATCAATAATACCAAGCACATATTTATTAAAATAAAATTTTAAATATCAATATGCAAATTAGCCTTGTCGTTCAAACTGTAAACCGCTATTTTGTTGTATATATAAATACAATTCCATGTTATTAGTACGTAGATATGGTCAACAGTATTAATAATGTAAAACAATTTTATTAATAATTGAGGTTTAAATAAAAATAAAATCATGGAGAATGGGATGCAGATAACAAAGGGAATTGTGATTTGTTTAGTAATATAGTTTCGGTTACAGACAGAAAAACACACAATCTCCATTATAATAAGATATATATATATATATATATATATATATATATATATATATGTGTGTGTGTGTAAATAAATGGAAGTTAATCCGACAGAATGAATTTAACATTTTGAAAAAACAATTAGTAATTATAATCTGCTGACAGAATCTGTTTCGACCGCTTAGTAGAAGGGTCTTCATCACGAGCAAAACATATGAAGGAAAGAAGGGATAAAAAACTGTTGGAAGAAATAGGGGGTACAAACACACGCTGGAATGCTTGAATTTTTAAAATGCGCATTCTGTATCAAAAATGAAATAAATTTTATTTTTTTTTAAATCAGAAACATTTTTAATCCAAAAATAAGAGTTTCGTGTAAATATATAAAAAAGTGTAAGAGATTATCAAAAATGTTCAATATATATATATATATATATATATATATATATATATATATTATTTTCGAAGTTTCCTCCGGACATACATATACACACAACTGCCCTTTATATATGTATAGATTGCTGGGTATTCAATTTTTTAACTCATTTTTTAATATATTTAATAATTAATAATAATAATCAATTGAATAATAAAAAATAGTATGTAATTAATTATACCCTGTAATAAGTTTTAATTTTTTTTTTTTTATAAACAATATTTTCTTTGGCATAATAAATTTGGAAACTTAAATGGTTTTAGTGAACTTATTAACATAAGTAAAATCTGAAGCTCGCTTGTATCTCAAATTTTAAATTAGAAATATTACAGTTTCTCTGAATGTTTGAGATGAGGCTTGAAGATTAGTATTATCTGCGTTATTCGGACAATTGTCCCCATCTTCATTGTTATTTGTACAACGTTTCGACCGATATGCCCTCCGACCTTCTTTAGGTATTTCTTGTCGGACTCGGGAACCTTCTCAGACTCGGGAACCTTCTTTTCGAACTCGGGAACTTTCTTGTCGTAATCAGGAGCCATCACAGTATACACACACACACACACACACATATATTATATATATATATATATTATATATATAATATATATATATAGTTGAATGAAGTGACAAATAAAAAGTTTTAGCTTTTATTCATTTATTTGGGAACGATATTATTACCAATGGTTTCCTGCTAAAAGCATTCATCAGGTAAACGAAATGTTTTTTTTTAAAGCATTCATCAGGTAAACGAAATGGGTTTATATATATATATATATATATATATATATATATATATATATATATATATATATACCAACACCTCTGCACGAGCAGGATGCGATACGAGGTCAATTTCTTAAGCGGAGTTTAACAGAGTGAATTCAGAGTTTCCCTTCTCCTAGACTGGTTACCTAGCCATTGTTAAAGAGTCCGGTCTGCGCTGCTATTTTTCCATAGCTGGAGGGAGGATTGGATTCGTACCGTTACCAAGAGTACTAGCGCCATGTGAAATGGAAAGAGCTTTTTTCAGGAATTGACTATAAACTAAACACTCATTGATAAACTTACGCAATTCCAGAGAGTAGATGTGAGCTGCACAAGAATGCTGCGGGTGATCCTGAACAAGACATGGAAACAACACCCTAGGAGAAAACAGCTGTACGGCCACCTGCCACATATCACACAAACCATCAGAGTAAGACGGACAAGACACGCCGGACACTGCTGGAGAAGCAAGGACGAACTCATAAGCTACGTCCTCCTGTGGAAGCAAGCACATGGACAAGCCAGTGTGGGCCGACCAGCAAAAACGTACATTGATCAGCTCTGTGCCGATGCAGGATGCTGCATAGAGGACCTCCCGAGAATGATGAGGGATAGGGACGGATGGAGATTGTCATGGATATCCGCGCTGAAAGTGCGACATGATGATGATGATGATGATTTGTGAAGCAACCTCCAACACTGATGATTAGAGGAATGTGGGTATCAGCTTCAAACTAGTACACTGATAATCCTTATATCCTTTATCGGTAATAGCTAATGTTGAAAAAATATTAGACTATATCAGTTGCACAGTTTTTCATTAATATTGAAATCTCTCATAAAATTGTTGGGTTATTTCATTAATATTGGCAAATTGTATTATGCATATTAATGAATGAGTTAGATATTTTTACACCTGCAGAGCCGTCTCACTGCTGCATAGTATAGAGAAAGCAATAAGAGGCTTTGACCTTATTGTTAACTCAGATAAAACGCCATATAATTATTTACTAAGCTTAGCTTAGATGTGGCGCAAGGCCAGAGGTAAGGGGCGCCCAGGAAGAATTGAACTCACTAACAATGCTCAACGTCCAGTGAGAATTGAATTCACTAACAATGCTCAACGAATCTAGCTTGCTAACCATTACACCACGTGGCGTGCCCAGTTAAGCTTAGCTTAGATGTGGCACAAGGCCAGAAGTATGGGGTGCCCAGTGAGAATTGAATTCATTAACAATGGTCAGCGAATCTAGCTTGCTAACCATTACACCACGTGACGTGCCCAGTTAACCTTAGCTTAGATGTGGCACACGGTCAGAAGTAAGGGGCGTCCAGTGAGAATTGAATTCACTAACAATGGTCAGCGAATCTAGCTTGCTAACCATTACACCACGTGACGTGCCCAGTTATTTACTCAGCTTAGCTTAGATGTGGCACAAGGCCAGAAGTATGGGGTGCCCTGTGAGAATCAAACTCACTAACAATGGTTTGTGAATCTAACTAACCATTACACCACGAGAGGTGGCCAATATTTTGCAATAGAGATAAAACGCCATATATGTGCACGTGGTGTAATGGTTAGAGTCGCTGGAAATGGGCTCGTCGATTCGAGTTTAAATCCTATGCTGTTTGCATTTCACGTATCGCTAATACCCTTGGGAAAGGTAGGAATCCAACTACTCTCCCTCCAGCTATGGGTAAATAGTAGGGTAGACTGTGCTTTTTATCCTTGGCTAGGTAACCAGTCCAGGAGAAGGAAAACTCTGAATTCAAACCACAAGCTGAGACTCATGGGTGGTAGGTAGAAAAATTGCGTCGATCCCGTCGGCATTCCGCCTCAAGGGGGCGCCTCAGGCGCTGGACAATAAATCCAGCCATGCCCCTTTCAATCGAGGGGGCAGGTATTGCCTGGGGGGACGGACCCCTGGGATCTACGCTATTAACCAACTCAACCTGTCCAGTGGCAGAAACACACTAGGTATAGGTAGAGGTGAGGTCATCTATACATGACACTGTCCAATCAGATTATAGTGAGGGGGTTTCCTAGGTATTTACATATTCATTACATCACATAATAAAATAGAATGTAATAAATAATGCTCTGTTATATGTTTTAATGTTTATTTTTTATATAACTGATATTATGAAGACCACTGATTAGAGAAAGAGAAAGAGAGAGAGCGCGGGAGAGAGAGAGAGCGGAGGTGGGGAGACTGTAGATCTACTTTTTATTCGGTCATGTTGATAAAATAGATTCATTCTCTCATACGCTTACTAACTGATGTGCACACATAGTTACTCACTCACTTCTCTGTGATCAATATTTCCAGGAACTGACACGACAGTCGTTTTAATATTTCCTGAATTTTTGCATTCACGGCCTCAAAACATGACATATTGATTACAATAAAATTGGGTTCTTCTTTCGAAATGTTCTTTTTTATAATTCTCAAAACTATCTTATTATTGTATTCTTATATATACTAGCAATACTTAACAATATACTGGGTGCAAGTATTTAAGTTTTAATGTAATAATATATTATATTAAATTAGAAAGACTAATGAAACTAAATAAGAATGCAGATAAAAAGATTTGAAACAGAGGGGGGTATAATCGAAAAATAGAACAACTGAAACTTACTCTTCCATCACTCTCGTCTTTCATTGTTATTTTTTCTCATTTAAGTATTTAGTTAAAAGAGGAAGTAAAGAATAAAATGACAGTTATTTCTTCTTGTTAACAGATTTCTTTTAAGATTCATTGAAGAGATTTTTGCTTATATTCATTAAAATAAAACCAAACAGTTAGAAATCAATAATACTAAGCACATATTTATTAAATTCGATTTTTTAATATTAATATGCAAATTAGCCTTCCCGTTCACATTGTAAAGCGCTATTTTGTTGTATATATAAATATAATTGCATGTTGTTAGTATGTAGACATAGTTAACAGTATTAATAATATAATACAATTTTATTAATAATTGAGGTTTAGATAAAAATAAAACCATGGAGAATGTGATGTCAATAATTAAGAGAATTGTGACTTGAGTAGGAATATAGTTTCGGTTACAGACAGAAAAACACACATCTCCATTATAAATAAGATATATATATAATTATATATATATATATATATATATATATAAGTAATTGGTATTTGCTTGAAGCATTGTTAAGTATGTTATAATATACTAATGATTTGAAGGCAATTACAATGCGTATAAAAAATAAAAACAAAAAGATGTTATTTGTGTCTTATCGATTTCAAAGCAGAAACTGTAGGCATCTGAATTTAACCTGATACCCTCTCTGAAAAATGGTGTACGAACGCAATCAGATCGTCTGTTATGTTGCTTTCATCTAGCCACAGCCTCCTAGTCTCCATTGCAATTCTCCAGTTCATGCCTAATTGTTTTTACAGTATTCAGGGAGCATTGGGCGGTAACCATAATCCCCTTATTTTGATGGTCGGCGCAGATCATCATCATTCAAGTTATTCTCTTCCATGATTCAGGTGGGTTCCAGTCATCCATTTTATCTGTCATCACGTATATGAATGAAAAAGAGTCCAAGCTTTTAAATTATCCGTTGTGTGCGTCAATACCTCCAACCTACGGAGAAAAATAACCAAAAATAAATATGTCAAATTTATACCGAACACTCTGTTTATATATATATATATATATATATATATATATATATATATATATATAAGATTTTTTGGATTTTTTTTAGAAGTATTGTTGTACAAAGTATATATTATTATTCATATTTTGCTTGAAGGCAATTACAATGCGTATATCGCAATAAAATTCGATAATTATAGAAGATAATAATGACAAGTGAATTTCGGTTAATAATTATTCGGTGTGTAGATCATCGTACAGACTTTTTCAACTTTATTATACATCACTGATGAGACTTAATAAAGTTGAAACAGTCTGTACGATGTTCTACACACCGAATAATTCTTTACCGAAATTCACTTGTCATTATTATCTTCTATAATTATCGAATTTTATGCGATATACGCATTGTAATTGCCTTCAAGCAAAAATATAAATAATAATAATAATAATAATAATATATATATATATATATATATATATATATATGCCTACACCCGGACAAAACCTACCACACCAATTGACCCATCAACCACTGTCACCGCCCCCGCACTTCAAACAAATATCCCCTACCCCTCCACACAACTGACCCAGCGACCCCATTCTACCCAAAATTCCCTGTTCCTCCTTATCTCACATCACTACACACTCACCCCCTTGACCTCCCCGGCGCTACCGCCGCCACCTGTACTTAAACGTATGCTTTGCTTCAATAAAGTTACAATGACTGAAGTCGTCTGTGAACACGGACGAAATTGTTTCACCCTGTGACTTGTTTTGAGTTGTTCATTTCTTGACCACTTTCCTTCTATCTACAGCATATCGTCGGATCCTAAACCCATCCACCCTTCCTTCCTTCATATATATATATTAAATAAATATATATTAATATATATATATATAATATATATATATATATGTGTGTGTGTGTGTGTGTGTGTGTGTGTGTGTGTATGGAAACAAGTCTGCTACCATTGGTTTCATGCTATCTAAACTTAATTGTTTAAGCGGAGCAATCGTCGGGCAGCGAAAGATTTTTTTGACAATGATAAAAATATGGTCAAATTTATTGTGCGTTTGTTTAACTGTATGTGCGTGTCACTTGTGTGTTTACGTGTGTTTTGCAAAAGGGTGAATGCGACTGTTCTGTTCCTACATGTGTGTATGCTGCCATGTACGCTCACATAAACGCGCGTAAAAAGCGTGACGTCATGCCCACACCTACGCGTGAATGTGCGTATAAATCTTTGTGCATGATGTTCGTGTTTGCTGATGTATAAGGTTTTGTGCGATTATTAGAGCGTGTGTGTGTTTATGTATTAATGCGTGGCAGGTTGAGATTGTCTCGTATTCAATATTAATAGAATATTTAAGTAAGGAAAATTTAAATGAGAAAAATTCTAAGAGGCCAGTTTTTATCGTTATTATAGTTAGTAAGGGCCGGGTTAGCTCAGTCAGTAGAGCGTTCGGCTAGAAACAACAAGGTTCCTAGTTCGATACTCACCCTCGCCAACTCAGCGTATGAGTAGCACATGGATCTGTGCGGTAAAGTAAGGAGCTGATTGGTAGGTGTGGCGCTCCACCTCAGACGCCAAAATAATCTTCTTGCTCTAGCGCTAGTGAAAAGGGGATAGACTCCCTCGCTGCATGGCTGATACCGACATTAGGCCGTCCCGATGACTTTACTAGGGGCCGGGTTAGCTCAGTCGGTAGAGCGTTCGGCTAGAAACCACAAGGTTCCTAGTTCGATACCCACCGTCGCCAACTCAGCGTATGAGTAGCACAGGGATCTGTGCGGTAAAGTAAGGAGCTGATAGGTAGGTGTGGCGCTCCACCTCAGACGCCAAAACAATCTCCTTGGTCTAGTGCTATTGAAAAGGGGATAGACCCCCTCGCTGATAGGCTGATACCGACTTTAGGCCGCCCCGTCGACTTTACTTACTTTACTTATAGTTAGTAAGAAGAAGATTCAGTTTGAAATACAAAGATAATAAGTCGTGTTATGAAATTAATAAATTCTGTAATAAAGTGTATCATAATAAAGGACTTAAAAACAATTTAGATGGTTCCTGCAATATTGGTATCTTGCATGCGATACTATGGTCCAATGCTACTCGTAATGCGTATTATCGCGTTGAGTTAATAATATAGTAAATGCAGATCTTGTAATGTGATATATATATATATATATATATATATATATATATATATATATATATATATATATTGGTTTGGATGTTGATTTTGAAGCTATCACAATGCAGGTGTAGAGAATAAGGTAACAATGGTGTTGTGTGTTAACCTGTATTTTATTCTTGAATTTTCGAGATAAAATCTCTTTTTCAGAAGATCACTGGAACTGAAGTCGTCTTGTTATGGCATTTCTAGTTTTTAACTAGAAATGCCATAACAAGACGATATATATATATATATATATATATATATATATATATATATATTGTTACCTTGACTTTCGAGTGCTTAACGTGTTACCAGCTGTCACTCAATTGCTTTGTGTTGGGAGCTCAAATTTCAGATAATTTCACTAAAAACATTTAACTATCCAGATTTATTACTCCAAAGAAAAATATCATTCATAAAAGAAAATGACTTTGAAACAAAGCTGTACAAATTAAGCCCATAAGTAGATTTGAGTTCTCTGGTGATTGTAAAAACATACCGCCGTAAAGTATGTAGCAATTAATTGTTCACCCTAGACTAACGACCCGCTGATAGTCGCAAGGGTAAGGAACTTAGCAGACGAAAATTCTGTCGGGTTTCGATCCCTGCTAGAGGTAGCTGTTAAATGTCGAGCTGCACTGATGAGAAGTAAACTTCGAAACACGAGTCTGTGGATGACTGATATATATATATATATATGTGTGTAGAATTAAACAAAAAGACACATCTCCTTTTCCACCAATTTTATTTTTGATCTTTTCGACCAACTTTTAATATTTGGGTGGAATTCGTGATAAGTCCACCAAATTTCAAGTCCCGAGTACACACATTTTAAATGCCTATAACACTTATCAATTCTTATCTTGTACAGCCTTCTACATTAATTATTTTTAAAAAACTGTACACATCACCCTGATGATGGCCTTTGAAGTGCGGAGTGATCCGGGCTCTTGACTTTGGTGACTTTCCAGAATTCCACTCATATTAAAAAGTTGGCGCAAACACTCTTTAAATCTACATGTATTGAGAATTTTTGGATATAGTTATTTACTAAGCTTGCTTAGATTATAGCACAAGGCCAGAGTGTGGGGCGCCAGTGAGAATCAACTCACTACAATGGTCGGCGAAGCAGTTGCCTAACCATACACCACGTGAGGTGCCCGAGAATTTTTGGTATAGTTATTACTAAGCTTTGCTTAGATTATAGCAAAGGCCAGAAGGGTGGGCGCCCATGGAATCGAAACTCACTACCAATGCGTCTGCGAAGCAGCTTCTAACCATTACACCCACGTGAGGTGCGCCGAGAATTTTGGATATAGTTATCTTACTAAGCTTTGCTTAGATTAGCACAAGGGCCAAGAAGTATGCGCCCAGTGAAATGAACTCACTACCAATGGTCTGCGAAAGCAGCTTGGCTAACCATGTACACACGTGAGGTGCCCGAGAATTTTTGGATATAGTTAGTTTACTAAGCTTGCTTAGATATAGCACAAGGCCAGAAGTGTGGGGCGCCCATGAGAATCGAACTCACTACCAAGGTCTGCGAAGCCCAAGCTTGCTAACCATTACACACGTGAGTGCCCGAGATTTTGGAATAGCTATTTACAAGCTTTGCTTAGAATATAGCACCAAGGCCAGAAGTGTGGGGCGCCCAGTGAGAATCGAACACTACCAATGGTCTGCGAAGCCAGCTTGCACCATACACCACGTGAGTGTGCGAGAATTTTTTGGAATAGTTATTACTAAGCTTAGCTTAATATGCACAACCAGAAGTGGGGGCGCCCCAGTTGAGAATCGAACTCCACTACCAAGGTCTGCGAAGCCAGCTTCTAATCCATTACACCACGGAGTCCCGAGGAATTTTTGATATAGTTATTTACTAAGCTTTGCTTAATATACCAAGGCCAGGAAGAGTGGGGGGCCAGTGGAATCGAACTCACTACCAATGCGTCTGCGAAGCCAGCTTGCAACATTACACCACTGAGGGCCGGAATTTTGGATATATTATTTACTAAGCTTTGCTTAGATATAGACACAAGCCAAAGTTGTGGGGCGCCCAGAGAATCGAATCACTACCAATGGTCTGCGAGCCAGCTTGCTAAACCATTACACCACGTGATGGTGCCCGAGATTTTTGGAATAGTTATTTACCTAAGCTTGCTTAATATAGCACAAGGCCAGAAGTGTGGGCGCCCCATTGAAATCAACTCACTACCAATGGTCTGCGAATCCAGCTTGCTATCCATTAAACACCACGTGAGGCCCGAGAATTTTTTGATATAAACGTGTTTGGTTAAATTCGCCTACTCTTACTTATGAGTGAACTCGCGATTAACCAACGGACCAACTTATTGCCAACCACTGCAGTTACTCTGCTGCTGATATTATTATTTATACTGGCTGTTCTGGTCATATTTACTCATAACTACTGGATCTTCGTGAACGTAGGATACATAGGATTATTATCACTAGGGACTTATCACTATTACCAAAAGGATTCTATAACGCGTGACTTAGCTTACTTATGTTACTTTTAAGTTCTTTACACCTGCCAAGGATGGCGGACCAGATACTTAACAGGTGGAAGGTCTGTATGAACTGAACGTGTTAGGAATTTGCATTGATAGTATGAATTAAATTGTTTCTATGTTAAATTGAATTTCGAATATCTTCCCCAAATGAAATTATTTCCGTCCTTTGTGTATTTCCTTGATTAATGTGAAAAAGTAAGTTTTATATATCAGTAAAATGGTTCTTCTCTGATTTATAATCACTATAGTAATTGCTTATGAATATTAAAAAACAACAAAAAGTTCCAAGTACAGATTCCCCGAGGATCCCCCGTATTCAAAACAACCGTTTACCAATTTCACCTTTCTTAGTTCTTATCTGTCCAAAATATCTACAATACTTACTATATTTTTCATTTGTCGAGTGAGTAATCGATAATGAGATACCGTATCAATACCTTGTTATTTCTTCTTTGTGAATATAACAGTAGAAAATACAAATGTTGAATTTAATGAGGTTTTATTTGGTTTGAGAAAATTAGCTTTACATCAAGTTGCTTACTAAGCTTCGATTGTAACTTCTTAATCTTTTGGTGGATCCAGGAGCTGAAGGCTGAGCTTGAGGTGTCACCAGTTGTGTCGTGGAAAGCTGGTCTGTCCCTTCTGGGTTCTAAGTCTCAATCTGATCTCCCACGTGTTCCCCTTTCAGTGACTCCTACAATACTACTACATTCTACCTCCAATCCTATTATATCTACCTACTTACTGCTACCCTCTCATATTCCCATCTAAAAGAACGCGTCCCTTATTTACCGCCCAAATTTTTAATTCTTGGGCCAGTGTGTCTACATTTTCTATTTTTTAGAACACTAGCAAATGCCATTGTTTCAAACCATACAATCGATAATGAGCTACCGTATCGAAATACCTTGCTAAAATCCAATACATAATTTTTTGGTTATATCAATATATTTATTGCAACTTTAAAAAAATATCTACTTACTGAGTCTACAATTTATTGTTCAATATGAATTAAAAATGAAAAATTACAACAGAAATTTAAGCATTATGACTTGTTCCAATAGGTATAGAATAACATGCATATGCATAGGCAAAGCAAATTAGATATAAACATATTTCTTACAGAATGTCATCACTATTGTTATAAATCTCAGGCTTTTAAACTGATTTGTGACTGTATAAAATTTCTATTCTCAACACCAATCAGAAATAGTAAGAGTCAGGTCAAATTTGATCCTTTTTTCATTATTGCAAGATATTATTATCTAAGAAGTAATATTTTAGAGAGTATATCTTTTACCTCTTTACTTTTCATTGTTGAAAATGAGGCAAAAAAACAGTATCAAAAATAATTTTAAAATAAATAATAACCATATCCTTCAATATAAAGCCAAACAAGTTAAAAAGATCCAATTTTCATTTTTATAATATACATTCTCATACAATATTTTTTATTGATTGATAACTTCATTGTAGCCTTCTGTCAAATATCCATTATTAATACTTTCAATTATTATATCAAGACTTTTAAATATCTATATTGAATTACAGATCTTGTGTAACGAGTCGAATATCTAACCAAAACGTTTTAGATGCCTGGCCTGCGAAATTGTCCCACTGGCAGGCAAAGAATGTGGTGCGCATATGCACACTCTGAGTAGAAGGTGACAGAGCTGGGGGGGAAGGACTTTGTGGGGAGCTTTGGGTACTTCTGAATAGTGCGGTAGGACCTGAACTCCTCCTGGCGTTTGGGACAGGAAAGGAGAAGAGTTTAGTGTCACTTTGCGAGCGTGGTGAGGTAGAAATGATTAGTTCAGAAAATGAACGAGCCTCATAGAAACGAGCTCTTGCTCAGTCCCTTGTGACTGAAGGAACCTTTCCTCGGTGAGAGAGTAACAACTGTGAACTGTAAGTACTGTCTCTAATACTTGTTTGTATCGACTGTTGTGTTTCGTGTAAATAAGAATAAGGAAAAGTACACGTGCTTCCCTTTCGTCATTACATTCTAAGCTTAAAAAAAGAAGAGAAAGAGAAGAGAAGAGAAAGAGAAAACAAAGCTGGTAGACAAGTTTCGAGTTTTTATTTAATAACTTACAATTTCAAAATTACGAAACATGTTTTATCACACTTTTGTGTAACGGGTAAAGGACCAATTACTCACACACAAAGAGAAAATCGAAGATATGTAATAAGCGAATAAGAGGCAAGTCCAAATACTTGGTAATAGTATATTTTAGTCCATCAGGATTTATATACATTACTAAAACTCCCTATCTTGTCTGCTTGAACAGCTAATTATAAGAAGACTTCAGTACCATTTCTTTACCGTCTCTAGGAGGTAGTAATCCCATACAAATACGATTGTATAATTCTTTCTTTTTTAAAATTTAACGATACATTTCTAATCTATGTTTCAACCTGTTGTAATTTTCTTGTCTTCCTTTCTCCTTTCCTTCTCTCCTCCCTTCTTCCCTTCCTTATCCCTTTATTTCTTCCCTTTTTCTTCTATTTTCCATTTCTTCTTTTAATCCTTGAGAAGAGTGTTAAAAAAAGCTTTTCTCAACTATTAACTACTGGAAGGTTGGTGCCTTTTTTTCCGGGCATAAAAACGAATATCTGTAACGTTATCGTATGTTTAACAGTACCCAAATGTATATTAAGTAAACGCGCGGCCGGTGGCGATATATTCACTCGTTACTAAAAAATGTCCTTCTGCACGTGGTGTCATCTTGTTGTAAAAATTACAACGCGAGAAATAGGTATCACAACTGCTAGCCTTATTATCGTGCCGTCTGGGGGCTCCGATCAGAGAGGAGGAAGGACAGGAGAAGAGAGAGAGAGAACTATTAACTACCGTCATCCCACACGGGACCAAGGGCAGGTCTAACCCTATCTAGCTGGTCCCCAAATCGAAAAGAGACCGGTCCTTTCTTCGTTGTTCCACGTCACCACGGACCCCCGTGTTTCCGTCAAACACCCAAAACTTCGGCTTACACTCATTTCGTCCTGTTTTTGTGTCCTTCCTCACTATTTTTTTAAACCTTTACTCGTACTCACTTATTTTCTTTCTCCCCTCCCCCTTCCATAGCATAGTCCTTGCAAAATCTAATCTTGCGCTACACTACTTATGATTTTTGCGGCTCTTTTGTCTATCTATGATATCTCTGTTATCCTCTTCTGCATTATCGTGCATTCACCAACCTGCTTTGGCTAATTTACTGCATCCTGCTATAAATTGATCGTCCCCTAACTAATAATGTAACTTAAAGCATTCACCAGTAGCTTGGTCAGCTCATTAGTTGAGGTTAACCCAATCCACACTAGAATAAAAATCTGTTATTTCCTATAACGTCCAAACATTAAAAAGGGAACAACTCTGATTGACTGACAAATTATTATATCATCTGTATTCATTGAATCTACTAGGAAAAAAAACACCTGTCGACTGAGGCGTTAGAATGCACCGACTTGGCCCAAAAAAAAACCTCTGCAGACGGGGTTAAGACTCCCCCAAGGCCCAACTGTTGGCCGTGGGGTGGCGACCTGTGATGCTTAAGATGAGACCCAGGTGGTGAGCGTTCATGACTTGCAATTACTCACTCGACCTTATCTTGGGATGACGGTCGTCGGATTGAGGCCCCCTCCGATCAATGGCTGGTCACTTCAAGCCCTAGCACCTTATATTGATTTTCCAAACCTTTTGCCCTTATGGAAGCGCCCAACCCTTTTATCAGTATGGGCTAGAAGGCCGGTTGGACTGGAAAGGGTCTACATGGTCCTGAGAAGGACGTTAACTCTATCTGATGTGAGGTTCCAGTTTTGGAAGGTTGGGCGAAGTTGGAGCACCCCTTCTCACCAATTGCTCCTGTTCCACCTGAACCTGGGAGTGTGAGTACTCGTTTGAGCGGAGGGGGCCTTCTGACTGCCGTTCTAGCCCCAGATAGGGCCAAAGAGTATTGCATGTAATGAATGTGCTCGATACCACCTGGGGCTCCTATCCTTAAGCATCACGGTCGCACCCACGGCCAACAGTGGCCCCATTGGTGGAGTCTTACCCCCTCTCGCAGAGGTGCAATCGGTTAAATTCTAACCGCCCCACCTGACAGGCGGTCAGACAAAGAAGCAGTGAAGTGTAACAAACAGAATCTAATATCGAGGACAGTATAGACACTACATTTAACAAGAATACAATTTAAAATTAAAGGTACTAGTACAAAATAAAGAAACACCCTCCGGGCCGATGCTGTACAACAAATTAGATTTTAGAACGATATCTGCGGAGATCGGTTGCGAGTAAAAACAATCAATGTCATGCACAGAAGTAAAAGTCCATCAAAATTCAGTGATAAAGATTAAAAAATAAAACAATATTTGAAAGTAAATCTTTAAATGTATTAAAATAAACAACATAGTATAGGATAATAAACCAGTCATGTACTATTAAACTTGTTTTAAAAAACAATGAGGACTGTCTAAGTGCATGTTAGTTGAAAAATACACTCCAAAAAGTTGCAACATGCCAAAAATCGTAGAATAAATTTTATTCTATAGTATGACGATTTTTGGGGTAATGTGACGTAAAACAGTACCGTTAATTTTTATAGACAAAAACGGAAGCGAATCTCCATTATTAATAGATACACAAAAGACATACCACAATCAATACATAATGAGACGAATGATACAAATGAGTGTATAAAGAAGACATAAAATATATTATTAAAGATGTATACATTACCAACCCCTCGCACGAACAGGATGCGCACACAAAGTCAAATTTCTTAAGCGGGGTTCAAAGAGTTTGAATTCAGAGTTTTCTTTCTTCTAGACCGTTGCCTAACCGAAGACCCCAGTCTCCTATTACTTTACCATAGCTGTGGAGATAGCGATTCATACCTCCCCAAGGTATTAGCGCTAAGATGAAATGCAATACACGTCCCAGGATTTGAAACTAGGGACTGAGTCCATTTCCCATGAACTACGATTACACCACATGCCTTCATTGAGATAGTAGGACGTATGGCTTTCATCCTAAAGAGTTTAATGGCACAGAGTACATAAGGAAGTCACATTACTTATGACATCTGGGTGGCGAAGCCCCCACATAAAAGTTATAGACGTAAATGTCCTTACCCCATGTCTCCTTGCTTGCTCCGGGATAAAGAGAGTTCAAAAGCTTGCGCTTCCCATGATTAAAATAGTTATCGTCTGGGGAAACCTCAAAACGAGGGAGATAACTCTTCTCGACAAACAGGGCAACAATCCCTACAACGGTTTATCAACCTTTCCGGTCTTTAATGTCTAATGAAGATCGATTTATTTATATCATATATATTTGCTGCATCATTATTCATTCTTTGTTTGGAATTTATTTGGACACGCGCGCAATGGCCAATTTCGCCCTCCTGAGGTCACGTTGAAGCCGCTATTACTTTTCTTTAAATTCTTTAGTCCACTGTTTCGCCTATGTTGATTTTATCTGAACTACAGCGTCGGCGGTGGCTGTACACTTGTGAGAAATTAAAAGGCTTAAAGTAAGTAATCCTGAGTTAGAATCCTTTTGTAACGTAAGTCCTATCCGCGAAAAAACCTTGTCCCCTTTTGTTTTTGTTTTGTTTTTTTTCTTATGTTTTTTGTCTTTAATTTTTTCTTTCTTTTTTTTTGGTAATTAGAAAATACAATTATAATACAATACATGCAATTACAATTAGTGAGTTTAGTCGATTTGCGTTTCAAGGTTAATGCCATGTCCAAGACATCCACTTTTTTGGAGGGAGTGTATTTCTTACCCCTCTGCGATGGAAAACAGATCGGACTATACGGCCCAAACGACAGGGCGAAATCATAAGTTTAATTTTGCCCCCCCCCCATCATGATATCTTTTTTGTAGAAATACGTTCGATATATTACACAACATATGTGCGTGTAGCGGAGACCGAGGATATTGCATAAATTATTGGCTCTTTTACTTAAAACCCAAAGTTCGCTCAGAAAACGACGGGTACGGTTCCCAAGAAAAATAAAATAATTCTTCAGTTCGTTTGCACGACAGGAGAACCAAAGACCCGTCACTAAGGTGCAAGTTATTAGGGCTACTGGTCCAAGCTTCAAGTGAGTATTGCACTCAATAGTCATAATCGTACTAATTCCAAAGGGTACAAAAACTTGCTAGACACTCTGGTGTGTCAGTGCGTAGCGACAGAAGATCCCAAAGCGGTTTTCTTTGATGATCTTCTAAATGTGAACGTGGCCTCCCTGCATGTAATTCACTAAGAAGAACAAAAAAGCCAGATGACTGATTTCTCTGGTCGAAGGACTGTCAAGGCTGAATTAATTCGAAGGCTTTTAGAACAATAATGGGAACAGCGCTTTACGATGGTGTACGAATATATAGAGAATCTTAAAAGTACCAGAACAAGTGTGATGCACGAATTATGTGAAAACAGTGGTGAATAAATGGTTGTAAAACAATGAAAACCATATTGTTGGTGGAATACGCAAAGCTGGTTGGAACGCTGGACCAAGTCGCTCCGTTGATACTAATGAGTTGAAGACGAACATGGTCAGAATAAATAAAGAAATAAATGAATTAAAAAGAGAATAGGTGTAAAGCCAAGCATAAGTAAAAGGCTGTGGTGGTTGACCTTTTGTACGAATCAAAGATTAGGCCCGTAGAGTTTTAAGAGATCTGTATACCACCATTGAAGTTAGGGCCACTTAGTGTAATATCTTATGCACCCAGGTATTAAAAGCAATAAGGGGTTATTTTTGTTGAGAAAATCGTCTTGAAAAATCAAAATATTCGAGCGTATTGAAAGACACTACGTCTGGAAAAAGATTATAATTACTTTAATTTTAAGGTTAATGACGACTAGAAGTTCGGCGATTCGATTTAAGTACTGGCCATCTGTGTGGTCCGAGAGAAGATGTAGAGAAGGAGAGTTTGACATAAAATACAGCTTAAAATTACGCACTGCAGCGCAGTTTAGAACCCGGGCCGTTGAGTGTTAAGGTCACCGCGTAGAGAGTCGGTAGTGTCAACCCCGGCTCCTAGAGGTTTAACATCGTAGCATAGTAGCCCCGAATCCACAAGTGAATCAGAGCAACCAGTTGAATAGGTTTCTAAATATCACAGACCCCCATTCTCCATCGCGTTGCTTTTACAAACACTTGTACGTGTGTTTTGTTATTTATTTAATCCTTGTGAGCTGTTTCTCTGACTCGTGCCCTCAATCGCCAGCACAGAATATCACAACGTTTGGGTTCTAGACATCGTACATTGAAGGTGCAGAAGCGCAGAACAAGTTCCTCTCACACGTTCAAAAAGAAGGAGACATATAGAAAAATGACCGTACTTGTATTCCGCTGCCAAGACATTGAAAAAACCAAGAATGTAGATATTTTTTGACTTTCTTCAAATTTAAACATTTATCTGATGATTTTCACAAACATTCTGTTTGCTATGGATGTGACACAAGCCGCAATTAATGAGGATCAAACTCGCAAATTCTTATTTATTATAATTCATAGTGATAGATAAATATAAACAGACATAGGTAGATAGATAGATAAGATATGAAAAACTTATTCATAGATAGATAGATAGATAGATAGATATGAACGACTGAGGTAGAGTAAAACAGGACAGACGGAGATAGATAGATAGATAGATAGATAGATATGAACAGACTGGATAGATGATAGATAGAAGATAGATGGACAGAATACGTATGAACAAACTGATAGTAGACAGCATGATAGATTGAACAGACTGGATATGAAATAGATAGTAGATAAGATGCTAACAGATGAGATTGAATAGATAGATCGGTAGTTAGATAAGATATGAACAGTGACGTGAGGGTAGATTATAGATAGATAGACAGAATAGATAGATAAAGATCGAATCTAGACTGAGAATTGATAAGAATCAAACAGACTGAGATATGATAGAGTAGATAGCATAGAATAGATTACATACTATGAACAGACTGATGATTTGATGATAGATATGTACGAGACTGAGGATAGAATATAATACAGCAGAGATTCATATGCAGAATATATATGAACAGAACTGAGATAGATAGAATATAGATAGATTAGATACAACGAAACTAGCTGTTAACCATTACCCCATCTTGGGCGCCCCTTCATAATTCCAAAGTATATACAGATAATGTGAAGGACGCGTGAGTAAAAGTTAGCCGTACGTAGGAATGGTCTTGACGAGATGAGTTCAATCCTGGATTAAAGCTGTTGAATTTCAGCATAGCGCATAATTCTCTGGGAAGTATGCAATCCGAAACTATCCCACTCCAGCTACGGGTAAATAGTAGACATGATGTGAGCTCTTTAACCATGATTAGGCAACGTCTAGGAGAAGGAAAACTGATACAAAACATTTTACACTACACTTAGAAAATTGACTTTGTTGCACATCCTCTGCGTCGTGTGGTTTGTAAAATAGTTATTACTGTCTCATCCCACTATGAGGCCGTACACAAGACATTTATAGGACACCCCCACAAAGCCGAAAGTCCATGGGGTGGTGGTGGAAAAATTCGACGATTCCGCGCAGGCATTCTCGACTCAAAATATAATTCCCACCCATCTCTCCGGACCACAGAAATAGCCCATACTTAAACAATCGCCGACTTCTATTCGTCATTAACCCTTAAAATTAAAGTAATTAAATCTTTCCCAGACACTTACGTCTGGAAAAATTAAAGTATCTTATTTTAAGGAGTTAACTGTCTTCAAATATGTCGACATTAATTTTTTCAAAAGAGCATTTTCTCATAAAAATAACACCTTGACTTTTAATACCTGGCATGCATAAGATATTATACTAAGTGGCCCCAATCTTCATGTGGGTCTACAGATCTCTTAAAACTGTACGGCCTAATCTTTTGGATTCGTAAAAGGAGAGGTTCAACCACCCACCCATTTACTTATGCCTGGCTTTAACCTATTCTTTTTATTTATTTGTGGGAATGCTTCAGGCGCTGAGGCAATAAACCCACCTGCCCTTTAAATCGAGAGGCAGTATCCTGGGGATATCCCCCTGGGATCGCCTATTAACTTGTAAAGATCGAGGCCGAAGCCACTGGATCCCCAGCCTGTTGCGGCGTCTTACATCTATAATATGAGATAATTTTCCTTCAAAAACACTTTCTCTGCAGTTAATCATAGCATTTCTATTATCTTTTCTCATTTAAGCTCACTATAATGTTACTATGATTCTATGATATATTATTTATTTTTTTTATTCATTCTTCGATTTTTAAACTGTTAAGCAATTATTAAGTGTGCTGTTTGGGTCGAAACTTCCTTTCATTAAATGGGCAAATATCTTCCGCTCATTTGTTTTAAATTTTTTCTATAGTTGAGTTAAACCATATATAATTTTCTATTTATTTTCTTCTTTTTTTATTTTGGTTCATTGCTGTAAATATAATACAACTTGACTTTATCCCACTATACTTTTTAGAGCTTGACTTCGCATTCTGTTACGCTTACAAAAGGTTAGTATTTTCACAAAAAACAAACCAACAAACAGCGAATATAATAATAATAATAATAAAAATAATAATAATAATAATAGATAAAAACTTGGAAAAAAGACTGGAGGATCTAGAATCAGAGGTAAGAATTGAGACCATCCAAGACTACTGCACGCTACAATCGTAGAATACTCAGATGATCTGCAGACCTGTGGAGACTTGTACTCTGACTCCAGTGAAATACCATCAAGCGTAACGCTGATGTAAACCCCAAAAGGAGTCACAAAGATAATAATGATAATATATAAGTGATAATAATATACGTAGGACCATTCTAAAAATTGACAAAAAAGATACTCAGACAGATTGCCAAAGGAGAGAAAACAAGATGACCCATGCACAAGTGTCTCCACCCTGAGAGAGAAGAGATAGATATATGTGTCAAAGAAGTAAGGGGAAGAAGTCCTGTCAACTAGAGACTGCGGAGAAACCACAATCCAAGCAATCGAGACTTCACAAGAAGAAGCAAGACACTTACTTATGGCGCCCCAAATAGAGATGTGACATATGGACAAACAGAAAAAACAAAGACAAGTAAACAAGATGGAAGAAAAACATATTATCATGGACACTTCAAACGACCAAATCGGAAAGATTTGCACAGAAAAAGACTTGGATCATGGTTAAGAAAAGGAACACATCAGAAGAAACTGAATCACTAATAATTCGCTGCACAAAATAATGCCATAAGGACAAACTATATCAAGCGAAAATTGATTAAGACCCAAAAATAGTAAATGATAGACTATGCGACATAGAGATGACTGAAACACTGTACTATCGAATGTAGCACACTAGCACAAACGGAGTACAAAACTAACACGACTGGCTTGGAAGGTGATCCACTGGGAATTATGCAAAAAAATTAAATTTTGACTATACAACAAAATAGTTATGATAAACCGAATCTGTTCTGAGAAACGAAACGCATACAATTCTCGGGAACTTTGAAATAAAACAGGATCACTAGTATCCCAGGCAAGAAGACCAGAATCTAGTGTGATAAACAAAAGAAGAAAGAACCTTGTCAACGGCTTGATTTTTGCATCCAGCAGATTACAGGTTAAAGTTAAAGAAAAATGAAAAAAAAGGACAAAATATCTGGACCTCTGCCACGAAGAACTTGAACAAATTATGACTATGAGAAGTCCAATTTATACCAATTGTGTAGTGTGCACTTGGAACGTCCGCAAGAAATATTGAGAGAAGTTTGGAAATTGGAATATCAGGAGGAAGATTGAAACATTTCGAACCACTGCACTACTGCAATCTGAATACCAGAAAAGCCTAGAGACCTGGAGAGACTTGCTGTCACTCAGACTCCATGAAAGCCATCACCTAGAGTGCTGATGTGAAAACCCGAAAAGAGCAATAATAAAATAAAATAAAAGCTTGGAAAAAAGATTAATAAAATTGGAAATCAGAGTAGAATTGAAACCATCCAGATTATACTTGCACTGCTGACAATCTGCTAGATATCAAGAATAGCCCTGGAAGCTTATGAGGAGACTTGTGTCATCAGAATTCCAGGACTATCCATCAGCTAAGCGGTGCTGAAAATAATAAAATAATAATAAATAATAATAAATAATACAACGGACATATACCACAGTATGATAATTTAATTAGTACGAATGTTAGATATGTTTGCTTAATGTGTTTAAACAGCGTGCTGATTTCGGGACGAACTAAAAAGTGTCCCTGCCTACTTACGTTAATTACTATCATACTTGCAGATAATTCTATTTAGCTATAACTAAATAGTTCAATAGGAGAAGTATTATCATTTATTACTCTCTCTCTCTCTCTCATCTTCTCTCCATCTCTCTACCTCTCTCTCTCCTAATACACAACACACACATCTCTCTCTCTCTCTTTAACTCTCTCGCTTTTAACGCACACACTCTCTCATCTCTCTTTTCTCTTTAACCCACCCCTCTCTCTCTCTTTTAACTTCTTCTTTAACACAAACACACCACTCTCTTCTCTTAACTCTCTCTCATCTAACTCCTCTCTCTATCTACTCTCTAGACTCTCTCTTCTTTTTAAACTATACTTCTCTTTAACACACACACATACTCTCTCTCTTTTTAACTCTCCTCTCTAACTCTTCTCCTCTTTTTCTTTAAACTCTCTCTTTAAACCACACACTCTCTCTCTCTCTTTAATTCTCTCTCTCTCGTCTTTAACCCCGCTCTCTCTCTCTTTAACTCTATCTCTAACTCTCTCTCTCTCTCAACCTCTCTTCTCCTTCTTACTTATCCCTCTTTAACACACACACTCTCTCATTTAATTCTCTTCTCCTTTAACCCTCTCTCTCGTACTCTCTTAACTCTATCCTAACATCTCTCTCCTCTCTTTCCTCTGCTAACTCTCTCTCTCTCTTCTAACTCTCTCTCTCTCTTCATTTAACTCTCTCTTTTAACACACACACACATCCTCTCTCTCTCTGCCTCTCTCTTATAACTTCTCTCTCTCTCTATTCAACCCCCTTCTCTCCTCTCTTTAACTTTTTCTCTTTAACACACACACTCTCTCTCTCATTTTAAACTCTCTCTTAACACACACTTCTCTCCTTTAACTCTCTCTCTAACTCTCTCTCTCTCTCTCTCGTTTCTTTTAACTCTCTTCTTTAACCCCTCTTCTCTCGCTTTAACTTTCCTATTAAACACCACACACCACACACCTCTCTCTCTCTTAACACCCTCTCTCTCGCTTTAACTTTCTCTTTAACACACACAACACACACTCTCTTCTCTTTAACTCTCCTCTCTCTCTTAACTCTCTCTCAAGTCTCTCCGCTCTTAACGCTCTCTCTCTCTCTTTCTCTCTTTAACCTCTCTCTCGCTCTTTAACTTTCTCTTAACACACACACACACACTCTCTCTCTCTCCTCTCTTTTTCTCCTCTCTCTCTCGCTCTCTCTCTCTTCTCTCTCTCTTCTCCGTCTCTCTCTCTTTCCTTATCCAGTCTTTTCATTATGTTCGATGAATAGATAACGTTGTCGTTTACTTGCGACGCCGATCTCCTTCTCTCTTTTTCCCTACTCTCTCTCTTCTTCTTTTCTGTATTATATTTTTTCTGTGTGGCGATGTCCTTATTCCTGAGCTTTCTTTCTTTATAATAAAACACGGACTGGATCATTATTTGCTGGGGTAAGGACACACATATAGAATTTCGGCGCATAAGCAACACCAGATAACAGGATTACATTTTTTCATTCATCTTGGACGATTTGGCGGCTTCCATTTTTACCAGGTGGTGTTCAAATAATACGTCGGGCGATAGAGACAATAGTTATATATATTATATATAATATATATATATATTATATACTAAATATATATAAATATATATATGATAGATAGATAGATAGATAGATATAAGTTACACAAAAGAATACCTTAGATAAAAAAAACTCTAGCAAAACAAACGACATTGAAGGAGGACGTGATACGCCGAAACACGACTGTCATATGATGACCTCTCCCTCTCTCTCTCTCTCTCTCTCTCTCTCTCTCTCTCTATCTATCTATCTATATATCTATCTAGTTTAATATTTATATTATATATATAGTTATATTAGTATACTATATTATACTATATTCAGTCAGAAGCATGGTAAGAAAAACGTGAATTAGAAGAATCTATTTCGCGCATGCATTGATATTGTACCTTTTTTAATTTCAGAGAATTTATAAAGTTTAACAAATTTATGAAACTTGAGACATTATTTTTATGTTCAGCTGATTTCTGTTTTTGAGAAAGAATTGTTTTACATGAGAAAAGAGAGAAAAATATTGAGGAGAATTGGTAAATATAGAAAAACAACAAAATAACCAAAACAAAAAACAAAAAAAAACAAAAAAAAACAAAAGCAAAACAAAAAAAAAATTCATTAACCCAGTTCGTTTAAAAAAACCATATGCCAAATTAGTCTCAAAACCACAAACTATGTAAATCTTTATTTCTTTAAGAAATAAATAGGAACTGTGCAAAAAATGCAGCTCTACGAGTTTTAAAAGCAGATTTAAAATAATTAATATCTATTATTTAAGGTCAAACTTTTGTCTAAATCGATAAGTAGTACATAATGACATCATTAAAAAAAAAAATATCATTACATATGCAGTTTGTTTTTAAAGATTAAATAAACTATTTGTTTTGGTCAATTTCGACGCGTCTGCCATTTGCCTCTTTTTCAATGGTTTTAAAGCGCTTTTACAATTTAATATAACATGTCGATTGAAAAAAATTACCAAAAATCAGGTAATTATCTCGATTTTAATGAAATTTTCAGTATGATTTATACAATAATGAATTTTATAATAGCATAGTTATTTTATTTCAAACTTTAATTTATATTTTTGCTAAGAAAAATTAATAATAAAAATTCATTTAAAATATGAAAATTATTGATTTTAAGTTTAAAATGTTATATTTTTAGATTCTAAAATAATATCATTAATGCATACCTTATTTTATGCATCAAAGTATACAGTTTTGAAGAAAAACTCGATTGAAAATGTACCCCCCCTTTTAAACAGAAAAATATCGATGTATAATTTTTTCTTTTATAAATAATAGCCATTAAATAATTATCGAAATGAGTAAAAAAAATCTCCAAAAAATTAATTATTTATTATTTTTACATTTTAATTTTCGATTTTCGGTACTTATTTTCTCATATAGAAACAAACACCGTAAAAATTGTTTTTTGTTTCTATTCATAACTTCAGTCTTTTATCTCTTATTTATACTGTAATTAGTAAGATAAGCCAACTTGAAAAGAAAAAATCTTACGCCCCCAACATAAGGGGGGTCAAAATAAGCTGACTGAAAAAAATGAGAAAGTTTTAAAGTAATAAAATAATGCATTATAAAGATCATTCATTTGATAAATAAACACTGAAAATTTCATTAAAATCTGATAATTCCTGATTTTTGGTAATTATTTCTGTAGGTGGGGGCTAAATGTCGTTTGTCAAAAACGCATTTTAGGCTCATTTTGCCGTCCCTAAAATATAAAAACAATTTCAGGTTTTAAAATGCTTAGTTAATAATTGGTAGTTGCTGCAGCAAATTTAATTCAGCGTAGACTTCAATAAAATCGTTAATAGAATAATTTTTCATATTTTATACCTTCTGCGAGACTTAGTAAACTATGTTCAACTAATATGATATTTACAAGTGAAAGTTGTTAATATTCCACGAAGTATGTTCTTTTGGCGCCTGCACTCGGATGAACACAAAACATGATTGGCATTTCTGTCTGGGTGATTCAAAACAAGCTAACAAACAGTCTTATTTTAAGTTAGACACTTTAATTAATGTAATTTCTGTGCATCTGAATTTATCAAATTAAAATCAATTATTATAAAAAACATCGGTTTTGAATATTTGTTGTATAAAATAACAGTTATTTCATAATATACATATTATATATATATATATATATTATATATAATTATATTATATATTGTGTGTTTGTGTGTGTGTGTGTGTGGTGTTCTATATGATATATAATATATATATGTTATATAAATCTATCAATATATATATATATATATAATATATATATAATTATATATATATACATATACATACTATATAATATCAAACCTTTTTCTTCCATGATACATGATTATATTAAGTATACACACACACACACAACACACACACACACACACACCACTATAATATATATATATAAAAATATATATAAATAATTTTATAAATATTTATATATATATTACATTTAGAATTAAACAAAAGACACATCTGTACTGATTTAACAATATTATTTTTGATCTTTCCGAGTTTCTGTCAAACTTTTTAATATTTGTCTGGAATTCCATGCGATAATTCCAACCAAAGTTCAGTTTCCCGGTACCTTTGCGCACATTCAAACAATTGCATCATCAAGGGGCTGAGTGTTCGTTTTTTCTTTAATTATATTAATGTGGAGCTGGAACGGAAAGAATTGATGAGAAAGCGTGTTATAGCTTTGTGTGTGTACTTATGAAATTAATTTGTTTAGGATGTTTGTATTTTTTATGTTATAAAGCTTCTAGATTTGGAGTTTTTGTTTATTTGTTTTCTTTGTGCAGAATGTGTGTAATTTTCCGTTAGAATATCCAAATACTGAAAGCTCTATAATAAAACAGAGCAAACCATCCTTAATGAACATCTATTGAACTATATCAGAGCAACCCTAATAAAAAGCCATAAAAGTAAAATTCTATAAGTTATTACCAAGCCACCCAAAAAACAAAAACACTGCTTTAAACACAAATGATTTAAAAATGAAATCCCTTTATACTCCCTATTCCCACCAAACAGAAAGAGAGAAGTTAATACTTAGTTATACTATATATATATATATATATATATACTAATAGTATAATAACGCATTACGAATTCATTTCAATTGTTGATCAAACCTGAAGAATAGTACGAGAATATATGACACGATACGTATCGCATATGTAATATAAGAATAATAAAAAAACATTTTCTAAAAACATAATCCATTTTGCGGATTTCTTTTATAAAATATTGCAATTTCTTCGTGTTGTGGAACCTGAAAATACTTTATATATATATTATATATAATATATAATATATATATATATATATATATATTTATAGTTGAGGAGGATTGGGAATAAATCAAATCCTCACAAACTCAACCCCACTTCTTAATTTTATCCCCTTAACCCACCCCTACCCATACACCTTCTCCACTATAAACAAAAAAACAAATGTATCCTGCACACAATGTTAGATAAAAGTTCACGGTGAAGGTCGCACTCATTGTGCAACAAATTATTTCTTCACCATCTGCTTATGTTGATGTTTGTTTTTGTCCACACTGTTGCCTCTTAAATCTTAACCACCAACCACACACACACAACACATAGTATATATTATATAATATACTACATATATATATATATATATTATATTATTATATATATATATATATATGATGACTTCCCGATCGATTTCGACGTATGAGTGTTCATAACAATGAACACCACACATGATTTTTATTTAGTGGTGAGGCTTGTGTTGGACCATCCACACATTTTGGCTCAGTCATAAGAAAGAATTGTGCATCAGGTTGCCACAAACAACGACCGACCTCAGGAATTTGAATCAGATTATCCCTCTCCTAGACTGGCGTTACCTACCAAGGCTGAAGGCAGTCTGTCCAAACTATTTAACCCATAGCGGAGGAAATATATGGATTCATACCTTTCCCGGGAGTATTAGCGCTATGGGAAATGCCAAAACAGCTTCGTCATAGAATTGAACTCGAATCGACGGAAATGGACTATATATATATATATAATATATATATATATATATATATATATATAGATATTATATATTGAAATCGTTATTTATAAAGAAAGTTCTCTGCTAATGGTTCGAGTCATGTGATTAAATTCATTCCTGAATTAAGCGCATTAACATAACGGAAATTATAGTGAAAAAATAAATACTCTGTATAATAAGTTTACCAACCCCCGCAGTCAATTCTTAGGCGGGTTTAACAGGTTTGAATCAGAGTTTTCCTTCTGACGATTGCCTAACTTAGGTGTAAAGAGCCCAGTTGCCCTGACTATTTACCCATTGTGGGCGGGGGGAATTGGATTTCATAGTGTATTACGCAATCTGAAATTCAAACAGCTCGTCAGGAAATTGAACTCGGGTCGACGAGTCCATTTCTGACTGCATCATTAGACACGCGCCTCCATAATTATCTGCCTGTTATAATTGTTTTTTTTCTCATTAGAGAGCGGATTATTATGTTACTACCGAATGTGTGTATATTTTTGATGTTTCTTATGAGAGAAAACGTATGACGGAGAACGAGAAAGAAAAAGAGCAAGGACATTGTCTTCCTGCCGGATCGAACCCGCGTCCTCCGCCAGCAAAAAACAAATGCGATTACACTGACGGACGCCGAGGTTCGACTGATGTGCCGAATGTTTGGGTAATATGCCCATAAATAACCAAGCGAGATGGAAGCTTGGTGGGACAAGCATGAGAAGGATTCGACCCTACGTGGGACGGACAGTCATAAAATTATTTTTAACGACGACGACATTTCAGCTCTGGTCGAAGATGTGACTACAATATCTATTTTTCCACCTCTATTTTTCCCCCTTTATAAAACGATAAATTGTTTCATATTATTGATATCAAACGATTATGTACGAATTTTATGTCGAAAAAGAAACAAAAAATGTATATAAACGCTTCGAAAAAACAGAGAATATAAATATTGATACACAATCAGCATTTATGTGTATTTTTATCATCAGTTATAACAGAACACACCATCTATATATATTATACTATATATATATATATATATATATAATCATAGTTTTACAAGAATTATATAATAGTATGCAATGCAATATGATACTACTATTATATCATATTATATAACATAGGTATTATATACATATAATACATAGAGTATATACATTATACATATATTAGACATACGTATATAATGACTTATATACATACTATTATATCAGTTATATACATACTGTCATAGCTATATATAACATATATATATACTATAGATACAACGTATGTATATACATATATATACCTATAGGTATGTATAGTATACATATTATACATGGTATAACTAGATAATACGATTATACTATTATAATATACATAGTATGTTATATACATAGATGTATGCATAATATGTATAACAGATATCATATAACATACGTATGTTATGATGCATTATTATATAATACTATGTATACAGCTATAATGTATACAATACGTATGTATATAATATTATATACATAGTATGTATATACATATATATACAGTAGTATATATGTATTTCGATATACTATAAATATATAGTAGTAATCTAAATAAACATGTATGTTATATCACTATATGAAAATATTATATAACTTTATATAACGGTATTATAATGGTATGTATATCCATATATATACATGAGTAGGATAATTATATAGATATATAATATACAATATACAGGAGATTAATATGTTAAGTATGTAAGAATAATTATTATACAAGTATGGTATTGTATATACAAGGTATATACATATATATATATATCATAACGTATGTATAGTATACATATATATATAATATATAGCATAGGTATGTATACTATATATAACATTAGTATAAAATTACTATACTAGTATAATATACAATAGTATCATACGTATATATATGAATAATCATTAGATACATAGGTATGTATAACATATAACTATACATACGTATGTATATGCTTTATAACGTATTATAATACTATAATAGTGTATCATGAAGATTTATTAGTATATATATAAAGCTTCGACTTAAGAGGCTAAATATCTTTTTTAATATTATGCTTTCATTTGAAAAGTCAAAGTCTATTTTCATTTTGGATATTGAGAAAGAAAAAGAAACGACCTTTGTATGCATGTTTGCATGGAATGGTTTCAAAATTGGTTTTGCACATGACTGTTTGGTTTGGAAAAATAAGTGTTGCTGTTTAGTTTATTGACTTTCCTCAAACCTTTGGCATCTTTTTCAATAGTCGTGTCTGTGTGTCGAACAGTCAACTATATTAAGATTTTTAGAGAATATATGATACAACCGCTTTTAGTATATCATAAAAAAGATACAAATGCATACTTATATATATATATATATTATAATATATATAATATACACACTACGTAACTATATAGCATAGGTATTATATACATAATATAATACGTATGTATATACATATATAGTATACATACGTATGTATAAACATATATATGTATACATAGTATGTATATACATATATATACATACATAGTAATAATATAATTATACAACTATGTATATGCACATATATATAGATATATATATATATATATACATACGTATGTATATACATAATATATAATACGTAGTATATACAGATATAACTATATACATACGTAGATATATACACATAGTATACATCCGTATTAATATATATATACATCGCGTATGTAATTAACATATATATATATACATACGCATGTAATAACATTATATATATACATACGTATGTATTTACATATAATATATATACATACATATGTATATCATATAATATATATACATACGTATGTATATCCATATATATATATATACCATACATATGTATATACATAATATATATATATATACATACCGTATTATCTATACATAGTATATTACATATCTATGTATATACAGTATATATATAACATACATATTATGACTATACATATAATATACAGACGTGTATATCATAGTAATATATATCTCCAGCCGACAGAACAACACAGTATAATAGTTATTTACTAAGCTTAGCTATAGATGTACCACAGGCCAGATATATGGCACCCAATGAGAATCGAATCACTAAACAATGATACTTGCTTCGCTAACCATACATATATATATTCGATAAAAGAACTTATATATATGTATATATATATAATATAAACGCTAGCTAACATCGTATATGATAGACTATATATGATATAAAAAATAATATATATATATATATATATATATATATATATGGCTTAATTGGAGTCGTACCTAATTTTGAAAATCTAATTAATAATGAATTAGGCGGAATACCTATTTAAATGTATGCTAAACAAATCGAGAAAAATTCAATTGATTTTTCTCGATTTTTAGCCATACATTAATAGGTATTCCCGCCCTAAATTCATTATTAATTAATTAATTTTCAAAATTAGTACGACTCCAATAAGCACTTATCTCCAAAAAATTATCGGCAAAAAGCCATTCTAACAAAAACCTTGTCTTAGTATAATATATATACATATAATATATATATATATTATATATATATAATAAAAAAGATGACTTACGAGTTAATCGCTACATTGACGTCGGTACAAGTATTAACCAAGTAATCATTACAATTAACCCTCATGATACTTTTGGTGAAACTTAACTATGTTTATCGAGTTATATCTTTTTAGATATATATATATAATATATATATAATATATATTATAAAAGAAAAGTAACAAATTGCGGGAAAATCTGACAACACACCCACACACACACACACACACACACACACATATATAATATATATATATATATATACTATATATATATATATATATATATATATATATATAAATTACGTAATAATAACTATAATTGCATAATAATCGAATGTAGTTTAAAGTGTATAATTACCAACCCATTCGCACGAGCAGGATGCGACACAGGTCCAAATGTTTAAGGCGAGTTTAACAGGTCTGAATTCAGAGTTTTCTTTCTCACTAGACTTGGTTATTCTAGCCATGGTGAAAGAGCCTATCTGCCCTACTATTCGCCATAGCTGGAGATAGATGGTAATTGGATGCATACTTTTCCCAAGGGTATTAGCGCTATGTGAAATGCAAACAGCTTCGTCCAGGAATTGAACTCAGATTGACGAGTCCATTTCCTACGACTCTTAATCATTACCACACGCGCTTCCATTTAAAGTGTATGGGTTCGCTAAATGAGCATGTGTACTTGTTATTTTTTTTATAAACCTTCTGCGTACAAAATGACTATTGTGTTTAAATGACCATAGAAAGAAACGCGTTTTATTAATTGGTCTGCCACCTAACGGCCGATTGCGACCTTCTAAACCATCAAGTCGTGGCCTTTCCCAATATTGCCCGAAAAATAATTAAAATCGCGCACTCCACTTCCGAAACTTAATAGCCTAATGTTTCTCACACAAAAAGCAATCTAAAAATCATTAAGGTTAGTAATTTTTTCATTTCTTGGGAATATATAATTAAATTCAGACAAGTTATCAACCACCCGTTTAAACTTTTGATTTCTTGTAAACATTTACCAGTTATTGAGCTGCAACTTTTTTTTGGTAGACAAGTGTGTGTGTAAAACATGAAAAATTCCTCACCCTGGTCTAGTGTTACATAATTATTAGATTCCTAATACTTATAGTACAGTTAGTGTAGAAACCAAAAACGGCTGTTAAATTGCAGCCCACGCGTTGAAGGATGAATGACAAGCCTTAATCTCATCCTTGATCCTCCCGTGGATACCTGAGAAATCGGTAGAAGAAGACCCTCTTCCGGTTTAGATTAGAAAGAGATTTTAGTCAGATCGACCAAAGCTACGACGGTGGTAATTACGGTTAGCACGGTGGCCGACTCAATCTGCTCAGGTAGTCTGGTGGATTTCAGAATAAAATATGATCTAAGTTAAATCGAAGTCTGTTTATTATCTAAAAACTACCAATGACACAGGCTTCTGATAAGAGAAATCCCCAATGGAAGACCAGACACAAAGTCCCCAGACGAAGTCAGATGTAGAAGAGACGCTAGAAGAACTTTAAGATATCAAAGACGCCAGAAGAAGAATAAAGAATAGAGAAAGGGTATACAACATAAACATGAAAAATTCCTCACCTCTGTTCTAGTACATTAAAAACAAGTAAATATAATTCAACCCAGTGAAATAATAACTCATTTGTAAAACTATTGTAGTACACATGTAGTGAAACATGGACCTTATACTCCCACCAAGACGGCGGCTAAATAACTTCTACCTTCGCTGCCTTAGACGTGTACTGGCGATCACCTGAGGACAGGACACTAACACAGCAGTCCTAGAGAGAGCTCAACTCCCAGCCTTACTCTCTACTGAGACAACGTCGTCTCCGATGGTTGGGTCATTACGTCGGATGGATGATGGACGAATCCCGAAAGACATCCTCTATGGAGAAGCTTACGTCTGGTAAAGACAGATCGGTCGCCCCCCTACTGCCGATTCAAAGATGTCTGCAAAAATGATCTCAGGTGCTTGGCATGTCCCTACAGCTGGGAAAATTGGCTCAAGACGCCCTCGGTGGCGGCAGAATCTCCATAGAGACTGTACATGTCAGAAGTCACCCTGATACAACATCATAAGCTAAAGGTCCATAAGAAGCAACGGCAACAAAGCATCAGAACATCATCATCTACGGGGACAACCTACAAATGCAAAATCGTGGTGTCGAGAATGTTTCCCAAACACCGGACTTCACAGTCACAGGAGGCGCTGCAACTTCAGGGCACACAAAAACTAATACCCTTGTAAAGGTACAAATTTATCTATACTCCCTCAAGCTTTGGGTAAATATATAGCATACTGGGTTCGTTAACCTTGGTATTTACCCAACATGTCTGAATGAAGAAAATGCTGCCTTAAATTACACACACACACACACCACACACACACACACACACACACAATTGGTTCCCACTCCTTTGGGTTGAGCTCTCTGGCGGATATTTCAGGAGGACTTGGAATACACTAAATTATGCAAGGCTCTATTTAAAATGATGAGACTCTAGCAGCCTAGNGCAGAGAGACTGTAGAGCTACTCTTAGCGCCTTTATATATAGATTATATAATATATATTATATATATATAACAGTATAACATATATTATAATATAAATATCATAATATCAATATGCTTTTTAATGATTTTTATTTTAAAAGTGATATTTGTATACACCTTGTTCTTCATATTCACTTTAGGTAAATCAATATATATATATATATATATATATATATATATATATATATATATATATATATATATATATATATAATATATATATATATATATATATATATATATATATATATATATATATATATATATATAATATATATAATATATCAGTAAAAATTCCCTTCCTTAAAGTGGGTTGTGCTGATGGCCCCGGTGATAGAGATTCTAACTGATGAAAAATCATTCGACTTTCAATCCTGGCCTGAGGCAGCCTGCAAAGTCTAGTCACACTGAAAAGCTGTAATACTGCAAACTGTACTGTATGTGGATGCCAATATATATATATATATATATATATATATTATTATAATGAAGATTGTGGGTTTGTCTGTATGTAACCGAAACTATATTACCATACAAGTCACAATTCCCTTTGTTATTTACACCGCATTCTCCATGATTTTATTTTTTTATTTAAACCTCAATTATTAGTAAAATTGTTTTACATCATTAATACTGTTAACAATATCTACATACTAATAACATGCAATTATATTTATATATACAACAGAACAGTGGTTCACAGTGTGAATGGGAAGGCTAATTGCATATTGATCTTAAAAATTTGATTTTAATAAATATATGCTTAGTATTATTGATTTCTAATTGTTTGGTTTTATCTTATTGAATATGAGCCAAAATCTCGGGGATAAATCTTAAAAGAAATTCATTAACAAGAAGAAATAACTGTAATTTTATTCTTTACTTCCTATTTTAACTAAATTGTTAAATTAGGAAAATTTACCACTGTAAGACGGGAGTAATGGAAAATGATGGAAGAGTTAGTTTCAAAGTTGTTCTATTTTCCGATAATACCCCCTCTGTTCCAAATATTTTTATCTGAATTCTTATTCAGTTTCATTAGCCTTTCTAATTTAACATGATATTTTATTATATTAAAACTTAAATACTTGCACCTGGGGGGTGCATATATTTGCTAGTATATATATATATATATATATATATATATATATATATATATATATATATACATAAATATTGACTGATATTATTTCCATTGCTATTTTTAGTCATTGATTATATTAAGAATAAATGAGGATTTCGAGACTAAATTGCCAATGAATGATGATGACTACTCTTTGCTCATTATATTTACTTTTGTTTGTGACTAATTCTTATCGGCTGATGTATATTAAGTTTTGCTTAATTCGACAGATGGGAAGTAGCTAATACTTATGTACAGTAGTGTAGAAACTAAAATGGCTGTTATAAGTTGCAGTCGGTGGCCTTGAAGGATTGAGTGACAAGGCTTGACCTGTCCTGATCCTCCTTCTAGTGGATACCGTGAGAATCGGTGGAGAAGACTCTCTTCCGGATTAGATTAGAAAGAGATTTGTTTCGTTAGTCGTCCAGAAACCACGACGGTGGTGAGTCGTGTTTTACACGCTCCGACTCGATCTGCGCAGGTAGTCTGGTGGGGGATTTCGAGAATAAAATATGATCTAAGTAAATCGAAGTCTTGTGTTATTATCTAAAAACTACCAATGACACAGGGCTTCTGATAAAGAGAAATCCCCAATGGAAGACCAGACACGAAGTCCCCAAGACGAAGTCCAGACGCTAGAAGAGACGCTAGAAGAAGAAGAATAGAAGTAAGAAAGGAAAGAGAGTATACAATACTAGTACATTAAAAACAAGTAAATATATTCAAACCAGTATTTGGATTCATATATTTCCTATAGATATTAGCGCTATGTGAACAGGAGCTTCATCCAGGATTTGAACTCGGGTCGACGAGTCCATTTCCTACGACTCTAACCATTACACCACTGTCTCTAATAAAAACTAAACAAATGAACTTGAAAGAAATAAACTTAAAAAAAAAGAAAGATATCTTCTGGTTTTATGAAAATGATCACTAATTAGGACTGAACCTATTCTAGTAGTGACACTTAAGAGGTTTGAATTCAGAGTTTTCCTTCTCCTGGACGTGTTGCCTAACCAAGGTTAAAGAACACAGTCTGCCCTACTATTTACCCATAGCCAGAGGGAGAGTATTTGGATTCATATATTTCCCATAGGTATTAGCGCTATGTGAACAGGAGCTTCGTCCGGGATTTGAACTCGGGTCGACGAGTTCATTTGTAAAACTATTGTAGTACTACTATTTGCATAGATTCAGACACACGTGCAAAGGAAGACACACAGGCCAACACACACACACACACACACACACACACACCAAACACACACACGCACATGCACACACACAATACACACAAACCGTGCAAACAGTGCAAAGACACACGAACATACAGACGCAGATACACAAGCTAACACACACACACACACACACACACACACGCGCGCACACAGTGCAAAGACACACTCACACACAAACAAAGACACACAAGCCAACACATACACGCGCACACAAACAGTGCAAAGACAGACGAACCCAATAGCGCACGTACACATGCAAATGCTAAACACATGCGGGCACAAACCAAAAAGAAACGTAGAGACACAAGCCAATACACACATAAACACACACACACATACATACATACATACACACAGACAGTGCACTTACAAACGTTTGCAAATACAATCAGTCGTAAATGCAGACACATTCACGAACATGCAAGTCAGCACACGCACTCACAGACACACAGGCACACACACACAGACACACACAAACACAAACAACAAACCCTCATAAATAATTTGTTTGTGACTAATTCTTATCGGCTGATGTATATTAAGTTTTGCTTAATTCGACAGATGAGATGTAGCTATACACGTGTCCTGTACTATAGGGCAAATAATGCAATTGATGTTACTTCTAAACTTAGTTTTCGACAATATTTTCAACAAGTGAGGCAAAATACTTGGTAAAGGATTGTAGGGGATTATCTTCCTTTTGCCGGAAGAGTTATCTTCTCGCTGCGTTGCTGTTTGTTCCCACTAGGGGACCTCTGGTAGTTAAGCGCGTTCATTCAAACGCTGCTTCCTCTTTTTAGCTGGATCTTCTCAAGAACTGCTATGGGCTAGAATCTATCTACCCCCTTTTGGTGGGGCTTTTGCCCCCCCCTTACATTACTGTAAGTCCTTATACAGCATGGACTATCCTTTAGTTCCATGTCTGTAACATTTATATGTTAGGTACATTTGGGTATCTTGTTTATACCTAAATATTGTATATGTATTTACATGTTCTATTTTCCTGTACATTATGTATCTTATCGTTTCCATGTGCTGTATATATATTAAATGTTTTGTCTCACAACGTGTCGGAATTGTATGTTCATTAAATGACTTTGAATCTTAAAGGATTGTAAAAATAGCCAAACCAAGAGAACTGAATAAAATCTGGTTTAAAAAAGAGAAAAAGAAGAAAAAAGAAAAAAAAAGAAAAGGAAAAAGAAGGGAAAAAAGAAAAGACGAAGAAAAAAGGGAAAAAAGAAAAAAAAGGAAGAAGAGGAAGAAGATTATTATCATTATTAGTGAAATAGATCACTAATTAGGACTGAGCCTATTCTAGTTTTGGTTTGGTTTGGTTTGTTTTACGGTATATCAACCTCGGTGGGTCATTTAATGCCAACAAAGTTTTATCATCTTAATGGATAATCAAATTTTGTTTATAGATTCATGTTTTTCTATTTAACCCATATATAGGACCCTAACAGGTACTACCACTCCGGGTCAGAGTGGACCAGGGAGCAATGGTGATAAAGGGGTGTTCCACATTCCCCAAACCTCCAGAACTGGAACCTCACCATCGGATAGAGTTTAACGTCATACCCAGGACCTGATGACCCTCAGCCACCGCCTTCTAGCCCCCATATGATAAAAAGAGTTGTTGTTTGCCATAAGGGCAATAGGGTTGGGGCAATCATATAGGTGCTTAGAGCTTGACCTGATTGATCAGAGGGGGACTCTCAGATCGCCCGTCTAGCCCAAGAAAGGGCCAAAGTGGAGTTTTGCAAATCATAGACTGCTCAGCCACCTGGGTTCTATCCTTAAGCATCATGGGTCACCACCCACAGCCAACTTGGTAAAGGATTGTAAAAAAGGCAAACCAAGAGAACTAAATAAAATCTGGTTTATAATCCAGAAATATAATTTACATATAAATGTTTTCAGTGGACAGAGTTTTAACAGAACACATTCATCGTTCATCGATATTATATATCAGTTTGTTTGTTTTTACTAACCGAAATATGAATTAGTTGTTTGTTCTATAGTGTATGATTAACATAGACGTTGTCTAGAAGTCATTACTCGTTTAAACACATTATTAACTCACTTTAAAATGATTTCCATATTATTATTACAAACACTGAACCAAGCAAATATCACAACTTTGTTTAATTCACAATTTTGTCTAGACATTTGAACTAATGATAATAATGTCTTCAAGCTCTTTAAACCACATCTTAAAACAATAAGCCTTTCAATAAAACAGGAATTTTGCTCTCTTTTTCGATATTTGAGAAGGAAATTAGTTTAAAGCAACCGGACAAAATACAACTCAAGGAACCTACAACATCTGACAAGAAAGGACTATATATTACATAATTATTAGATTCCTAATAATTATGTAAGTTGTGTAGAAACCAAAATGGCTGTTATAAGTTGCAGCCCACTGCCTTGAAGGATTGAATGACAAGGCTTGACCTCATCCTGATCCTTCCGGTGGATACCGTGAGAATCGGTGGAGAAGACCCTCTTCCGGTTTTGATTAGAGAGATTTTTAGAGATCGGCCAAAGCCACGACGGTGGTGAGTCGTGTTATGCACGGTGCCGACTCAATCTGCGCAGGTAGTCTGGTGGGGATTTCAGAATAAAATATGATCCAAGTTAAATCGAAGTCTTCTGTTATTATCTAAAAACTACCAATGACACAGGGCTTCTGATAAAGAGAAATCACCAATAGAAGACCAGACACGAAGTCCCCAAGACGAAGTACAGACGCTAGAAGAGACGCTGGAAGAAGAATAATGGAAGTAAGAAAGGAAGGAAAGAGAGTATACAACATATACAGTTAAATTAGGGATACCCAAAATGAGACTAAATTGCATTTTTGAAAAAATGACTTTAGCCCCCCTACGGAAAATAATTTACCAAAAATCAGGAAATTATCGGATTTTAATGAAATTTTCAGTGTTTATGTATCAATGAATGATCTTTATAAAGCTTTACTTATTTTATTTCAAAACTTTCTCATTTTTTTCAGGTCAATTATTTTTACACCCCCCCCCCCCCTTATGTTGGGGGCGTAACTTTTTTTTTCAAGTTGGTCTTTCCGTCTTCTAATTACAGTAAATAAAGAGATAAAAGACCGAACTTATGAATAGAAAATAAACAACATTTTTACGGTGGCTTTTCTATGAGAAAATAAGTACCCAAAATCGAAAAATAAAATGTAAAAAAATAATAGATAATTAATTTTTTGGAGATTTCTTTTTTACTCATTTCGATAATTATTTAATTGGCTATTATTTTATAAAAGAAAAAATTATACATAGATATTTTTTCTGCTTAAAAAGGGGATTGGGGTACATTTTCAATACAGTTTTTCTTCAAAACGTATACTTTTTTCGAAAAAAAAAAGGTTTGCATTAAGTAGATATTTATTTTTAAAATCTAAAAATATAACATTTTAAACTTAACATCAGGCTTTTCATATTTCAAATGAATTTTATATGTTAATTTTTCATAGCAAAAATACTAAATTAAAGTTTTGAAATAAAATAACTAATGCATTATAAAATGCATTAATTGATAAATCAATACTGAAAATTTCATTAAAATCGGATAATTACCTGATTTTTGGTAATTTTTTTTCCATCGCTAATGTTACATTCAAATTGTAAACTTTAAAACCCTTGAAAAAAAGCGTTAATGGCGGATCGTGTCGAAATTGACCAAAACAAATCGTTTTAAATCTATTAAAAATAAACTGCATATGTAATGATATTTTTCTTTTTTTAATGATCGTCATTATATTACTACTTATCATTTTAGACAAAAGTTTGACCTTAAATAATAGATTTAATTAATTTTAATTAGTTTTAAAAAAGCTAGCAGCCGACAAATTTGGGTATCTCTAAGTTAAATACTAATAATTATAGACACACAGCTTCGTCCCAGATTTGAACCCGGTTCGCCATGTCCATTTACCTACGAGGATAACCATTACACAATAGACACCTCACACTGTCACCTTCATGTTCCACAACTTTTCCAGTTCTCTGGAAAGGTCCAGCCATTTGTCCATACTACGAAGAAATCCAATGGTTTGGATTCATACCTTTCCAAACGCTATGTGAAATTAACACAGCTCGTCCAGGATTTGAACACGGTTCGCCGTGTCCATTTCTTACGACGATAAGCATTACATAAGAGACACTACATGTCCCATTGTCACCTTCATGTTCCACGCCTTTTTCAGTTTTTTTTTTTGTTTTTTGGGGGGAAATCTCTCATTATAGTATTATATTCGGTATCATCCAACACAACGATTGTAATACTGAGCCGGAGCATCGTTCCCATACATACATTGAGACCGTGTCCCAGCACATGTTATTATATTTTTTGAGCATCTACGGCTGTCAGTAGTAGTAGTAGTAGTAGTAGTAGTAGTAAGTATAGTAGTCCCAGTCTGGCCATTTGTCTTTCTTTCTTTCTTTTCGAAGTCCGTCGCAGACGACTATGACGTCACTACATATCTTCATTTATGGACCCTATGGTGGCTCATTAGTCCAATTCTGGGCGTGCAGATGAGGTCACACACATTGCAGGGGAAATTCCCATCTACATTTGGTTGTTCATGATGACGAAGACTTCGCCGCTCTGCAGTCCTGTTTATCTCATTATTGAGCTGCTTAGCACCTAGTTAAATCAAGATAATTATACCTTTTACGTATTGAACTATTTGGCAATAGCTCTTAAGTAAAGATATCAAGCGTTGTAATAATTAAATTATCATATTGCGGTATATCCACAGGTCCTGCTAGTATTAATAAATAATTTAAATCGATAAAAGACAGATGTGTCTTCAACAGTTGTGGACTATCTGGTGGCTCATTAGTCCAATTCTAGGCTTGCAGATGCGGTCACACATATTGCAGGGGAAATTCCCATCTACATTTGGTTGTTCATGACGACGAATATGTCGCCGCTCTGCAGTCCTGTTTATCTCATTATTGAGCTGCTTAGCTCCTGTGCGGCAGGTGTCTCGCCAACCCTGTCTGTTGGAGGCCAGATCTTCACGCTTGAAAGTGTGATGTTACATTTCTTCAGCGTTGTCTTAATATGGTATTTGTCTGATTTTGAAAGGGTCCAAAAGATTCAAGGTAATATCAATCCTTTGCAAGTCTCTCCAGCAAACGAAATGCAATTCCTTTCCCAACCGAACACGCCACTCTCACTTCAAATAGCAGTCGTCAGATTTCACTTGCCGTCCAAACACTTTCTTCCTCACTCGCCCTGTCAGCGACAGTCCGTCTTTATTTCTCCTCGTTTGGATGCGCTTATGCAAATTCGGATATACTTGAAAATTGTCCACCAGCTTTCTCTTTCTCTTTCTTTTCTCTTCTCTTCTTCTTCTTCTTCTTCTTGTTCTTCTTCTTTCTCTTTCTCTTCTTCTCTCTCGACACTGTTACTGAAGAACAAAAATGCAGTGTCTCGTTCAGGCCAAAATAGGTCGCTTTTATAAATAAAAGTTGCAATGCACTATGGGTAGTCACCCATAATTCCTCGCAACCTCTATAAAAAGTCTATTCTGCCCCCTCCAATTTCTTGGCACTTCATACTCAGTGGGCATAATGGCGTACCACATTCCTTCTTCCCTAACCATATTCCTTTCCTTGCCAGGGACAGTTTCGCAGGCCAGGCATCTCGGTCGCTTTGGGTCAGGTAAGTTCAACTCGTTACTACATTGTCTAAACTACGAAGAAATCGACGAGTTTGGTTCATACCTTTCAATGTGAAATGATCACAGTTTCTTCCCAGAATCGAACCCGCTTTGCTATGTCCATTTCTTACGACGATAATCATTTACAACATAGACACCTCACACTGCCACCTTCTTGTTCCACGACTTTTTTCAGTTCTCTGGCTGTTACATAGCGCCTTCTTCACTGGCACGTTATATATCTCTGTCTTTCTTCTATATCTGGTCCTTTAGTATTCTGATCGTCACTGGTCTAGCGTCTTGGATCTCCTAGGTCTGGACTTTCTTTGCTATGTTCTTGCTGGCTGGTCGTCCTGGATAAACACTAAATAATTATAATGTTATATATCTCTTTCTTTCTTCTATATCTGGTTTTTTTTCTGGCCGGCTTTGCTTCTGATCGTCTTTGGTATTTCTATCATCTATCTTGACTTGGTCTGGAATCTTCTAAGATCTTGCGTCTGGAGTTGACTTGGGGACTTCGGTCTGGTTTTCTGTTACTATGTTCTTGCTGGCTAGTCGTCATGTCTTAGTCTTGTTACCAAGACATTCATTAACCACAAGAACATTTTACTTATACAAACTTTTATTTCCTTAACTATACATAATCCTCTAACTAACATAGCGCGCGTGAGTTCCGGTTTAGACAGAGCATAAAATGGCCGACCGCTCTGCCTGACGTCCACTGCAAACTGGGGACTCAGAAAAAAGGTCCCACGTGACTTCACATATTTGGCGGGCTTCTGTAATTTTCCATGGAAGGACCCGGCCATGATATGAAAAGGTCTTCCCCTCAGAATTACAGGGGATTGACAATAATCTTATGCAACCGCATAGATTATGTAACATGGCTAGGTCCAGTTATTTGTCTATACTACAATAAATCCCACTGGTTTGAGTTCTAGAAAAAAGTTATCATAAAATTTAAGTCATCGCTCTGTTAAAAAAGAAAAAAAAGTTCGCGCATGCGCAAACACACTACTGATATTTATACAACACTCGCTAAGTCTCGTGCATTGTGTTAAAAGCTATGTCTGACAGTTTAGAAAGCGACAAAAACGTTCAACAGTCGTTATAATCTGTTTTATATCTTTGAAAAAAAAAAGAAATAAAGAAATAAAAGAAGTGTGGTTTAAGAAAAATAACTTTTGTCTCGAAAAATACAACAAGTAACTTTGTTGATGTGTTGTCGCCATTTTTTTTTTCTTCGGCTGATATATTTGCAGGAGACAACTCAATAGATCGCTGGTAACAAGTCTCACTTGATGTGCTTTTTTTATACTGTCAGTAACACCTGCTGTTTTAAGTTCGCATATTCTAAAGCGACTCTATTAGCTTTGACTGCACCAAACACCTTGTTTATAGTAGAGGCGCTCGTGTGCAATGGTTATAGTCGTGGGAAATAATTCAGAGATCTGATTTCAAATCCTGGACGAGGTCGTTTGTTTATCACGTTAGCGCTAATTATCTTGGGTAAGGTATGCATCTATCTATGCGTAAATGGTAGGGTAGACTAGGTAACAGAAATAAAAAGTCTGTTATTGTTACATAATCTATCCGGTTGCATAAGATTATTGTCAATCCCCTGTAATTCTGAGGGGATGACCCTTTTCATATCATGGCCGGTCCTTCCATGGAAAATTACAGAAGCCCGCCAAATATGTGAAGTCACGTGAGACCTTTTTTTGAGTCCCCAGTTTGCAGTTGGACGTCAGGCAGAGCAGTCGGCCATTTTATGCTCTGTCTAAACTGGAACTCACGCGCGCTATGTTAGTTAGCAGATGTCTGGGTTGGGGATTTACCAAATAAAGTAACATCAAAGTAAATCGAAGTCTTGTGTTTTTATCTAAAAACTAACAATGACACAGGGCTTCTGATAGAGAGAAATCCCTAACAGAAAACCAGACCGAAGTCCCCAAGTCAACTCCAGACGCAAGTCCTTAGAAGATTCCAGACCAGACGCAAGATGTTAGAAGATATACCAAAGACGATCAAAAATACCAAAGACGGCCAAAGAGATAGATGTCCAAGAAATAGAATTTAAGAAAGAAGTATGCAACATTATAATTATTTAGTGCCAGTGAAGAAGGCGCTATGCAACATTATTAGAAAGGAAGGAAAAAACAAATATAATATGTATAGGGGGTAAGGCTTTATTTACGTTCGTGCAAGAATATGGAGTTTGTTAAACTTTACAGCTCAGCGGTCTTTGAAGAGTCACAAACAAAATATTAAGTAACAAATCATATTGTAGCGAGATGGTGAATATACTGAGTTTTGCGAGGACTATTATTAGAAAAGGAGAAGAAGAAATAAGAGATAATAAAGGTTTAAAAAAGTGATGAAAACAAAACCGTTTGTCGGGAATTTGACCGGGGCGTGACCCCCCGAATGGAGAATTGAAAGCCAACCGGAAATTTCGGGTTTTGACCGGAACCGGAAGTCACGTGGTCACGAGGAACGACGAAGAAAAAATACCGGCTTCTTTTTCCTTTCCGAGGCCTAGGGGACAGACGGGCCTCTGGTCCCTAGTGTGGGATCACAGTAATTTGTCAGTGTCCCTCTCTCTCTCTCTCTCTCTCTCTCTCTCTCTTCTCTCTGCCTTTCCTCCTCTCCAACACAACCCCTCGAGACTAGCCCTGGAAATAAAAGCTAAGCAGCTTGTGACGATATATTTCTCGCGTTGTCCTTTTTTTATCGACAAGATGACCGCCACGTGCCGAACACCTTTTTAGTGTCGTGAATTTGGAGGCACGTTGACAAGACCCGCTATACAACGTATATTGCTATTAGAACCTGACATATATCCGTTTTGGTACCGTAAAATATACCACCACGTTACATATATACTTATCTTGTAGAAAATAATATTACCTAAACAGTTACCTCCCTTTGACCAAAGCCAGACACAGAGTCCATGTGTCTCTTAGCCATAACCTGATGAGAAACCTCATGCGATTGGCTAGGGCCTTTGTCAGCGACCAATCAGAGCACACATTACGAGGCTCAGTTTGGCCGCCAAATTTTGAGGGTTGATACCTTCTATTAGCCTCTTCCATTATGACTCCCGTCGAGGGATGACGTGTGTTTTTTCCACAGCATAGACGTTGAGGAACGATGGGACTTTGAAACAGCTCGGAAGGGCTGGTGATGCGTATAGTCAAACAAACAAAGCTAGCAAGACATTCCTACCTGGACAGATAAGTCACGCAAGCATTATCTTGCAACCCAACCATACTTTTGCACCTACATTTTCAATTATAATACATTTGTAAACACACACATTTGTATCACAAGTTACACATTGTATTGTATATTGTATGTGTAAATTCAAAGGTTATGACAAAGTCATAACTCGTTGTTTCGCAAACAAACTCCGACAAAGGTTGAGGGACAAAACATTTAATAGGTATACAGCACATGGATATGACGAGATACATAAAGTACATAGATACATATACAAGAGTAGAGATAATGACACATTCATGAATGGTAAAATACAAGATATTTAGGTATCAAAGAGTTACCTAAATGTACATAAAAACGTAGTCACGGATACATGACTAAAGGATAGTCATATATCGTATAAGAGACTTACTAGCAGTGAGTGGCCAGTGTTAAGGGCCGAAGCCCCAACGAGAAAGGGGTAGACCGTGTCTAACCCATGTGGTCTCGTAGCGAGCAGCAGGCAAAGAGAGGAAGAGAAGTTCAAATCAGCCGCTTAATACACACGGCCCCTAAAGGGAACCAGCGACACTAAACTGGCAGACAACTCCCCAGGCAAATACGAAAATAACTCCTACAAATGTTACATATTATTGTTGTCTGATAGATGCATTTCGTTTTATAAGCCTTGTTGTGTTCGTTACCTGTTACCCTATACCTATATCCTGTCTTGGTATTTAGCATTTTTTTTTTTTCTATAATATTTGAGTTTTCAAGAGTGAAATATATTTGTAGATATATTATATATGATATATATATATATATATGATATATAATGAATAGTGAATGAAAAAATGAGAAAAGTATTGGCATGAAAAGGTGCTCAATGCTAATAAAGCAGAGCAGATTTATAATCAATGGTAATAATATGGATTTACACTCATAATTTGAAGTTTCATGGTAATCCAATCATCAGATGAGTCCAATGGTTGAGATCTTAAAAACCAGTCGTGAAATGGTTGAGATTTTAAAAACCATTTCACGACTGGTTTTTAAGATCTCAACCATTGAACTCATCTGATGATTGCATTACCATGAAACTTCAAGTTATGAGTGTAAATCCATAATATTACCATTGATTATATATATATATATATATATATATATATATATATATGTGTGTGTGTGTGTAGAATGAAACAAAAGACACATCTCCTGTTTAACAATTTTATTTTTGATCTTTTCGAGTTTTCTGGCAAACTTTTTAATGTTTGGGTGGAATTCGTGGATAAGTCCACCAAAGTTCAGGTCCCAAGTACTTTCGGCACTTCGAAGTGCCATCATCAGGGATGATGTGTTCCAGTTTTTTTTTAAATTATATTAATGTGGAGGCTGGAAGGAGAAGAATTGATGAGAAAGGTGTTATAGACATTTTAAAATGTGTGTACTGCATTGGAAATTAATTTTGTTTAAGGATGGTTTGTATTGTTTTATGTATAAAGCTTCTAGTATTTGGAGTTTTTGTTTATTTTTTTCTTTGTGCAGAATGTGTGTATTTTCCGTTAGAATATTTAGAATATTTCCATTAGAATATCCTTTCTCATCAATTCTACATTCATTATTGTCTGTTTCGTGTTGGTTCAACATCCTGGATCAACGTTGGATCTCGTGACTGTTGTTCTTGTCTGCACAACTGCACTAGTGTCAGGACAACTGGTATTTATGGGAATTCAGAACAGTCCACCCATGCATTTGGGTGAGTCCATTCCCTGAGTCCTGATTGGCTGCTTGATTTGAAGGGCCCTTTGAGGCTCCATAAATCCTGCCACTTTTCAGTGGTCTTTACGGCATCTCAGATTGTCTTGCCAATTCGACGGTAATTGGACTTAGTATTCTATATTGCTCTGGTCACGTCCGACCCTGTCGAGTGCTGCAACTGTTCTGATGATTTCAAAGGTCTCGTCCCCACCCTTCTGGTCCATTAACTTCCGATCCTGATTAAGGGGCAGATAACCCATTTTTCTCAAATAGGTTCTTTGACATTGGTAAGGCAAGGAAAACTCAAAGACTTTAGCCTGTGTAAAATTCAAACTGCCTTGCCTAGGATTTGAACTCGTCTCGTCGTGTCTGTTTCCTACGACGGTAACCATTACACGACGCGCATCCATTCTAGCATATAAGTAAAGTCGTCGGGGCGGCCTAAATTCGGTATCAGCCAATCAGCGAGGGAGTATGTCCCCTTTTCACTAGCGCTAGACCAAGGAGATTGTTTTTTGCGTCTGAGGTGGAGCGCCACACCTACCATTAACTCCTTACTTTACCTCACAGATCCCTGAGCTTCTCATTCGCTGAGTTGACGTGGGCCGGTATTGAACTAGGAACTTTGTGGTTTCTAGCCGAACGTTCTACCGACTGAACTAACCCGACCCTTTCTTGCATATACATATACCCACATATCGGTAACCATTCCTGAATAAAGAAAAAATCTAAATTCAAACCTGTTAAATTACGCTTTAATATTGACCTTGTGTCATATTATGATCGTGCGGAGAGGTTCGGTGAATCAGGAGGTTATTGTTGTTATATACACAAATATAGATATCTCTCGATTCACTAATTCAGCAATTCAATTCGCGTACACACCACAATAAAGAGATACACTCGCCAACAAAATAAAATATAAGTTGCTGACGCCAAACGGAAGTTTAGTCAAAGGTAGCCTAAAACGAAGTGACCAAAAAAATACGGTTCTGCGCATAGGCTCCAGCTGACCTTCCGGCTGGAAAACAAGAATTCCTAAACAATAAAGAAAATAATTTTGTAAATAAAATTCGCATTTTCATTCAATCCAAACGATTCCCGGGTGAAATAAAAAAGATCTCAGCTGATCCGATTTTGGGTCCCGACAACCTATTTAAAGTCGGCTTTGAAAAGCCGACAAGTTAGAGATATCCTGGCGTCAGGGCCGACCTCGCAGAACGAAACATACATCACCAGGTGGCGGACTTCTATCCCCTAACCCCTACTCTGACCGACCGGAAAGTTAAAGGGGCAAACTTCCTACTACAAGACTACGCCAACTATGATACACGATGCCAACCCGCTATCGACTACTCAAACACAAGACTCTGCCCACCTAATTAACTCCTAACCACTACCACTGGTTCATCTGCCCATATCACTGCCAACACTACAACTGATTCGGCCACCGGACCCTTCACTGACTTCATCACCATACATCGCAACTATCACTAAAATCAGACTTTCTCTCTTAAAATCACTTTCAGCTTTTCGTCGCCTTTCATGTTCCTTTTTTCCAATACAATTGTTGAAACCTCCTAAAATCTGTGTTTGTTTTTCCTACGCTTCATAATAACACTGTTTATAACATTGTAGTGTAATGGTTATCGTCGAAGGAAATAGACTCCGCGACCGAAATTCAAATCCTGGACAAGGCTGTTTGCATTTCCCATAGCGCTAATACCCTGGGGATAGGTATGCATCCAACTATTCTCCCTCCAGTTAAGATAGTAGGATCGACTGTGCACTAACTTTATTATGACAACCGGTCTAGGAGAAGGAAAACTGAATTCAAACCTGTTAAACACCGCTTAAGAAATTGACCTTGTGTCATGTCTTACTCTAAGATAAGAAGAATTTAAGATTAACTCGGATCAACTAGAATTAATTAACTGATACAAGATAATCCTCTGAACAGTGAATTGAAAGCAGTGAACTCCTGTGTATTGAATAAAAGGTTCTGTTTGAAAATCCTATTTAGTTACCGACTATGACAAATGGCTTCAGAAGACCGGAGACTAAACGACTAAAACATTATGACTACAATAACAACTAATATGTAGACATTAGTTCAAATATATCAGTGAATGTATTAATCACACCCCATACTCCTCCATATATACATATACATATATATATATATATAATATATATATATATATATATATATATATACAAACTTACACAGTCCCATACTCACACCATAAAAGAGAATATTTGACGTCATATTTCAAACCGTCTGCTTTTTTCAAACTTCAAATTTTAAACAGACTGATAAACAAGGACTATCACTCGCTTTTCTCATTATTCTGTGATAAAACATTTCTTATTACCTTCCATACACCAACAAATGCCCTAAAGATGATCTAATTAATAGATCGAAACACTGCAGCGTCGGCCAATAAACTTAACTCCTTTAATCCTGTGTTTTTTCAATCTTTCTTAATATACTACATACCGTCGGATTCACTTACTTTTCTTCACACATTATATATATATATATATATATATATATATATATATATATATATATATATATATATATATATATATATTTGTGTGTGTGTCTAGTAAATAGAAAGGCAAAGTATTCCAAACAAACAAAAAATATGAATTTATTCTTGATAATGAAGTCGACTTTTGTACGTTTCAGTTCATATTAAACCTTCATCGGGACAATACAGTAGGAAGGAAAGAACTGTGTCAGGACATGATAGATGTTCTTTTTTTAGACGGGTGTTGGGAAATGTTTATAGAGAAAAGCCAACGTTCATTTTGAAAGTTTGAAAGTCAAGACGTGCTTGGTACTCCCATATATATATATATATATATATATATATATATATATATATATATATTGGGTAATTCCATGTCAAATCATCCAGGCCATGTCACGTAACTGTCTAACCCATTGTGTGTTGGTTGCAATCCCGAGACAAGAGATTGTTCAAAATTGGCGCTTCCCTGATTAAATAGTCAGGGACGCCTAGTGGTCAAGACCTGAAACAAGGCAAGATAACCCTTCCAGCCCAAACAGGAGCAGACAAACGCTACAACATGAAGTTAGAATCAATCGATAAGTCATAGACAAATACTTAGATCTGTCTAGAGAACTGAAAAAGAAACTGTGGAACATGATGGTAAACTTTATCTGAATGTTTGAGATGAGGCTAGATGATTAGTATTATCTGCGTTATTCGGACTATTGTCCCCGTCTTCATTGTTATTTGTACAACCTTCTCGGACTCGGGAAGGTTCCCGAGTCCGAGAAGGTTCCCGAGTCCGACAAGAAATACCTGAAGAAGGCCGGAGGGCATATCGGCCGAAACGTTGTACAAATAACAATGAAGATGGGGTCCTGTGGATCTGAAGAAACTTGTTGTCACTCAGCTTTTCGCACATGTGACAAACTTACAATGAGTTAAATAATAATAATAATAATAATAATAAGGATTGGAAAAGGGTCTGGAAATTTTGGAAATCAGAGGAAGGATTGAAAACATTCAGAACACTGCACTGCTGCAATCTGCCAGAATACTCAGAAGAGTCCTGAAGACCTGAGGAGACTTGCTGTCACTCAGATTCCAGTGAAAGACCATCAGCTAATGCTGATGTGAAAACTCAAAAGGAGTAAATAATAATAATAATAGCACAAAGAGTGTACAAGACTAGGTACGACTCTGTGGGAAAGGTAATCCACTGGGAATTGTGCAAGAAATTCAATTTTCACCATACAAACAAATGGTATATGCACAAACCTAAACTTTTCCTAGAGAACGAGACGCATAAAATTCTCTGGGACTTCGAGGTACAGACGGATCTCCTAATCCCATCCAGGAGACCAGACCTAGTTTTGATTGAAAAGAAGAAGAGAACCTGTCATCTCGTGGATTGTGCCGTCCCGGCCGATCACAGAGTGAAAATGAAAGAGAGCGAAAAGATCGACAAATACTTGGACCTTGCCAGAGAACTGAGAAAACTGTGGAACATTAGGGTGAAGGTCGTACCAATTGTGATTGGGGCCCTTTGAACGATCTCCAGGTGTCTGGAAAAGAGTGGATGTATTGGAAATTAGAGGAAGAATCGATACCATCCTGACTACATCATTGTTGAGATCGGCTGGAATACTCAGAAGAGTCCTGGAGACCTGAGGAGACTTGCTGCCACTTAGCCTCCAGTGAACCACCGTCTACAGCAGGTGTGAAAAACTCGAATGGGGTGAAATAATAATAAGGTGCTGTCACTCAGACTACAGTAAAAGACCACCAGCGAAAGCTGCCATGTAAAAACTCGTAAGGAGTGAAATAATTATAATCTTTAGATATATGAAAAAAGAAATTCAGGTTTTAAATTAAAAATGAATATTTTCATAAAAGGAATGAAAAACATGTTGACTTATGCTGCCAGCTTATATTCCAGACAAAAATGATTTCAAATTTAATATTGTAAATATATAATATATATATATATATATATATATATATATACAGACATACATATATAATATATTATATATATATATATATATATATATATACAGACATACATATATATACATATATATATATATATATATATATACGCGTGTGTGTGTACATACATATATATTTATAGATACATATACATACACATAGATATATTTTTACATACATGCACATATACACATATACTTATATACACATATACATACATATACATGTATAAATATATATACATATACATATGCATACATGTATACACATATACATATACACATGCATACATATACCTACATATACATATATACATGTATATACATATACATACATACACACACACACATATATATACATATACACACATGCATATATATATATATACATATACACACATACATATATATACATATACACACATACACACATATATATATACACACACACACATATATATACACACACATATATATGTACACACAAACATATACACACACATACACACACACACACATATATATACACACACATTTACACACACACACACACACACCACACACACAACACACATATATATATATATATATATAATTGCAGAAATGTTCCATTAAAAATCTGCTGGCAGTGATGTAATTAAATAAAAAAAGTTATGCTTTTTACTTTTGGATAATTATCAGATTTTATTTAAATGATGTCTGTCTCTTCATCTGCAGACGTAAATTGTGGGTCTTAGCGATGGAATATGCCAAGTGTTACGAATTAAAACAAAAATATGATTTGATTGAAAAGCAGTCAAATTTTGAATGAAAAAAAAATGTTCACTTTTGGAAAATTCACAATCATATATTTGGAAAAGGAATATTCTGGAAGGGAAACTATCCATTCTTTTCTTTTATTTTCCTCCCCCCCCGCTTTTTTTTTCAATTTTTCCTTTTTCTTCAAGCCAATAGTAGAATATTTGTGATCTTTGCAATATGATAAATGATTTTGAAGTCGTCAGCAATAACAATATTGTTAAAAGTTTATTTGCCTTAAGTAAAATTGTATTTCAGACTGTTATTTTTCTTCTCATATTCACCTATCTTTACACATCTTAATCTTTATCTAACTTCTTCTGTTTTCTCTACCCCTCTCTATATCTCTTATCATAATGGAGATTATGTATATTTCTGTCTGTAACCGAAACTACTGTTTCATACGGCCAAATCCAAGTAGTTGTAGTCGTTTAGTAGGAGTAGTCATCGTTAGTTCAGAAACAACACACGCAAATTTTATTGTCACAGGGGGCTCTTTATTTCTTCCTAGGCTTGTGGGTTCTTTTCAGAGATAAGAAAAGTGAGAGAGGGCGGAAGTATGGTCAAACTATTCTATCGTAAGTCATGTTCAGTATTACTATCCCAAACCCATACGGGGAACCGGGAGCCACGTCTGACCCCCACCAGAGCCCATCCGAAAAAAAGGACGATTCTCAAAAATCCGGAACTTCCGTTTTATTTTTAAATCTATTTCCGGGGTAATTCTTCGATCAATTACTGGTACCCCGTTGAGTGTTTACTCTTCCAAATTTTAACCTTTGTTCTTATTCATTTTTCCTCTCTTTCTCCTGAAAGACGAATACCGTTTTATCTTCAATCCCCAAATTCCCCGTAGACCATAATAATTACGTTACAATTACTACTCAAGTCACAATTCCCTTAGTTATTTACGTCACATTCTCCATGAGTTTATTTTTATTTAAACCTCAACTATTTATAAAAATTGTTTTACATTATTAATAGTATAGGTCATATCTACATACTAGATATTTACCACGTACCCCACGTGTACAAGTTAGGCACAAGGCCCTATTAACAAGCCGTGGCTCATTGGTGGCGGGTGCAAAAAATGCGTTTATCCCATTGGCATTACCCCTCAAGTGGGCGCCTCAGGCACTGGGCAATAAACACAGCCCTACCCGTTTAAATCAGGTGTTGCCTAAGGGATGGCCCCCTGAGATCAACGGTGTTAGCTTGTATGGTCCAGGCCCGAAGCCACAGGACCCACCAGTCGAAACCGGAACATGTAATTGTATGCATATATACAACAAACTAACGGTTTACAGTGTGAATAGGAAGGATAATTTGCATATTGATATTAAAAATGTGATATTAATAAATATGTACTTAGTATTATCGATTTCTAATTGTTTGGTTTTATCTTAATGAATATGAACAAAACTCTCGTAAAGAAATCTTAAAAGAAATCCATTAACAAGAAGAAATAACGGTAATTTTATTATGTACTTCCTATTTTAGCTAAATAGTTAAATTAGGAAAATTTAGCAATGAAAGACGGGAGTGATGGAAGAGTAACTTTCAGTTGTTCAATTTTTCGATTACATACCCCTCGGTTTTAAATCATTTTATCTGCATTCTATATATCAGATGCGAATGATGAATTCTTGATTACTTTAAAGGCATTTGAAAACAGATTTTTTTAAATTTATTTATTTATAGTCCTGTGATATGAATTCAAAACGAAAACCTTGATGTTGCAAAAAGGTTTCAAATATGAGCACTTCCGCCACACTTATCTCGGTCACCGATTCATGTATCTCTTATTGTAACAGTTTTTGAAAAAAGAAGACATATTCCAAGTTTGACACTAGACGAATTCTCTTATTCAAACAGGATGAGTATTAACCCGTTGACGGTAGGCCCGCAACGGATCTTTAGAAAAGAATTTTTATTTTTGTAATTAGTTTTGTAATTTTTTATTTTTCTGGTTTTCATTTTGAATTCATATCACAGGACTATAAATAAATAAAAATAAAAATTTAAAAAATCTGTTTTCAAATGCCTTTAAAGTAATCAAGAATTCATCACTCGCATCTGATGAGTCGGGAGAGTTAGACACTTTATCTAAGCTCCCTGAAATAGACTATAATGCAAAATCTCTAAGTCTTTTGTTATTTCTTTACTTATATATTTGCTCTGTGACTCTAACATTGAGAGCACACATTGAGCTCTCAAACTGCGACAGGTTTTTTTTTAACTCTTGTGTCGTAAGGAAGATTTCTTCTCTGGACTTTTGGATTATATATATATATATATATATATATATATACTTGCATCCGGAGGGTGCATATATTTGCTAGTATATATATATATATATATATATATATATATACTAGCAAATATATGCACCCTCCGGATGCAAGTATTTAGGTTTTAATGTAATGAAATATCGTATTAAATTAGAAAGTCTAATAAGAATGCAGATAAAAAGATATGTAACAGAGTGGAGGTATAATAGAAAAATAGAAATGAAACTTACTCTTCCATCACTGCCGTCTTTCATTGTTGAATTTTACTTATTTAACTATTTAGTTAAATTAGGAAATAAAGAATAAAATGACAGTTATTTCTTCTTGTTAATGGATTTCATTTAAGATTCATTGAAGAGATTTTTGCTTATATTCATTAAAATAAAACCAAACAATTAGAAATCAATAATACTAAGCACACATTTAATAAAATCACATTTTTAATATCAATATGCAAATTAGCCTTCCCATTCACACTGCAAACCGCTATTTTTTGTATATATAAATACAATTGCATGTTATTTGTATGTAGATATGGACAACACTAATAAAAAGGTGAAGCAATTTTATTAATAATTCAGGTTTAAATATAAATAAAATCATGGAGAATGTGATGTAAATAACTATGTTAATTGTGACTCGATTAGTCATATAGTTTCGGTTACAGGCATAAAAACACACAATCTCCATTATAATAAGATATATATCAAAGAAATGGATACAATAGAAACCTACTCGAGTTTCGCCATAAGGATCTTCAGGGTTAAATCCACTGAATTAATCGAGGTACCGATTAATTGCAGCCGATCACACGTGTATTCATTGAATAAAATGTTACGTTAACGTTTAGGTTTCTATTGTATCCATTTCTTTAATAAATTTAGTCAACTCTGTATTGAGCACTTTGTATTTGCTATATCGCTGACTTAACCCCTGGATTTTGTGCACCTCCAAAGATCGTGCCCATATTCACCGGTAAGCCACCTTTTATCTTTTATATATATATATAATATATATATATATATATATATATATATATATATATATATAATGTTAAAGTCCCTATGATCTATAGATAGTACTTAGTAACTTATTGCTGATGCTACTACTGTGGAGTAAACAGACAATATAGTATAAATAAATGAAAGGGGGGAACAGCAGAATGTCTACAGGAAATAACGCTATCTGACAACGACTCTTCTAGATTTTATAATGACCAAGAACATTTAGATAAAAGGCAACAAATTAAGAAACCTAGTTAATAATTAATGAAAATTCTCAGAGAACGAACTAAAGAGCTCTTTAAAAATTAACATATATTAGTAACAAAGTTGATAGGCGTGTGCAAAATTCCCAGTGTTGTTTTTAAGCTATACACAGTACACCAATTGTTTTTTTTTCTTTTTGTCTTTGTTTTATTTATTGGGGGGGCGGTGACGGGGAATAATTAAATTAATAAAAACCTAAAAAGTGATCAATACAATAATAATAATCTTATTATAATGGAGATTGTGGGTTTGTCTGTCTGTAACCGAAACTATATTACTATACAAGTCACAATTCCTTTAGTTATTAACATCATATTCTCCATGATTTTATTTTTATTTAAACCTCAATTATTAATAAAATTGTTTCACATTACTTACACTGTTGACCATATCTACATACTAATAACATGCAATTGTATTTATATATACAACTAAATAGAGGTTTACAGTATGAATGGGAAGGCTAATTTGCATATTGATCTTAAAAGATTGATTTTAATAAATATATGCTTAGTATTATTGATTTCTAATCGTTTGGTTTTATCTTATTGAATATGAGCAACAATCTCTTCAATAAATCTTAAAAGAAATCCCTTAACAAGAAGAAATAACTGTAATATTATTCTTTACTTCCTATTTTAACTAAACAGTTTAATTAGGAAAATTTACCAATGAAAGACGGGGGTAACGGAAAATGATGGAAGAGTTAGTTTCAAAGTTGTTCTATTTTTCAATCATACCCCCTCTGTTCAAAATCTTTTTATCTACATTCTTATTCAGTTTCATTAGCCTTTCTAATTTAATATCATATTCTATTAAAAAATTTAACTAAAATACTTGCACCCGGAGGGTGCATATATTTGCTAATAATAATAATAATAATAATAATAATAATAATAATAATAACCTGGGCCTTGCCAGAGAATTGAAAAAGCTGTGGAACATGAGAGTGAAAGTGATACCAATTGTAGTTGGTGCACTTGGAACGGTCCCAATAAACTTGGAAAAAAGACTGTTGCACATGAAAAAACCTGGACATGGTTAAGAAAAGGAAACCTGAAGAGAGAAACTGAATCATTAATAATTGCTGCACAAAATAATGACATAAGAACAAACTATATCAAAGCGGAAATTGATAAGACCCAACAAAATAGTAAATGTAGACTATGCGGTAATAGAGATGAGACTGTAAACCATGTACTATGCGAATGTAGCAAACTAGTACAACGGGAGTACAAAACTAGACACGACTGGGTTGGGAAGGTGATCCACTGGGAATTATGCAAAAAATTAAATTTTGACCATACAACAAAATGGTATATGTATAAACCAGAATCTGTTCTTGAGAATGAAACGCATAAAATTATCTGGGACTTTGAGATAAAAACGGATCACCTTATCCCTGCAAGGAGACCAGACCTAGTATTGATTAACAAGAAAGAAAGAAAGAACTTGTCAACTGGGGGATTTTGCAGTTCCAGCAGATCACAGGGTGAAGATGAAGGAAAAACGAAAAGATGGATAAATACCTGGACCTTGCCAGAGACTTGAAAAAACTGTGGAATATGAGAGTGAAAGTGTAACAAATTGTAGTTGGTGCACAAATTGTAGTTGGTCCCCATAAACTTGGAAAAAAGACTGGAGGATCTGGAAATCAGAGGAAGAATTGAGACCATCCAGACTACTGCACTGTTGCAATCGGCTAGAATACTCAGAAGAGTCCTGGAGACCTGAGGAGACTTGTTGTCACTCAAACCCCAGTGAAATACAATCAGCAAACGCTGATGTGAAAAACTCAAAAGGAGTGATAATAATAATAATAATAATAATAATAATAATAATAATAATAATAATAATAATAAAACAGAAGTGACATAACTAATCGATAATGTGAATTTTTATTCACTTTTGCTCCAATTCGACAGTCAGTACATCAGAAAATAGCTGATCATCCGGTGGGTAAGGAGAAACACAAAAACGCAACTGAGCACGAGTGTATGACCCTTTGCTGTTTTATTGCCTCCGTTCAGTTTCTGGGGTCGTTGAAGTATGCGGAAACGGATAACGGACACAATGTACTGAGTAGATACTTTGTTCTCGAAGAAACCAGTTCTTCTTGTAACTTTGAGTGGTTCAATCGCTACAGCCCGTCTCGCTCGTGTCCCCAGCCACCAAAAAAGAGCAAAACGAAAAACCCGGCTTCTTTTATTGAGGTTCACAGAACACTGAACCCCCATCCCCGTCTTGCGTGGATGGCATCGCATGACCAACCCCTACTCTTGTTAGGTGAGTTCCAATTGCAATAATGGTAATCATATTTTCTCATTCTATATTCTGTTATATTCTTTTTTTATGTTCCCCTGTGTAAACAAACTTTGTCATACTGGAAGAATGTTTTGTCTGTGTATAAGTTTGTATATGTGTATGTTTGTGTGACTGTGGTCGCAGTGGTGGTGGTGGTAGTGCTGGTGGTGGTGGTGATAGTGTGTGTGTGTGTGTGTGTATGTGTGTGTGTGTATGTTTGAACGTATTTGTGTATGTAGTGTATTTGTGTGTGTATAGTGTTTGGTTTGGTTTGTTTTGTTTTACGGCATATCAACCTCAGTGGGTCATTTAATGCCGATAAAGTTTTGAAAATAAATCAGTTCTTAATGGATGATACAACTTTTTTATAAATACATTTTTCTATTTAACCCATAGATGGGACCCTAACAGGTACTACCACTCTCGATCAGAATGGACCAGGGAGCAATGGTGATGAAGGGGTGCTCCACATTCCCCAAACCTCCAAAACTGGAACCTCACCATCAGATAGAGTTTAACGTCATTCCCAGGAGACCCGCAGCCACCGCCTTTTAGCACCCATACGATAAAAAGGGGTTGGGGCTTGCCATAAGGGCAATAGGGTTGGGAAAATCATATAGGTACTAGGGCTTCATGTGACCAGCCGATTGATCGGAGGGGGCCTCTCAGACCGCCCGTCTAGCCCAAGATAGGGCCAAAGTGGAGTATTGCATGTCATGAACTGCTCATCCACCTGGGCTCTATGCTTAAGCATCACGGGTCGCCACCCACGGCCAACAGGTGGCCCCATTGGGGGAGTCTTACCCCTCTGCAGAGGTGCAGTCGGTGTATTCTAACGCCCCAGCCGATTGGGCGGGTGTATAGTGTGTGTTTCTTGCATATTTGTGTGCGTGCTATAAACGTACTATGCACGCAAGTCCCTAACCTCTAGGCATACAATAATACCAGACTGGTTTACATGCCGTAAGAACCAATCAATCTTTCCAATGATTTAAATGATGAGCCAATTCTTATTTATGTTTTCTATACACATCTTTTCATGAAGAATAATCTTCCCTTTATTTGAGCACCTTCATTCTGCAACAAAATTGAATTTCACCGTCGGAAAAAGAAACTTGATATAATTGCAAGCGATCTCAGCGTTAATGTACATTTTAAGATTTAAGGAAAAAGAGAAAAAAAAAATGAGAAAGAAGCGATTGAAAAGTATATTTTCTAAAGCACCTTTTGCAAAAGTGTTTTCAAAATGCTTTCTAATTTCAAAATGTTCTCTAAATGTGCATCTATGATATTTGCATTGATGCAATACAGGTAAATGCAGGTAAAAATGCAGGTAAAAATAGTGAAAGGAAATATCTCAATTTGAAAACATCTTTTCAAAGATTTCTCATGAAAAAAAGTGAACTAGCTTTAATATTGACTGATTGTAATTTGAATAACTTCTCTCGAAGTTATAGTTGGGAAGAATAGCTAGGAGACATTTTCTTTTCGATCTATAATAAACTCATCAAGTTTAAATCTGTCAATAAATTTCCTAAAATTTCATAGCTATCGGCTTCGTATATGGAAATCCTAGGAGGTGCGTGGTCGATGAGTCCATTTCCTATGACTCTAACCATTAGGTTAGAGTTCTAGGAAATAGACTCGTCGACCCGAGTTCAATTCCTGGACGAAGCTGTTTGTATTTCACATAGCGTTAATACAGTTGGGAAAGGTATGAATCCAATTCTCTCTCCAACTATGGGTAACTAGCAGGGCAGACTGGGCTCTTTAACCATGGCTAGGTAACCAGTCTAGGAGAAGGAAAACTCTGAATTCAAACCAATTAAACCCCACTTAAGAAATTAACCTTGTGTCGCATCCCGCTCGTGCGGAGGGGTTGGTTAATATATATATGGAAATCTGTCCCGAGCACAAGTATTTCATGATAGACTAATGGCCTGATATAAAGTTGTCGGCGTGGCCTAATGTCGGTATCAGCCAATCAGCGAGGGAGTCTATCCCCTTTTCACTAGCGCTAGACCAAGGAGATTGTTTTTTTGCATCTGACGTGGAGCGCCACACCTACCATCAGCTCCTTACTTTGCCGCACAGATCCCTGTGCTACTCATACGCTGAGTTGGCGAGGGCCAGTATCGAACCAGGAACCTTGTGGTTTCTAGCCGAACGCTCTACCGACTGAGCTAAAGTCTATTAATTTTAATACTCAATGACGAATCCTCTAGATTAGCCGTTAGACTATGCCATAGTTACCTCCTTCGATGGAATATTTTTTTAAGGGCATGTTCACAAATAAAGTTTGATAAAATACGAGTAGAGTAAGACGATGCCTTTTATAGTTATAATTATCACAGTCTGTCCGGCTTTTGACAGGGATCTGGTGGCTTCGGCACTGGACCGCAGAAGTTAACAACGTTAGTACAAGGGGGGACGCCCCACTCCCCAGGCAACACCTGCCCCCTCGATTTAAAGGGATGGGTTTATTGCCCGGTGCCTGAGGCGCCCCCTTAAGGGGGGATGTCGACGGGATCGACGTACTTTTTACACCCGCCTCCGTCGGTTCGTGGTTGGTCCCACATTAATAGGGCCTTGTTCCTAACCCGTACACGTGGGGTACGAGGTAAATATGTTGTATACCCTTCATTACTTCTTTAATTCTTACTTGCTTCTATATCTTGGACATCTATTCTTCTGGTCGGCTTTGGTTCTTCTTCTATCATCTTGGTCTGGAATCTTCTAAAGTCTGGACTTTCTTGGGGACTTCGGGTCTGGTTTCTGTAAGGGATTTCTCCTTATCACATTACTTTTGATCTTATTTTATTGTTAATCCCCAAACCAGACGTCTGCGCAGATCCTTACATCGTACGAGCTCGGCTTCTAACTTCTAACTGACTGAGTTACTTAATATCCTTAAACCGGAAGACAGGGTCTTCTGTGCCCTCCGGTTCTCACGATTTATCCCTGGAAGGCAAGGTGAGAGTGAGGTCAAGCGCCGTCACTCACTCTCAAGACCATCAGCTGCAATAATCGCCATTATTTTTCTACACTATTGCCATAAATATTAGATATCTAATAATTATGTAACAAACATCGTATATAAAAAAAAATTTAAAAAACATTCAGTACTATCGAGTTACTTGCGGCTATATTGGTAGAAAATACGGTGGAATTTGTTACCCCAGACTGTAATGTTCTAGCCGTTTAGAATTTTTTTAACATCTGGCTTACCGAGCGGGAAATTCTATTCTAGGGTATGGCACGCTCCTCACCAAAATATCTTTCTCTCTCTCTCTCTCTCTCTCTCTCTCTCTCTCTATATATATATATATATATATATATATATATATATATATATATATATAATATATATATTAAACTATTAAATACATAGGAATGTATTTTTCGGTCACTGAGAGATCAAATTTCCGGAGAAATGATCATTGCTTATTTGCTTAGTAGTGAGAGTTAATTTAAATTACCAATTAGAGAGCTCATTACCAAATTTATGGGAGCATATATATTATATATATATATATATATATATATATATATATATATATATATATATATATATATATATATAAGAATACAATAATAAGATAGTTTTGAGAATTAAAAAAAAGAACATTTCGAAAGAAGAACTCAATTTTTATTGTAATCAATATGTCATGTTTTGAGGCCGTGAATGCAAAAAATCAGGAAATATTAAAACGACTGTCGTGTCAGTTCCTGGAAATATTGATCACAGAGAAGTGAGTGAGTAACTATGTGTGCACATCAGTAAGTAAGCAGTGTCCAGCATGTCTTCTCCATCTTACTCGGATGATTTGTGTGATAGGAGGTAAGTGGCCGTACAGCTGCTTCTTCGTAGAGTGCTGCTTCCAGGATCTGCTCAAGATGGCACGAATCCTCCTTGTATAATCTAAGTGGTTCAGTCATACAGTAGCACTGACACGACTACAGCTTGGGAGAATTCTCGCATTATCTTATCAAAAAGATCAGATATCCATATGATTAATTATCTATCTATAGCGGCCCATGCATCTCGTATGCGTATATTGAAATTGCATTCTGTAGATGGGATATTACTACCTAGATGTGTGCACTGGTCACGCAGAATATTTGTGTATGTATTTACCAAAACTCTCCGCACATACAGGATGTGATGTGAGTGAGTAACTATGTGTGCACATCAGTTAGTAAGCGTATAAGAGAATGAATCTATTTTATCAACATGACCGAATAAAAAGTGGATCCACTGTCTCCCCACCCCCGCTCTCTCTGTCTGTCTGTCGGTCTCTCTCTCTCTCTCTCTCTTCTCTCTCTCTCTCTCTCTCTCTCTCTCTCTCTCTCTCTCTCTTTAAGTCCTCAGCACGACATACTGAATCCACACATCAATGTAACTCTTTGATGGTCGGCCTACGCAAGGATGATGCGTGCCGTCTTGAACAGATCCTTGAAGTAGCTCCCCATGAAGAAGCAGGTGTATGGCCACTTACCTCCTATCACACAAATCATCCGAGTAATATGGAAAAAAACATGCTGGACATTGCTGGAGAGGTACGGACGAACTCATAAGTGATGTTCTCCTTTGGAGACCTACACATGGACACACCAGAATAGGCCGACCAGCAAAATATGCTACTCTATGACTGGTGTGTTCATGTGAAATTGTCTGTTACAATCTTCTGGGTCATCATGGAGCCCTTAAGAAAGGGCGCTTATCCAGTGGAATTGGATCCTTGATAAAGAGTCCTGGGTATTGGTAAAGATCTGGTAATCCTGTAAGTCCATCCTGAGTATTGGTAAAGATCTGGTAATCCTGTAAGTCCGTCCTGAGTATTGGTAAAGATCTGGTAATCCTGTAAGTCCGTCTGAGTATTGTAAAGATCTGGTAATCCTGTAAGTCCCGTCCTGGGTATTGGTAAAGATCTGGTAATCGTGTAAGTCCGTCCTGAGTATTGGTAAAGATCTGGTAATCCTGTAAGTCCGTCCTGGTATTGGTAAAGATCTGGTAATCCTGTAAGTCCGTCCTGAGTATTGGTAAAATCTGGTAATCCTGTAAGTCCGTCCTGAGTATTGGTAAAGATCTGGTATCCTGTAAGTCCGTCCTGAGTATTGGTAAAGATCTGGTAATCCTGTAAGTCCGTCCTGAGTATTGGTAAAGATCTGTGTAATCCTGTAAGTCCGTCCTGAGTTTGGTAAAGATCTGTTAATCCTGTAAGTCTGTCCTGAGTATTGGTAAAGATCTGGTAATCCTGTAAGTCTGTCCTGAGTATTGGTAAAGATCTGGTAATCCTGTAAGTCTGTCCGGAGTATTGGTAAAGAATCTGGTAATCCTGTAAGTTCCGTCCTGAGTATTGGTAAGATCTGGTAATTCCTATAAGTCCGTCCTGAGTATTGGTAAAGATCTGGTAATCGTGTAAGTCCGTCCTGGTAAAATCTGGTCCTGTAAGTCCGTCCTGAGTATTGGTAAAGATCTGGTTAATCCTGTAAGTCCGTCCTGAGTATTGTAAAGATCTGGTAATCCTGTAAGTCCGTCCTGAGTATTGGTAAAGATCTGGTAATCCTGTAAGTCCGTCCTGAGTATTGGTAAAGATCTTGTAATCCTGTAAGTTCGTCCTGAGTATTGATAAAGATCTGGTAATCCTATAAGTCCGTCCTGAGTATTGGTAAAGATCTGGTAATCCTGTAAGTCTGTCCTGAGTATTGGTAAAGATCTGGTAATCCTGTAAGTCCGTCCTGAGTATTGGTAAAGATCTGGTATTCTGTAAGTCCGTCCTGAGTATTGGTAAAGATCTGGTAATCCTGTAAGTCTGTCCTGAGTATTGACAAAGATCTGGTAATCCTGTAAGTCCGTCCTGAGTATTGGTAAAGATCTGGTATTCCTGTAAGTCCGTCCTGAGTATTGGTAAAGATCTGGTAATCCTGTAAGTCTGTCCTGAGTATTGGTAAAAGATCTGGTAATCCTGTAAGTCCGTCCTGAGTATTGGTAAAGATCAGGTATTCCTGTAAGTCCGTCCTGAGTATTGGTAAAGATCTGGTATCCTGTAAGTCCGTTCTGTGTATTGGTAAAGATCTGGTAATCCTGTAAGTCCGTTCTGAGTATTGGTAAAGATCTGGTAATCCTGTAAGTCCATCCTGAGTATTGGTAAAGATCTTGTAATCCTGTCAGTCCATCCTGAGTATCGGTAAAGATCTGGTAATCCTATACGTCCGTCCTGATTATTGGTAAAGATCTGGTAATCCTGTAAGTCCGTTCTCAAGGAGTGCAGTTAGAATTATGTACAATGTAGGGGGTTTAAGTATTGTATCAGCCACACAGTATTGCTAGTGATTGGCTACAAGAATACTTCACGTGACCTTGGCTAGTCTATAAATCCAGTTGGAGAATTAGAGCACACCTTATATTAAATGATATTCCAACAGTGTCCACAGGCGAATGTCACATGAGTTTACCCTTACTTCTCCTCAGTGTTCAGTGTGTCTTCTCCATCTTACTCGGATGATTTGTGTGATAGGAGGTAAGTGGCCGCACAGCTGCTTCTTCGTAGAGTGCTGCTTCCAGGATCTGCTCAAGATGGCACGAATCCTCCTTGTATAATCTAAGTGGTTCAGTCATACAGTAGCACTGACACGACTACAGCTTGGGAGAATTCTCGCTTTATCTTATCAAAAAGATCAGATATCCATATGATTAATTATCTATCTATAGCAGCCCATGCATCTCGTATGCGTATATTGATATCGCATTCTGTAGATGAGATATTACTACCTAGATATGTGAACTGGTCACGCAGAATATTTGTGTATGTATTTACCAACCTCTTGAGGTCATTTTTTGTGGAGTTTAACAAGTTTTAATCCAGAGTTTTTCTAGACTGGTTGCCATGCAAATCTTAAATATCCCAATCTGCCCTACTATTTACCTATATGGGTTAGCCGGCCCAAGATCTATTCTATGTATTAATGATTTTGACTATAAACTAAACACTCATTGATAAACTTATGCAAATCCTAAGGACTGCACCACTTGGATTACACAAGGAGGATTGAAAGCAGCACTCCAAGAAGAAGTAGGTGTACGGCCACTTATCTCCTATCACATAAATAATCCAATTAAGATGGAGAAGACTTGCTGGACACTGCTGGAGAAGTAAGGGCTTTCTCCCGTGGACACCCACATATAGACATACCGGTCTATATGTAGATGCGTGGTGTAATGGTTAGAATCCTAGGAAATGGACTCGTCGACCTGAGTTCAAATCCTGGACGTGGCTGTTTGCATTTCACATAGTGCTAATACCCTTGGGAAAGGTACGTATATTGTAGTTACAGGCAAACAAATGCCGAATCTTCATTATAATAAGATATTAAATTTTTCTGTACGCGTAAATACTGTACCGTTTATTCAGTGTTAAATGTTGAATATCCTAATCTGCCCCACTATTTACCTATATAGATTAGCCGGTCCATGATTTATTCTATGTATTAATGATTTTGACTATAAACTAAACACTCATTGATAACATTTGGCAATTCCAGAGAGTATTTGTGACGTATGAGGTCACCCTGACACAACACCATGAAGCTAGGGGTCCAGAAGAAAGCAGCGGCAACAAGACAAAACACCAGCACATCAACATCTTCAGGGACAGCCTTTACATGTGACGTCTGTGGTCGAGAATGTTTTTCAAACATTGGACTTTACAGTCACAGGAGGCGCTGTAACTTCAGGGGCACAAAAACTATTTTATAGTCTTCTGAGACTGAAATGCCAATAAATAACTTGTGACGTAGATCTGATTACAGGAAAACAGACACCGAATCTCTATTATAATAAGATATTAAGTATTTCTGTATGCGTAAATGAACTTATCTTGTTTTTGTCTTCCTACCGTTTATTCAGTGTTAGTATATATAAAAATATATGAAAACACCACAAAATGCTGTTAAATTGGAAACATTTTATAACATAGCTGATATTGAACAATATTTCGATTTTATGAAAATCATCATCAGGTGGGGAATTAGAGCACACCTTATATGAAAAAATATTCCAACAGTGTCCACATGTTGCATAGCCTTCTTTACTGGCACTAAATAGGTATATGTTATATACTTCTCTTACTTCTTACTCTGTCGTCTATTCTTCCGGCCGTCTTTGCTTGTGATCGTCTATTATCTATCTTGGTCTGGTATATCTTCTAAGGTCTCGTCTGGTCTTCTATTGAGGATTCCGTGTCTGGTTTCCGTTGGGGATCATTCCTTATCAGAAGCCCTGTGTCATTGTTGGTTTTTAGTAATAAACACAAGACTTCGATTTACGATGATGTTATTTTATTCGTAGATCCCCAGACCAGACAATCACGCAGTGAGACTCACATCTTGCTAGCTTGGCTTCTAGCTTCTAACTAACTGAGTTGCTTACCCTTAAACCGGAAGGGGCTTCTATCGGGGTTCCGTTTCTCACGGTTTATCGCCAGAACGCAAGGTGAGATCGAGGTCAAGCGCCGTCACTCACCCTCAAGGCCATCAGCTGCACTAATATGATTTCTACACTATTGTCATAATCATTAGGTATCTAATGATTATGTAACACACAGGCGAATGTCACATGAGTTCACCCTTACTTCTCCAGCAGTGTCCAGCATGTCTTCTCCATCTTACTCGGATGATTTGTTAAGAGCGGAGACAAAAGTCATATGAGTTCAAAACAAAAACCTTGATGTTGTAAAAAAGAAAAAAGTGTTAGTATATTCACATTCGAATAACGAGTTCCGTCTTCTGCAAAATGAGCATTTTAATTGACCTCGTTCGGAGTTTGTCTCCTATCAAATTCGGTTAGACTGGCTGGCATTCTATTCTAAATAACTTACCAATTCTCTGCAATAAGTGCTATTCCCATTGGAGCAATGCACCATTTCCCTTCGTATTTTCGTCTATCGAACCACGTGACATGGAGCTAATATTTCATTTAAAGCGACCAATCAAAATTAGACATCCTTTCTCAAAAGACCCAGTGGCATTTCACACACTTGACGCAATGAACAAGATAAAGATATATTAAATTAGCCTCCTTTGGGGTTGCACATTGACGAGTCACGAAGAAGATTCTCTGTTTTAGTAATTCTTAATTATAACTTTAGAATTCTTGTCCAACCAAAATGTTCCCGAAAGCGTCGAAGTTGTCACCAATATGGAAGACTTGACTTTCCATAAGTAGAAACAGGACTCACATAAGTCTGGCTCAGGGTCACTCATTTGGATTATATCTTATTATAATGGAGATTGTGGGTTTGTCTGACTGTAACCGAAACTATATTACTATACAAGTTACACTTCCCTTTGTCATTTACATCATATTCTCCATGATTTTATTTTTATTTAAACCTCAATTATTAATAAAATTGTTTTACGTCATTAAGACTGTTGACCATATCTACATGATATTTTCCACGTACCCCACTTGTACGGGTCAGGCACAATGCCCTATTTATGTGGGACCACCCACAAACCGAAGCTCATGGGGTGGCGGGTGAAAAATTGCGTCGATCCCGTCGGCATTCCCCCTCAAGGGGGGCGCCTCAGGCGCTGGGCAATAAACCCAGCCCTGCCCCTTTAAATCAAGGGGGCAGGTGTTGCCTGGGGGGATGGCCCCCTGAGATCGATGCTGTTAATTATATCAATGGTCCAGAGGCCGAAGCCACCGTTGACCATATCAACATACTAATAACATACTTATATTTATATATACAACAAAATAGCTGTTTATAGTGTGAATGGGAAGGCTAATTTGCATATTGATCATAAAAATTTGATTTTTAAAAATATATGCTTAGTATTATTTATTTCTAATTGTTTGGCTTTATCTTATTGAATATGAGCAAAAATCTCTGAGATAAATCTTAAAAGAAATCCATTAACAAGAAGAAATAACTGTAATATTATTCTTTACTTCCTATTTTAACTAAATAGTTAGATTAGGAAAATTTACCAATGAAAGACGGGAGTAATGGAAAATGATGGAAGAGTTAGTTTCAAAGTTGTTCTATTTTTCAATCATACCCCCTCTGTTCCAAATCTTTTTATCTGCATTCTTATTCAGTTTCATTAGCATTTCTGATTTAACATGATATTTTATTATATTAAAACTTAAATACTTGCACCCGGAGGGTGCATATGTTTGCTAGTACATATATATATATATATATATATATATATTATATATATATATATATATGAAAGGTAAAAATGGATATTGAATCCGACAATATGTAAGAAAGTTTTATAGAAAAACAACAAGATGTTAAAAATTTTTGCTGACAGATATCTGTTTCGACATAATGAATATGTCTTTATCAAAGCAACATTGTAAGCGGAAAAACGAAATGAATATATCAGTAATTACAAGGCAACGAACGCTCTCGATCAGTACCGGAATTTTTTTTTTAATTTTAAAAATACGTATTTGTTGTTAAAAATAAAATAAATTTTATTTTTAAAATGTTTAAGCATTTTTATCATAAAAAGCTCAAAAGAGTTTGTAGTAAAAATGTATATGAATATCAAAAAGGTCCAGGAAAATGTTCCGGTTACAAATGAAAGTTTAAAAATCTAACAAGTCCAGCAACATGAATCTGCAATGATGTTAAACTCGCGGACTTGTTACATTTTTAAACTTTCATTTGTAACCGGAACATTTTCCTAAACTTTCTTATATATATATATATATATATATATATGTGTGTGTGTGTGTGTGTGTGTGTGTGTGTGTAAATAAATGGAAGTTAATCCGACAGAATGAATTTAACATTTTGAAAAAACAATTAGTAATTATAATCTGCCGACAGAATCTGTTTCGACCGCTTAGTAGAAGGGTCTTCATCACGAGCATGCAGGATTATCAAGTAGGTGACGTGTGATAGCGGAAGTGGAGGTTTGACTAGGTAGTTTAGTGGAATAGTCCAAATTATTGCTGCGTAGGGATGTGGGTATGTGCTGGTTGATTCTGATCTCCAATCACTGCTGGAGAAGCAAGGACGAACTCATAAGCTACGTCCTCCTGTGGAAGCCAGCACATGGACAAGCCAGTGTGGACCGACCAGCAAAAACGTACATTGATCATCTCTGTGCCGATGCAGGATGCTGCATAGAGGACCTCCCGAAAATGATGAGGGATAGGGACGGATGGAGATTGTCATGGATATCCGCGCTGAAAGTGCGACATGATGATGATGATGATGATTTGTGAAGCAACCTCCAACACTGATGATTAGAGGAATGTGGGTATCAGCTTCAAACTAGTACACTGATAATCCTTATATCCTTTATCGGTAATAGCTAATGTTGAAAAAATATTAGACTATATCAGTTGCACAGTTTTTCATTATATTTGAAATCTCTCATAAAATTGTTGGGTTATTTCATTAATATTGGCAAATTGTATTATGCATATTAATGAATGAGTTAGATATTTTTACACCTGCAGAGCCGACTCACTGCCGCATAGTATAGAGAAAGCAGTAAGAGGCTTTGACCTTATTGTTAACTCAGATAAAACGCCATATAGTTATTTACTAAGCTTAGCTTAGATGTGGCACAAGGCCAGAAGTAAGGGGCGCCCAGTTAGAATTGAACTCAATAACAATGCTCAACGTCCAGTGAGAATTGAATTCACTAACAATGCTCAACGAATCTAGCTTGCTAACCATTACACCATGTGGCGTGCCCAGTTAAGCTTAGCTTAGATGTGGCACAAGGCCAGAAGTATGGGGCGCCCAGTGAGAATTGAACTCACTAACAATGGTCAGCGAATCTAGCTTGCTAACCATTACACCACGTGACGTGCCCAGTTAAGCTTAGCTTAGATGTGGCACAAGGCCAGAAGTAATGGACGCCCAGTGAGAATTGAACTCACTAACAATGGTCAGCGAATCTAGCTTGCTAACCATTACACCACGTGACGTGCCCAGTTAAGCTTAGCTTAGATGGGGCACAAGGCCAGAAGTATGGGGCGTCCAGTGAGAATTGAATTCACTAACAATGGTCAGCGAATCTAGCTTGCTAATCATTACACCACGTGACGTGCCCAGTTATTTACTCAGCTTAGCTTAGATGTGGCACAAGGCCAGAAGTATGGGGTGCCCTGTGAGAATCAAACTCACTAACAATGGTTTGTGAATCTAACTAACCATTACACCACGAGAGGTGGCCAATATTTTGCAATAGAGATAAAACGCCATATATGTGCACGTGGTGTAATGGTTAGAGTCGCTGGAAATGGGCTCGTCGATTCGAGTTTAAATCCTATGCTGTTTGCATTTCGCGTATCGCTAATACCCTTGGGAAAGGTAGGAATCCAACTACTCTCCCTCCAGCTATGGGTAAATAGTAGGGTAGACTGTGCTTTTTATCCTTGGCTAGGTAACCAGTCTAGGAGAAGGAAAACTCTGAATTCAAACCACAAGGTGAGACTCATGGGTGGTAGGTAGAAAAATTGCGTCGATCCCGTCGGCATTCCCCCTCAAGGGGGCGCCTCAGGCGTTGGGCAATAAATCCAGCCATGCCCCTTTCAATCGAGGGGGCAGGTATTGCCTGGAGGGACGGCCCCCTGGGATCGACGCTATTAACCAACTCAACCTGTCCAGTGGCCGAAACACACTAGGTATAGGTAGAGGTGCCTGTACCAACACAGTGTCGACTATTTATACATGACACTGTCCAATCAGATTATAGTGAGGGGGCACCAAGGTATTTACATATTCATTACATCACATAATAAAATAGAATGTAATAAATAATGCTCTGTTATATGTTTTAATGTTTATTTTTTATATAACTGATATTATGAAGACCACTGATTAAAGAGAGAGAGAGAGAGAGAGAGAGAGAGAGAGAGAGAGGGAGAGAGAGAGAGCAGGGGTGGGGAGACAGTGGATCTACTTTTTATTCGGTCATGTTGATAAAATAGATTCATTCTCTCATATGCTTACTAACTGATGTGCACACATAGTTACTCACTCACTTCTCTGTGATCAATATTTCCAGGAACTGACACGACAGTCGTTTTAATATTTCCTGATTTTGTGCATTCACGGCCTCAAAACATGACATATTGATTACAATAAAATTGGGTTCTTCTTTCGAAATGTTCTTTTTTTTTAATTCTCAAAACTATCTTATTATTGTATTCTTATATATACTAGCAAATATATGCACCCTCCGGGTGCAAGTATTTAAGTTTTGATGTAATAAAATATTACATTAAAGGCTAATGAAACTAAATAAGAATACAGATAAAAAGATTTGAAACAGAGGGAGTATAATAAAAGATTTGAAACAGAGGGAGTATAATAAAAAATGGAACAACTGAAACTTACTCTTCCATCACTCTCGTCTTTCATTGTTATTTTTTCTCATTTAAGTATTTAGTTAAAAGAGGAAGTAAAGAATAAAATGACAGTTATTTCTTCTTGTTAACAGATTTCTTTTAAGATTCATTGAAGAGATTTTTGCTTATATTCATTAAAATAAAACCAAACAATTAGAAATCAATAATACTAAGCACATATTTATTAAATTCGATTTTTTAATATTAATATGCAAATTAGCCTTCCCGTTCACATTGTAAAGCGCTATTTTGTTGTATATATAAATATAATTGCATGTTGTTAGTATGTAGACATAGTTAACAGTATTAATAATATAATACAATTTTATTAATAATTGAGGTTTAGATAAAAATAAAACCATGGAGAATGTGATGTCAATAATTAAGAGAATTGTGACTTGAGTAGGAATATAGTTTCGGTTACAGACAGAAAAACACACAATCTCCATTATAATAAGATATTATATATATATATATATATATATATATATATAAGTAATTGGTAATTTGCTTGAAGCATTGTTAAGTATGTTATAATATACTAATGATTTGAAGGCAATTACAATGCGTATAAAAAATAAAAACAAAAAGATGTTATTTGTGTCTTATCGATTTCAAAGCAGAAACTGTAAGCATCTGAATTTAACCTGATACCCTCTCTGAAAAATGGTGTACGAACGCAATCAGATTGTCTGTTATGTTGCTTTCATCTAGCCACAGCCTCCTAGTCTCCATTGCAATTCTCCAGTTCATGCCTGATTGTTTTTACAGTATTCAGGGAGCATTGGGCGGTAACCATAATCCCCTTATTTTGATGGTCGGCGCAGATCATCATGATACAAGTTATTCTCTTCCATAATTCAGGTGGGTTCCAGTCATCCATTCTATCTGTCATCACGTATATGAATGAAGAAGAGTCCAAGCTTTTAAATTATCCGTTGTGTGCGTCAATACCTCCAACCTACGGAGAAAAATAACCAAAAATAAATATGTCAAATTTATACCGAACACTCTGTTATATATATATATATATATATATATATATATATAATATATATATATATTGGATGTTGTTGTTGTTTTTAGAAGCATTGTTGAAGAAAGTATATATTATTATTTATATTTTGCTTGAAGGTAATTACAATGCGTATATCGCAATAAAATTCGATAATTATAGAAGATAATAATGACAAGTGAATTTCGGTAAATAATTATACGGTGTGTAGAACATCGTTCAGACTGTTTCAACTTTATTATACATCACTGATGAGACTTAATAAAGTTGAAACAGTCTGTACGATGTTCTACACACCGAATAATTCTTTACCGAAATTCACTTGTCATTATTATCTTCTATAATTATCGAATTTTATGCGATATACGCATTGTAATTGCCTTCAAGCAAAAATATAAATAATAATAATAATAATATATATATATGGAAACAAGTCTGCTACCATTGGTTTCATGCTATCCAAGCTTAATTGTTTAAGCGGAGCAATCGTCGGGCAGCGAAATATTTTTTGAAAATGATAAAAATATGGTCAAATTTATTGTGCGTTTGTTTAACTGTATGTGCGTGTCACTTGTGTGTTTACGTGTTATGCATAAGGGTGGGTGCGACTGTTCTGTTCCTACGTGTCTGTATGCTGCCATGTGCGTTCACATAAACGCGCGTAAAAAGCGTGACGTCATGCCCACACCTACGCGTGAATGTGCGTATAAATCTTTGTGTATGATGTTCGTGTTTGCTGATGTATAAGGTTTTGTGCGATTATTAGAGTATGTGTGTGTTTATGTATTAATGCGTGGCAGGTTGAGATTGTCTCGTATTCAATATTAATAGAATATTTAAGTAAGGAAAATTTAAATGAGAAAAATTCTAAGAGGCCAGTTTTTATCGTTATTATAGTTAGTAAGGGCCGGGTTAGCTCAGTCGGTAGAGCGTTCGGCTAGAAACCACAAGATTCCTAGTTCGATACCGGTCCTCGCCAACTCAGCGATCTGTGTGGTAAAGTAAGGAGCTGATTGGTAGGTGTGGCGCTCCACCTCAGACGCCAAAATAATCTTTTTGTCTAGCGCTAGTGAAAAGGAGATAGACTCCCCCGCTGCATGGCTGATACCGACATTAGGCCGCCCCGATGACTTTACTAGGGGCCGGGTTAGCTCAGTCGGTAGAGCGTTCGGCTAGAAACCACAAGGTTCCTAGTTCGATACCCACCCTCGCCAACTCAGCGTATGAGTAGCACAGGGATCTGTGCGGTAAAGTAAGGAGCTGATAGGTAGGTGTGGCGCTCCACCTCAGACGCCAAAACAATCTCCTTGGTCTAGTGCTATTGAAAAGGGGATAGACCCCCTCGCTGATAGGCTGATATCGACTTTAGGCCGCCCCGACGACTTTACTTACTTTACTTATAGTTAGTAAGAAGATTAAGTTTGAAATGCAAAGATAATAAGACGTGTTATGAAATTAATAAATTCTGTAATAAAGTGTATCATAATAAGGGACTTAAAAACAATGTAGATGGTTCCTGCAATATTTGTATCTTGTATGCGATACTATGATCCAATGCTAATCGTAATGCGTATTATGGCGTTGAGTTAGTAATATAGTAAATGCAGATCTTGTAATGTGATATATATATATATATATATATATATATATATATATTGGTTTGGATGTTGATTTTGAAGGCTATCACAATGCAGATGTAAAGAATAAGGTAACAATGGTGTTGTGTGTTAACCTGTATTTTATTCTTGAATTTTCGAGATAAAATCTCTTTTTCAGAAGATCACTGGAACTGAAGTCGTCTTGTTATGGCATTTCTAGTTTTTAACTAGAAATGCCATAACAAGACGATATAATATATATATATATATATATATATATATATATATATATAAGATTTTTGGATGTTTGTTTATTTTAGAAACGTTGCTGAATAAAGTATGTATTAAATTTTTACTTGAAGGCACTTACAACGCATGTATCGCATAAAATTCGATACTTTTTTCTTATAGAAAATGAACTTGACAAGTGTAATCCCGGCAAAGGATGGCTCGGTGTGTAGAATACCGTACAGACTGTTTCGACTTTATTAAGTCTCATCAGCGGTTATTACTAACGATTTCCCTCCGACAGAAATCGAAACCGGACTTCAGAAGACACAGTGAAACACTAGTGAAACACTTTTATCGCCTCGGCCACAGTACACAGCTGACCATCCTAGCGAAATTAAGCTTGTCAAGTGATACTTACACGCCTCTACCATAATAGGTAAGGGGGTGTTATTGGGAGAATAATAACAAACAGACCGTATGCCCTTCGGCGAAGTGAATAAGATTTTGGATGTTTGTTTATTTTAGAAACGTTGCTGAATAAAGTATGTATTAAATTTACTTGAAGGCACTTACATTTTCTATAAGAAAAAAGTATCGAATTTTATGCGATACATGCGTTGTAAGTGCCTTCAAGTAAAAATTTAATACATACTTTATTCAGCAACGTTTCTAAAATAAACAAACATCCAAAAATCTTATTCACTTCGCCGAAGGGCATACGGTCTGTTTGTTATTATTCTCCCAATAACACCCCCTTACCTATTATGGTAGAGGCGTGTAAGTATCACTTGACAAGCTTAATTTCGCTAGGATGGTCAGCTGTGTACTGTGGCCGAGGTGATAAAAGTGTTTCACTAGTGTTTCACTGTGTCTGCTGAAGTCCCGGTTTCGATTTCTGTCGGAGGGAAATCGTTAGTATATACCGCTGATGAGACTTAATAAAGTCGAAACAGTCTGTACGGTATTCTACACACCGAGCCATCCTTTGCCGGGATTACACTTGTCAAGTTCATTTTCTATAAGAAAAAAGTATCGAATTTTATGCGATACATGCGTTGTAAGTGCCTTCAAGTAAAAATTTAATACATATATATATATATATAATATATATATATATATATATATATATATTGTTACCTTAACTTTCGAGTGCTTAACGTGTTACCAGCTGTCACTCAATTGCTTTGTGTTGGGAGCTCAAATTTCAGATAATTTCACTAAAAACATTTAACTATCCAGATTTATTACTCCAAAGAAAAATATAATTCATAAAACAAAATGACTTTGAAACAAAGCTGTACAAATTAAGCCCGTAAGTAGATTAGAGTTCTTTGGTGATTGTAAAAACATACCGCCGTAAAGTATGTAGCAATTAATTGTTCACCCTAGACTAACGACCCGCTGATAGTCGCAAGGGTAAGGAACTTAGCAGACGAATATTCTGTCGGGTTTCGATCCCGGCTAGAGGTAGCTGTTAAAATGTCGAGCTGCACTGATGAGAAGTAAACTTCGAAACACGTGTCTGTGGATGACTGATATATATATTATATATATATATATATACATGTAGAATTAAACAAAAGACACATCTCCTTTTCAACAATTTTATTTTTGATCTTTTCGACCAACTTTTTAATATTTGGGTGGAATTCGTGGATAAGTCCACCAAATTTCAAGTCCCGAGTACACACATTTTAAAATGCCTATAACACCTTTCTTATCAATTCTTATCCTTCCAGCCTCTACATTAATATATTTTTTTTAAAAACTGTAACACATCACCCTGATGATGGCACTTTGAAGTGCCGAAAGTACTCGGGACTTGAACTTTGGTGGAATTATCCACGAATTCCGCTCAAATATTAAAAAGTTGGCCAGAAAACTCTTAATTCTACATGTATAAATGAAAGAATGCTGCCCAAATACACACACACACACACACACACACACACACATAAATAAACAAATCTCAAAATTAATATAATATCCTCGCAGCATAAATTACATCGTACTTCCTAAAATGCCCCTAACTAAATCGCCCTTTAAATCTGCCTACCTTATCCTAACACGCACACACACACACACACACACACACACACACACATATATATATATATATGCATTTTATAATTGCCTTCAAGCAGAAATTAAATAATAATTTATTCAACTTGCTTCTATAAAAAAAAAACAAACATCCCAAAAATCTTATTCACTTCGCCGAAGAGCTAAACGGCCGTGTTTGTTTACTAAATAAACGTCTACTTGCCTGCTATGGCAGGGGCGTGTAAAGTATCTTCATTGACAAGGTTAATTTCGCAGGGATTGTTCGCTATGTACCGGCGGCCGAACGGATATGGTCTCTGACTATGCCTGTGAAGTCCCGGTTTCGATTCCTGTCGGAGGGGAGTCGTTAGATACATCGCTGAAGAGACTTAATAAAGTCGAACAGTCTGTACGGTGTTCTGCATAGCGAGCCATCCTTTGCGGGATTTTCTTGTCAAGATTATTTTCTATAATTATCGAATCTTATTCGATACATGCATTTATAATTGCCTTCAAGCAGAAATATAAATAATAATTTATTCAACTTGCTTCTATAAAAAAAAAAACAAACATCCAAAAATCTTATTCACTTCGCCGAAGAGCTAAACGGCCGTGTTTGTTTTACTAAATAAACGTCTACTTGCCTGCTATGGCAGGGGCGTGTAAAGTATCTTCATTGACAAGGTTAATTTCGCAGGGATTGTTCGCTATGTACCGGCGGCCGAACGGATATGGTCTCTGACTATGCCTGTGAAGTCCGGTTTCGATTCCTGTCGGAGGGGAGTCGTTAGTATACATCGCTGAAGAGACTTAATAAAGTCGAAACAGTCTGTACGGTGTTCTGCATAGCGAGCCATCCTTTGCGGGATTTTCTTGTCAAGATTATTTTCTATAATTATCGAATCTTATTCGATACATGCATTTATAATTGCCTTCAAGCAGAAATATAAATAATAATATATATATATATATAAATACATACAGATTTGTATATATATATATAAATGTGTGTGTGTTAAACTGATTATCTATCTATCTATCTATCTATATATATATATATATATATATATATATATATATATCGTTATGTCTATCGCTGGCTATTCATCCTAAAGGAAAGATGACGCTTCATTTATTTGAAAAATGTGCGTGAGTAGATCCACACATCCAACCCTACCCGACACATCACTCACTTGATGTGGATCCGGCGGCGGTTGGGGTGAGAGCAAAGAAAGTGAGTGGCGAATCCGTTTCAGTGAATAGCCTGACTGTGCTTCACTGCAAGAGATGCCCCTCTTGATCTTTACGGCATGTGTCGATCGCTGAGCGTGCAAGAGGGTTCATCCGCCCTTTGACGTCTTATCTCTTACTTCATTATATGTCCAGCCACCTTCCACGTCATGTAAGCTTGATGCGGTTGGTAGTACTACGGGCTACACTGAGCCAATAGCACACTTCGAGTGACCCCTGACATTAAGGCACCCACACACACACACACACACACACATATATATATATATATGTGTGTGTAATATATCAAGAAAAATGAAAAAACACACAGGTTTAAATGCGGTTAAGTGGTGATTTATTGGCCGACGCTGCAGTGTTTCGATCTATTAAATAGATCATCTTCAGGGCATAAGATAAGAAATTATATATCACAGAATGATGAGAAAAAAGTGAGTGGTAATCCTTGTTATTCAGTCTGTTTAAAAAAATTTGAAGTTTGAAAAAAGGAGACGGTTTTGAAATATGAACATCAAATATTCTATTTTAAGGTGTGAGTATGTAGCGCTGTTAGTGTGTGTATTGAAGGAAACATTGTGCATTTTTTAGGTATGTGGTTGTGTGTGTGTGTATAAATCTTTTCTGTAGCGATAAACGACAGCGGAAGTGAAAACTCAAGGTTGTGTGTGTGTGTGTGTGTGTTGTGTGTATTGGTAAGAGGTAGGGGAGAGGTGTGTGTGTATATTGGTAACCACATACCTAAAAAATGCACAATGTTTACCGTCGGATTTACTTCCTCTCTTCACATATATATGTGTGTGTGTGTGTGTGTGTGTGTGTGTGTGTGTAAAAATGGAATTGGAATATGAGGAAGAATGAATAAAGAAAAGAAAGTACAGAATGGATAATAAAAAATGAATTTAATCAATATCACTTACACATGTGTTTCGGTCAGTTTATCTTTGGGTACACGATTCAAAATATCATTATCATTAAATAAAACAAATGAAATTCTCCGTTTTTCTCCAACGAATTTTTTCATTCAAAAATAAAATTTCACTCTGATGAAGGTCGAATTTTCTCTGTGTACGGAATACTTTTATATTTTTCTATTATTATTATTTCATTTCATTTGTTTATCTAATAATAATAATAGTTTGAATTCGTGTACACAAAGATAAACTGACCCGAAACACATGTGTAAGTGATATTGATTAAATTCATCTTTTTTTATTATCCCATTCTGTACTTTCTTTTCTTTATTTTCATTTTCTGGCCTTCATAACATTAATTGGAATCTACATTAAAAGCCAATAAGCATGGGAGAATACGTATTCATATTTTAATTAAGGTCCAAGGTGTTGG
>CM042166.1:75768201-75911151 GCA_023376005.1 Doryteuthis pealeii
CGTTTTGTTTAACTGTATGTGCGGTGCATTGTCTGTGTTTACGTGTTATGTTTTGCAAAAGGGGAATGCGACTGTTCTGTTCCTACATGTGTGATGCTGCCATGTACGCTCACATAACGCGCGTAAAAAGCTGGACGTCATGCTTCACACCTACTGGCGTGAATGGCGGTATAAATCTTTGTGATATGTGATGTATAAGGCTTTGTGCGATATTAGGGTGTGCTGTGTTTATTATTCATGCGTGGCAGGTTGAGATGTCTCGTATTCAATTAATAGAATATTTAGTAAGAAAATTTTAAATGAGGAAAAATTCTAAGGGCCGTTTTATTCGTTATTTATAGTTAGATAGGGCCGGGTTAGCTCACGTCAGTAGCAGCGATGTTCGCTAGAACAAGTTCCTAGTTCGTACTCACCCTCGCCAACTCAGTCGTAATGAGTAGCACATGGATCTTGCGGTAAAGTAAGGAGTGTTGGTAGGGTGGCCTCCACCTCAGAGCCAAAATAATCTTCTTGCTTAGCGCTAGTGAAAAGGGGATTTGACTCCCTCGCTGCATGGCTGATACCGACTTGGCCGTCCCGATGACTTTACTAGGGGCCGGGTAGCTCAGTCGGTAGAAGACGTTCGGCTAAGAAACCACAAGGTTCTGTTCGAACACCGCTCGCCAACTCAGCGATGAGTAGTAGACAGGATCTGTGCGGTTTAAGTAGGAGCTGATAGGTAGGTGTGGCGCTCCCTCAGGACGCCAAAAACAATGCTCCTTGGTCTTAGTGCTATTGAAAAGGGAAGACCCCCTTCGTGTAGGCTTGACCTACCGCTTTTACGCGCCCGTGCTTTACTTATTTACTTTAGTTAGTAAAGAAGAAGATTCAGTTTGAAATACAAAGATAATGTCGTGTTATGAATTATAAATTCTGTAATAAAAGTGTATTCATAATAAAGGATTAAAACAATTTAGATGGTTCCTGCAATATTGGTATCTGCTTTGCGATACTAGGTCCATGCACTCGTAATGCGTATGTATCGGTTGAGTTAATAATTATGTAAATGCAGATCTTGTTAATCGTGATATATATATTATATATTATATAATAATATTATTATATATTATATATTTTGGTTTGGATTGTTGATTTTGAAGTATCACATGCAGGTGTTAGAGAATAAGTAACAATGTGGTTGTGTATTAACTGTATTTTATCTTATTTCGAGATTAAAATTCTCTTTTTTCAGAAGATCACTGGAACTGACAGTCTCTTTTATGGGCATTTCTAGTTTTAACTAGATGCTAACAAGCGATAATATTTATATATATATATTATATATATATTATTTGTTACCTTTGACTTTCGGGTTGCTTACGTGTTACCAGCTGTCACTCAATTGCTTTTGTTGGGCTCAATTTCATACATTTCACTTAAAAACATTTGATATCCAGTTTATTATCAAGAAAATTATTCAAAAGAAAATGACTTTGAAACAAGCTGTCAATTAAGCCCATAAGTAGATTTGTTCTTTGGTATTGTAAAAACATACCCCGTAAAGTATTAGCAATAATTGTGCACCTAGACTAACGACCCGCTGATAGTCGCAAGGTAAGGAACTTAGCAGACGAAATTCTGTCGGTTTCGATCCATCATGCTAGAGGTAGCTGTTAAAATGTCGAGCTGCACTGATGAGAAGTAAAACTTCGAAACACGAGTCTGTGGATGACTATATATATATATATACATGTAGAATTAAACAAAAGACACATCTCCTTTTCAACAATTTTATTTTTGATTTTTCGACCACTTTTTTAACTATTTGGTGGAATTCGTGGATAAGTTCCACCAAATTTCAAGTCCCGAGTACACACATTTTTTAAAAATGCCTATAACACCTTTCTCATCAATTCTTATCCTTCGCCCTCTACATTAATATTTTTTTTAAAAACTGTAACACCACATCACCCTGATGTGCACTTTGAAGTGCCGAAAGTACTCGGACCTGAATTTGGTGGACTTATCACGAATTCCACTCAAAATATTAAAAAGTTGGCCAGGAAACTCTTAATTCTACATGTATAAATGAAAGAATGCTGCCCAAATCACACACACACACACACACACAATAAATAAACAATCTCAAAATTAACATAATATCCTCGCAGCAAAATTACATCGTACTTCCTAAAATGCCCCTAACTAAATCGCCCTTAATCTGCCGTACCTTATCCTAACACGCACACACACACACACACACACAATATATATATATATATTATATATATTATAAAAAATACATACATATTGTAATCTTTTATAATGAGATTGTCTGTCTGTAACCGAAAACTATATTACTATACCTCACAATTCTTTTAGTTATTTACATTTCTATCTCCATGATTTATATTCTATTTAAACCTCAATTATTAATAAAATTGTTCTCATTACTTACACTGTCGACCATATCTACATACAATAACATGCATTATATATACAAACAAAATAGCGGTCTACAGTATGAATGGGAGGCTAATTTGCATATTGATCTTAAAAAATTGATTTTAATAAATATTGCTTAGTATTATTATTTCTAATTGTTTGTCTTATCTTATTGAATATGAGCAAAAATCTCTTAATAAATCTTAAAAGAAATCCTTAACAAGAAGAAATAACTGTAATATTATTCTTTACTTTTCTATTTTAACTAAACAGTTAATTAGGAAAATTTACCAATGAAAGCGGGAGTAACGCGAAAATATGGAAGAGTTTCAAAGTTGTTCTATTTTTCAATCTCCCCTCTGTTCCAAATAATTTTATCTGAATTCTTATTCAGTTTCATTAGCCTTCTAATTTAATGTCATATTTATTATAAAATTTAACTAAAAATACTTGCACCCGGAGGGTGCATATATTGCTAGTATATATAATGTGTGTGTGTATAAACTATTATAATTATATATATAATACTATATATATCGTTATGTCTTCGCTGGCTATTCATCCTAAGGAAAGATGACGCTTCATTTATTTGAAGATACTGGCGATGTGCGTGAGTAGATCCACGGATCCAACCCTACCCGACACATCACTCACTTGTGGATCCGGCGGCGGTTGGGGTGAGAGCAAAGAAAGTGAGTGGCAAATCCGTTTCAGTGATAGCCTGACTGTGCTTCACTGCAGAGATGCCCCTCTTGATCTTTACGGCATGTGTCGATCGCTGAGCGTGCAAGAGGTTCATCCGCCTTTGACGTCTTATCTCTTACTTCATATATGTCCAGCCACCTTCCACGTCATGTAAGCTTGATTCGGTTGGTAGTATACGGGCTACACTGAGCCAATGCACACTTCGAGTGACCCTGACATTACAGACACACACACACACACACACACACATATATATATTATATATAATTATGTAATATATCAAGAAAAATGAAAAAACACAGGTTTAAATGGGTTAAGTTGTGAGTTTATTGGCCGACGCTGCAGTGTTTCGATCTATTAAATAGATCATCTTCAGGGCTAAGATAAGAAATTATATATCACAGAATGATGAGAAAAGTGAGTGGTAATCCTTGTTATTCAGTCTGTTTAAAATTTTTGAAGTTTGAAAAAGGAGACGGTTTGAAATATGACATCAAATATTCTATTTTAAAGTGTGAGTATGTAGCGCTGTTAGTGTGTATTGAAGGAAACATTGTGCATTTTTTAGGTATGTGGTTGTGGTGTGTGTATACTTTTTCTGTAGCGATAAACGACAGCGGAGTGAAAACTCAAGGTTTGTGTGTGTGTGTGTGTGTGTGTGGTGTGTTGTAAGAGATAGGGGAGAGGTGTGTGTGTGGATGCACATGTTTCCTTCAATACACACACTAACAGCGGTGTGGGAAATAAACAGAATGAATAACACTTTTTCTCACATTCTGTGATATAATTTCTTATCTTATGCCCTGAAGATGATCTAATAGATCGAAAACTGCAGCGTCGGCCAATAAACTCACCACTTAACCCATTTTAAACCGTTTTTTTCATTTTTCTTGATATATCATACGTCGGATTTACTTCCTCTCTTCACATATATATGTGTGTGTGTGTGTGTGTGTGTGTGTGTGTGTGTAAAATGGAATTGGAATATGAGGAAGAATGAATAAAGAAAGAAAGTACAGAATGGATAATAAAAGATGAATTTAATCAATATTACTTACACATGTGTTTCGGTCAGTTTATCTTTGGGTACACGATTCAAACTATCATTATCATTAAATAAACAAATGAAATTCTCCGTTTTTCTCCAACGAATTTTCACTCAAAATAAAATTTCACTCTGATGAAGGTCGAATTTTCTCTGTGTACGGAATACTTTTACATTTTTCTATTATTATTATTTCATTTCATTTGTTTATCTAATAATAATAATAGTTTGAATCGTGTACACAAAGATAAACTGACCGAAACACATGTGTAAGTGATATTGATTAAATTCATCTTTTATTATCCATTCTGTACTTTCTTTTCTTTATTCATTCTTCCTATATATATATATATATATATATATAGAGGAGAGAGATAGAGAGAGAGAAGAGAGAGAGAGAGAGAGGAGAGAGAGGGTGGGGCAAATATGGATATTATATCTGACAATATATAGAAATAGAAAAAACAACTTGTTCCAAAAAAAGATACATTTATTATACTTACTAGCAAATATATGCACCCTCGGGTGCAAGTATTTGAATTTTAATGTAATGAAATATGTTAAATTTGAAATACTTTTGAAACTAAATAAAAATCAAAAAAAATGATTTGAAACAGGGGGTATAATCGAAGAATAGAACAACTTTGAAACTAAGTCTTCCATCATTTTTCATCACTCCCTCCTTTTATTGCTGAATTTTCCTAATTTAACTATTTAGTTAAATTAGGAAGTAAAGAATAAAATTACTGTTATTTCTTTATATTAAAGGATTTCTTTTAAGATTTATCCCCGAGTTTTTTGCTCATATTCATTAAGAAAAAAACAAACAATTAGAAATCAATAATACCAAGCGCATATTTAATAAAATTAAACTTTTAATATCAATATGCAAATTAGCTTTCCTGTTCACACTGTAACCCGCTATTTTGTTGCATATATAAATACAATTGCATGTTATTAGAATGTAGATAAAGTCAAAAGTATTAATAAGGTATAACAATTTTATCAATAACTGAGGTTTAGATAAAAATAAATTCATGGTGAATGTGACGTCAATAATTAAGGGAATTGTGACTTGAGTAGTGATTTAGTTTCGGCTTCAGACAGACAAACACACAATCTCCATTACAATAAGACTAGTACAAAATTAAAAAAACACCCTCCGGGCGATGTAAAAATAGATTTTTGAAACATATTGCCTGATGAGTGGGAGTAAAAAAATCAATGTCAGCGAGTTTGTACCCTAAGTAAGTAAAATCATCAAATTCATTAAAGGATTAAAAATAAAACAATTTGAAATGTAAACTTTAAATATGTATTAAAATAAAACAAACTATATATAGATATTTAATACCAGTCATGTACTTATTAAAACTTGTTTTAAAAAAACAATGAGGACTGTATAATGTTGCATGTTCAAATTTTGAGTGTATTTATTCTATGTTATGACGATTTTGGGTAATGTGACGTAAGCAGTGACGTATTTTGTTACAGACAAAAACCGGAAGCGTGATATAGTTGTTTTCCTTCCTGTTTCTATTTCTAGTTTTTAATGCATTTCTGCTTGTCAGTATGTTGCAGTTGCTTTTCCCGGCTGCTGCAATTAATCGTTCCTTACTTTTATTATTATTACTAGCAAATATATGCACCCTCCGGGTGCAAGTTTTAATATAATAAAATATCATGTTAAATTAGAAAGGCTAATGAAATGCAGATAAAAAGATTTGGAACAGAAGGGTGTATGATCGAAAAATAGAACAACTTTGAAACTAACTCTTCCATCATTTTCCCTTACTCCTGTCTTTCATTGGTAAATTTTCCTAATTTAACTATTTAGTTAAAATAGGAAGTAAAGAATAATATTACAGTTATTCTTCTTGTTAATGATTTCTTTTAAGATTTATCCCCGAGATTTTTGCTCATATTCATTAAGATAAAACAAACAATTAGAAATCAATAATACTAAGCATTATTTATTAAAATCAATTTTAAGATCAATTACTTGCAAATTAGCATTCCCATTCACATGTAAAAACGCTATTTGTTGTTATATAGATACAATTGCATGATTTGTATGTAGATAAGGTCAACAGTCTTAATGATGTAAAAACTTTTATTAATAATTGAGGTTTAAATAAAATAAAATCATGGAGAATGTGATGTAAATAACAAAGGGAATTGTGACTTGAATAGTAATATAGTTTAGGTTACAGACAAACAAACACACAATCTCCATTATAATAAGATTATTATTGTTGTTGTTGTTTGTGATGGTGGTGGTGCTGCTGTTGTTGTTGATTCCGTTGCTATTGTTGTTGTTTAAAAGAACATCGCAAAACGCAAGAATTACATTTTATTTTGCTGCAATAAAACGCCTCAAAGAGGTCGCGCTCTTTTTCGATTCAACGCTGTTTCGTTGTGTTACTTATTTCTTTACTCATTTATTTGTCTTTTATTCGAAAGAGTTCTTCATTGAATTCTCAAAGACAGTTGTATTGAACATTGCAAAAGAAAATCTCGCAAAAGAGCGGCACTGAAGAGATACCTCACAATCTCATTTGGGTGTTTTCTTTTTTAATAAGATTTTAAATTGATATTTATTATCCGCTTGCTTGGGCTTTAATGCGTTTCCTCAAAGGAGGAATCTTTTTCTTTTTTTTTGCTTTTTTTTTTTTGTCTTGCAGCGATCACTCACGTTTTGTTAAACAACACTCCCGCCATTGTTTAACTGGTAAAGAGAGTCTTGTGCCTATTTTTTCTATCCGCTTGTTGTTGGGAAACGGGTTGACGACTTTGGCGGAGGAACAACGACTTCAATCCACTCTTGGGTTATTTAAAAGAGAATTATCGTCTTTGAAAATGGCTTTTTTCTTCTAAGAACACTTCATTGGCTCAGAACTATAATGAATGTATGCTATTAATCGTTATGAGGAAAAATGAGTAAAGAAAAGAAATGAATTTAATCGATATCACATTAATCGATATCACTTACACATGTGTTTCGGTCAGTTTATGTGTGTGAAAATATTTCGCACACATAGAAGAATCGACCTTCATCAGAGTGAACATGTATTTTGAATGAAAAAAATTCGTCGGGAAAAAACAACAGAGATTTTTGGAAATATTCGAAAATCGAATTTTTTTTTTAAATTTGGAACGCTGAAAATAGAACGTTAAGATAGACCGTTATGATTTGGATATTTGGTTTTTTCTAGGGGTTATGGTACAAAATAGTTTTTTATTACAAAAAATAAATGAAATAAAAAATAAAGTGTTATTATTTATCATTAACATGTTGAACATTTTTCTCGGAGCTTAGTTTATGTTTTGAAAAAATCGGTGAAATGTTAAAACAGTGGTCGATTAAAAAAGGGACCACATATTGATGGTAGATAATTTTGTATAAGTTGTTTAATTTATTAAGATGTTATCGTAAGATGGTTCAGTTTAAGTGGTCTATATATTTTTATTTAACAGATTATGTAAAGTTAAAAGTTGCAGTGTATATAATGAAGAATGTGATTTTTTTATTACTAGAAATCGTTATGTATGTTTGTATGTATGCAAGTTATATACGGTATGTCTATTAGTGTGTATATAAGTATTTATCTGTATGCATCCATGTATATATATATATATATATATATATATATATATATATATATCTTATTATAATGGAGATTGTGGTGTTTTTCTGTCTGTAACCGAAACTATATTACTACTCAAGTCACAATTCCCTTAATTATTTACGTCAAATTCTCCATGATTTCATTCTTTTAAACCTTCAGTTATTAAATAAAAATTGTTTTACATTATTAAATACTGTTGACCTATCTACGTACTAATAACATGCAATTGTATTTATATATACAACAAAATAGCGGTTTACAGTTTGAACGAGAAGGCTAATTTGCATATTGATATTTAAAATTTTATTTTAATAAATATGTGCTGGTTTTATTGATTTCTAATTGTTTGGTTTATCTTAAGAAATATAAACAAAGATCTCGTGGATTAATCTTTAAAAAATTTATTTACAAGAAGAAATAACTGTAATATTATCCTTTACTTCCTATTTTAACTAAATAGTTAAATTAGGAAAATTTACCAATGAAAGAGGGGAGTAATAGAAAATGATGGAATAGTTAGTTTCAAAGTTGTTCTATTTTTCGATTATACCCCCTCTGTTGCAGATCTTTTTATCTGCATTCTTAGTCAGGTTCCTTAGCCTTTCTAATTTAATATGATATTTTATTATATTAAAACTTAAATACTTGCACCCGGAGGGTGCATATATTTGCTAGTATATATAAAAAACACTTATAAATATTATTTAACATTAAAATTAACATTCAAACATATGTCTATTAGTGTGTATATAAGTATTCATCTGTATGCATCTATAATATATATATATATATATATATTATATAATATATATATATATATATTTAAAATATTATTTTTAATTTCTAATATATATATATATATATATATATGTGGTGTGTGTGTGTATGAGAAGAAAATATTTTTTAAATATAACAAACACAGGATGTTATGATCAGGGGAAACAATTTCATGTGTTAATACTTAAGCAATTTCGGTATGTTGTACCATCTTCAGGACACTGTTAAGTAATGTTTATGTGAGGGACAAAATGAAAGATGTTAAGTGTATAGTGAATGTGTGAATATGATGTTATTAACCGTTAATTTTTATATGCGTGTTTGTTTACGAAAGCCAATGACGTGATCATTGCATGTGCAAAAATAAAAGGTGAAGATCATAGGAAGACGCATGCATGAACGTAGCTCTTATGTACGCATATCAAACGTTGTAATAATTAAATTAAATCATACTGCGGTATTATATCAACAGGTCCTGCTAGTCGTATATATCATTTAGACTAGGGACTGGCAAACGGAGCCTAAATTGCGTTTTTGACAAAATGACTTTAGGGGGGGCCCCTACAGAAAATAATTTACCAAAAATCAGGGAATTATCGGATTTTAATGAAATTTTCACTGTTTATTTATCACTGAATGATCTTTATAATGCATTATTTATTTTATTGCAAAACTTTCTCATTTTTTTCAGGTCACTTAATTTTGACCCCCCTTATGTTGGGGGCGTAAAATGTTTTGCAAGTTTATAATTTTCGATACTAATTACAGTATAAATAATGAGATAAAAGACCGAAGTTATGAATAGAAACAAAAAAAAATTACGGTTATTTTCTCATAGAAGTATGAGAAAATAAGTACCGAAAATCGAAAAATAAAATGTAAAAAAGTAATAAATAATTAATTTTTTGGAGATTTCTTTTTTACTCATTTCGATAATTATTTAATTGGCTTATATAAGAAAAAATTATACATCGATGTTTTTTCTGTTTAAAAGGGGGAGGGCGTACATTTTCAATCGAGTTTTTCTTCAAAACTTATTATTTTGGCGCCTAAAATAAGGTTTGCATTAAGTAGATATTTATTTTTAGAATCTAAAAATATAACATTTTAAACTTAACATCAGGATTTTCATATTTTAAATGAATTTTATATATTAATTTTTCATAGCAAAAATACTAAATTAAAGTTTTGAAATAAAATAACTGATGCATTATAAAATTCATTAATTGTTAAATCAATACTGAAAATTTCATTAAAATCGGATAATTACCTGATTTTTGGTAAAAATTTTTCCATCCCAAATGTTACGTTAAAATTGTAAACAAGCGGTTTAAAATCATTGAAAAACAGTCAAAATGGCGGATCGCGTCGAAATTGACCAAAACAAATAGTTTTAAATGTATTAAAAATAAACTGCATATGTAATTATATTTTTCTTTTTTTAATGATGGTTATTATGCTACTACTTATTGATTTAGACAAAGTTTAACCTTAAATAATAGATTTAATTATTCTTAATTCGCTTTTAAAACTCGTAGTATCCGATTTTTTCTGCCAGTCCTTAATTTAGACATATAATAAATAAATAGATAAATAGATACAACTGCTTCCGAAAAAAATCAGCTTCATTTAACTTGGTCTTGTGATCTCTTTATATATTTCCGTCTCTTTTCTTTTTATGTCCGATATGCATGGGTTGTATTTGCAATAAAACTTCGGCATCCGACTCTAATAGGAAACATATTGGTCGTCGAGCCGATTCTTACACATTGCTGTCGGATATCTTCGGACTTTTCCAGCTTATATCAAAGTACCGAGTCAATATTTTCCACAAATGTCAGCAATTCTTGAACCATTCTGATGGAGTTGGGGAGGTAGTTCGAACACATTGGACACTAGACATTTCATCAACAATCGGCACCAAAAGATATCTGTTCGAAAGTGAAAGTAGAAAGTGAAAGTAGAAAGTGAAAGTAGAAAGTGAGATTACAATCCTCATCCCGACTGGCGACGAATGACTGGCTTCGTCACCGATTTAATCATAGGCCCTAATACGGCACCTCCCCACATCTTCCTACTGGTTCAATGACTCCTGGCTTTAGGAATGAGCCCCGTGTGTTTCATTGGATGTCTCCGTTGCTGTTCTTTGGGGAAAGATGGGAAACGCATTTTCAATTCTTTCAGTCTGGATTATGAATCGGAAAGGACTCACCTTCCTTTTCCTCAAAGGGAAACGCGAATATTTTATTTTTAATTAACTGACCAGACCAAAAGACCCGGACGCTGTGCGTGACCGCATCAGCTGGGAAGGTGAGATGACATTCCAAATCTTCTGCCACGCTTCAGACTGTGCAGCCAACAGACAACGAAGAATTTTATTAATTTGTAAAAGTTGTTGGCACCTTTCAGTCCACTAAGGACGATGGTGTAGTGTCCAAGAAAATAAAATAAATAAAAAATAAATAAATAAATTACGTGCATCTGCACAAGTGACTCTGCAGGCCAATTCCTGGGTGGCAGTCTTTGGTGGACTGAATGCACACAAACTGTGATGCTTTCTGGGGCTGCTGTCTTTTCACCCTCTTTCTGGCTCTCTTTGCTGTCAAGGCTACTCTCCTCTCCGGACGCTGTGCGTGACCGCATCAGCTGGGGAAGGTGAGATGACATTCCAAATCTTCTGCCACGCTTCAGACTGTGCAGCCAACAGACAACGAAGAATTTTATTCATTTGTAAAAGTTGTTGGCACCTTTCAGTCTACTAAGGACGATGGCGTAGTGTCCAAAAAATAAAATAAATAAAAAATAAATAATAAATTACGTGCATCTGCACAAGTGACTCTGCAGGCCAATTCCTGGGTGACAGTCTTTGGTGGACTGAATGCACACAAACTGTGATGCTTTCTGGAGCTGCTGTCTTTTCACCCTCTTTCTGGCTCTCTTTGCTGTCAAGGCTACTCTCCTCTCCGGACGTTGTGCGTGACCGCATCAGCTGGGAAGGTGAGATGACATTCCAAATCTTCTGCCACGCTTCAGACTGTGCAGCCAACAGACAACGAAGAATTTTATTCATTTGTAAAAGTTGTTGGCACCTTTCAGTCCACTAAGGACGATGGCGTAGTGTCCAAAAATAAAAAATAAATAAAAATAAATAAGAGAGTTTTATAATTTGCTTGAAGCATTGTGTATATATTGTGTTTGGAGGTTGATTTTGAAGGCTATCACAATGCAGGTGTAAAGAATAAGGTAACAATGGTGTTGTGTGTTAACCTGTATTTTATTCTTGAATTTTCGAGATAAAATCTCTTTTTCAGAAGATCACTGGAACTGAAGTCGTCTTGTTATGGCATTTCTAGTTAAATTAATTTTTTTTTCTTTTGAAAATGATGGTATTTTTTATAACTGTATTCTCGTGTTGCATGTTTACGTGAATGCGTTTTTTTTTTTGTTTGTTTGTTTGTTTGTTTGTTTGTTTGTACGTGTGCGTATGTTGTCAAAAATAAATGAATAAATTACGTGCATCTGCACAAGTGACTCTGCAGGCCAATTCCTGAGTGACTTCTGGGGTTGCTGTCTTTTCACCCTCTTTCTGGCTCTCTTTGCTGTCAAGGTTACCCTCCTCTCCAACTCACCCCTCTCCGTGCCTTGTTGAACGTTAAGGCGCCAGGCCACTCTATTTTTTGCATCTACCTCCCACTTGTTTGTGTCAATATGGCATATTCCCATGTCTCTCCTGCAGACATCTTTAAATCGTAGGCGTGATCGGGAGCCTTTTAATAATTCGCCGTACAAAAGATCTTTTGGGGTGCCGCCATTTTCCATTTCCAAAATGGCCGCATCCCAAAAGATTTGTTAAAGTAAGTCCTGAAATTCTTGCTTCTTTTAAGAAATTCATGGAACTGTTAAATAACCGAACCAGGTTACAGGAGAACGATGTTGTTGAGTGATCATCATCATCATCATCATGTCGCGCTTTCAGCGCGGATATCCATGTCAATCTCTCTCCATCCGTCCCTATCGCTCATCATTCTCGGGAGGTCCTCTATGCAGCATCCTGTATCCGCACAGAGCTGATCAATGTACGTCTTTGCTGGCCGGCCCACACTGGCGTGCCCATGTGATGGCTTCCACTGGAGGACATCATTTATGAGTTCGTCCTTGGTTCTCTAGCAGTGTCCCGCGTGTCTTGTCCGTCTTACTCTAATGGTTTGGGTGATATGTGGCAGGTGGCCGTATAGCTGTTTTCTCGTAGGGTGTTGTTTCCATCCCTTGTTCAGGATCACCCACAGCATTCTTGTGCAGCTCCCATCTAGTTTATTCTCTAGTCGCTTAGTTAGGGTCCAGGTGGTGCAGCCATACAGCAGCACTGATATGACAACGGCCTGGAAGAACCGTCCTTTAACTTGTCTGTGAGGTTGGATTTCCATATGATCGATAGTTTATTTATAGCGGCCCATGCTTTTCCTATACGTGCACTAACGTCATTTTCTGTGGAGGATATGTTACTGCCTAAGTATCTAAATTGTTCTACAGAGTTTAGGGGTTTGCCGTCGATGGTTGAGATGTCGCTTTTGTTTTTGAAAGACATGAACTCGGTTTTATCAGAGTTCACGTACAGGCCGACATTTCGTGCTGCCTTTTCTAGGCTATGTAGTAGGGATTCGGCTTGTGCAGGTGTATTTGCGAGTAGTGTCAGATCATCAGCATAGTCCGCATCCGTAATAGTATTGCGGGATATCGCTTGCTTCTTGCTTTTTTTAGTGTGAGTGATAATGGAAATAATATTCATTCATCTGAAGAATAATTAAAGTTCCAATTACCCTCAAACTGGGAAGACAAGGCAACAAACGGTTGTAACTCAAATACAAACCCGAATGCTACAAAGTCCACTGCAAAATGACAAGTATATATAAGACTCCACAGTGTCATTCAAGTTGTACTCAGTTAGCTGCTGTTATTAAAACCAGCAGTAGACTAACTGACCTCAATATGGCGCTGCGAACATGTGCAGTGGATACAGTCAGCGTATTCTAAGCTACTCAAGCGTTGAGTTGATGGGAACCCTAGTGATTACTAGGTGCGTTTTCTACTGACTGAGCTAAACCAGCCCCTTTATACAGAGCATGTATAAGACCTAAAATATACAAATTATATATAAAATATACAAATAACCGAACCAGGTTACAGATTACTAGCGATGTTGTTGAGTGTTAATGGAAATAATATTCATCCATCGACATGTGCAGTGGATACAGTCTGCGTATTCTAAGCCTCGCCGACAGGGTGGACAGGTTCAGCGAGTTTTATTGACTGTGCTATTATTTCTGTGGTAACCTGTATATTGTAACAATGAAGTTGTTCTAAAATATTTTTAAATGCTCCCGTTGGCTAAAGTAAATGTTTTTATTATTTTTTATTAGAATCATTATATTTTAATGTAGTTTTTCTTTAATAAATCTATGCCAGCTGAATTTAAAGAAGCCCAAAGCATAAACTATTGATTTCTAAGAAATTGGTTGAGAGTCTTGGAGTCTGACTAAATTGCTGTAAATTGGATTCCAGAAATCTACACGTTTTGTCACAAAAGATGAACAAAGAAAGAAACAACCGAATAACCTGACATTTGAATTATTTGGATTATTCGGACTATTGTCCTCATCTTTATTGTTATATACACAATATTTCAGCCGATGTGTCTTCGGGCGTTCTTCAGGTGTTTTTTGTCGAATTTTGGAACCTTCTCTTTGAATTCATGAGCCATCACGGAATTTCGAACCGAACCATTTTTTTAAAATAATATAATATATATATATATATATATATATATATATATATATAAATTATCTCTGTTTATTTTATTTTTGATCTTTTCGAGTTTTTCTGCCAACTTTTTAATGTTTGGGTGGAATTCGTGGATAAGTCCACCAAAGTTCAGGTCCCGAGTACTTTCGGCACTTCGAAGTGGCATCATCAGGGGTGATGTGTTCTAGTTGTAAAAAGATTAAATTAATGTGGAGGCTGGAAGGAGAAGAATTGATGAGAAATGTGTTATAGGCATATTTTTAAAAAACTGGAACACATTACCCCTGATGATGGCACTTCGAAGTTCCGAAAGTACTCGGGACCTGAACTTTGGTGGACTTATCCACGAATTCCACCCAAACATTAAAAAGTTGGCCAGAAAACTCGAAAAGATAAAAAATAAAATTGTTAAACAGGAGATGTGTCTTTTGTTTAGTTCTACATATATAAATGAAAGAATGCTGCCCAAATACACACACACATATATATATATATATATATATATATATATATATATATTGTGTGTGTATGCTGCCCAAATACACACATATATATATATATATATATATATATATATACATTTTATAAATATATATCCATTTTATAAATAAATTTTGCTCTACATTGTATTGAGCACTTTGTATTTGTTTTTTCTCGGTCTTAACCCCTGGATACTGTGCGCTTCCAACGATCGTACTCGTACCCACCGGTAAACCACTACTCATACATTAACGTATATATTAATATATATATATATATATATATATATATATATATATATATATATATATATGAAGACAAGTCTTCATTGAGAGACATCTGTACTGGAAAGACGGCAGTTTGCTGTTCTCAAAAAAGGACATGATAAATGTTCTTGTACACATTCTACAAATGTTCAACCGAAGAATTCGCATTTTTATTTATGTGATTCTTTTAAATAGGAATTTCGTTTTCTGTTAGTTGCCCAAAATACAAAAATACACTCGAAATAAAACCTTTTTTTTTTCCGTGCATAGTTTTGGTTCAAAGATGTGGGAACCTTAAAATATATACCTATGTAACAATACAAATAAAACCTCTTAAAGCCTTTATTTCTGTATTCTTGGTCTGTTTAACTGATCGCTTTACCGTAAATTGTGCCGTACAAATCGATCCGGTTTAAAATGTTTACTTTTAAGTTTTGTTTTAGACTGATGCGATGCCCAATGTTTTAAGGTACTTTATTCTTGTTAAAGTAACGTCTAAAACAAACCTTCCGAATCATGCTATCGGGATGTGGGGGGGTCGTAGAATATACTGTATCCCCCAGAGGGATAATCATCATCATCATCATCATCATGTCGCGCTTTCAGTGCGGATATCATGACAATCTCTCTCCATCCGTCCCTATCGCTCATCATTCTCGGGAGGTCCTCTATGCAGCATCCTGCATCCGCACAGAGCTGATCAACGTACGTTTTGCTGGTCGGCCCACACTGGCGTGTGCATGTGCTGTCTTCCACAGGAGGACGTCGTTTATGAGTTCGTCCTTGCTTCTCCAGCAGTGTCCCACGTGTCTTGTCCGTCTTACTCGGATGGTTTGGGTGATATGTGGTAGGTGGCCGTACAGCTGTTTTCTCGTAGGGTGTTGTTTCCATGTCTTGTTCAGGATCACCCGCAGCATTCTTGTGCAGCTCCCATCTAGTTTATTCTCTAGTCGGATAGTTAGGGTCCAGGTGATGCAGCCATACAACAGTACTGACACGACAACGGCCTAAAAAGGCCTCACACTAAAAAAAAGCAAGAAGCAGGCGATATCCCGCACATACTATTACGGATGTGGACTATGTATCTCCCAGAGGGGTAATACTCTCCATAAAAGGGGATACCTTTGATATGCCATTAAACTGTAACTGGCGGTAAGGCTCTAGTTCTGGAGATCTTACCGTCCTGTCGGCGAGCGTTAGAATGCCCGACTGCACCTCTGCAGAGGGTAAGACTCCCCAAATGGGACCACCTGTTGACCCGTGATGCTTAAGGACGGAGTCTTGGTGGATGAGCAGTCCATGACCTGCAACACTCCACTTAGATCCTTACTTAGGCTAGACGGGCGGTTGGAGAGGCCCCCTCAGATCAATCGGCTGGTCATGTCAAGCTCTTGCACCTATATAATTGCCCCAACGCTATTGCCCTCATGACAAGCCCCAACCCCTTTTTATCATATGGGTGCTAGAAGGCGGTGGCTGAGGGTCTACATACCTGGGAATGACGTTAAACTCTATCTGATGGTGAGGTTCCAGTTTTGGAGGTTTGGGGAATGTGGAGCACCCCTTCATCACCATTGCTCCCTGGTCCACTCTGACCCGGAGTGGTAGTACCTGTTAGGGTCCCATCTATGGGTTAAATAGAAAAACATGAGTTTATAAACAAAATCTGATCATCCATTAAGAATTAATTTATTTCAAAACTTTATCGGCATTAAATGACCCACAGAGGTTGATATGCCGTAAAACAAACCAAAACAAAACTGGAGATCTTAGGAGTGGGAGTATCTCTTCATTGCAATTACTCCCAGGTCCACTCTGACCTGGAGAGGTTTGTATCTGTTAGGTTCCAATCCATGGGTCGGCGGGGCTTAGAATATGCTGTATGCATCCTCTGAAAATGTATCATTACTGCTAGGTCTACTGTGACCCGGGTGGTAGTATCTGTTAGGGTCCCATCTATGGGTCAATATGAATTGTTTAATCATAACTTCATATGACCAACCGATTAACGCTAAATAATCTCCTTGGTCTAACGCTAGTGAAAAGGGGATAGACTCCCTCGCTTCTAAAATTAATTGAAAAAAAAATTACAATAGTTGTAATATTGACATTGTGAATTACGGAATATATTTTATTAATTTTGATATTATGTCGTCCCGGCCTCCTGCCTTAATTTAGGCTATGTTTTAGCAAACTTTTTTCAGGCGAATTTCTGGCCCAACTTAGGTATTTTCAGAGTCGTGTTTTTTTTTTTTTGTTTTTTTTTTTTTCACTTTTTCGTCGGTAAATTTATGTAGATATTTTAAACACCTCACCCAGATTTTTATCGATAAAGCAATGTAAATATTTTACAACATTTTATGAGTAAGTCAAACCAAGATTATTACACTTTTGCATATTGAACTATTTGCAATAGCTCTTCAGTAAACAAACCAAACGTTTGAATAATTAAATTATCATACTGTAAGCCCTGTCAGTTACTTTTATTACTAGTATTGATATCAGGCAACAAGAAACCTTTCAGCCAATGAACTTTTCAGTCAACACTCGTATAAATAATTGAATTTAGACTAAGTTATTAAATAAAAGTTTTGATTGTCTTGTAAACACACTAAAATTATTTCATTTATTGTTAAGCAATAAATTTCAATTTGGCTTTTAAGCATTAAAAGCGCCCACCCACCCCTATTTAATGAGTCACATATATTGTAAGTTTGTGGCTAAAGTAATTTCTTTGTATATACATTTTGAATTAATATTCAGCTTGGTTAAAAGACGAAGAATTAAGTAATATGTCACAAATAAAAATATATCTTAAAAAGTGCGTCGACAAAGCGAGAAGTTGTTTTCCAAAAATTTCCAAACATTGATTTCACCAAAATGTTTGCTCACCAACTAAAATTATTTATCAAAAAAGAAATTTTTAATACGTATAAGTAAACTTATAGTCAACTTTCAAACTATGTAAAAATAAACAAAACAAAACAAAAAGTCAACTGAGGTGGTCACTACTAGAATAGGCTCAGCCCTAATTAAGTGATCATCCTCCACACATTACTACAACAACCAACATTGCGTTTTTCCATAAATGGGGATTTAAATTGAACTGTCAACTCATCGCCTGGTATTAAAAAAAAGGTTGTTACACATTTTTTTAATCCTTTCAATGTCCACTGCAAGGAAAATTGTTAAATATTCAAGAATTTCCTGGGTCATGTGACTAATGCCAGACTGGTCACTTGACCACACTCTGGTCAGACATTATTGATCCCATATATTTACATTATTCCCAGTGACAAAATGTTTCGTTTTTGCATGGAGACAATTTCCAGTTCCAGTCTGGTTTGGAATGACTACAAAAAAAAATAGGAAAAAAAACTCAAGGCTAAATTTTTTAGGGGATCAACTGCAGGTGAACTCTTCAAACCATTTGCCAACACTAAAACCCATGGCCTTAAATCTATCACAGGATCCTGCATCAAGGATTGGAAAACACTAGCAGAAAAATTTCCAAACATTGATTTCACCAAAACGTTTGCTCGCCAACTCAAATTATTTATCAAAATAGAAATTTTTAATACGTATATGTAAACTTATAGTTAACTTTCAAACTATGTAAAAATAAACAAAACAAAAAAACAACTGAGGTGGTCACTACTAGAATAGGCTCAGTCCTAATTAGTGATCATCCTCCACACATTACTACAACAACCAACATTACGTTTTTGTTTTTTTGTTTTGTTTTATGTGACATTGTTTATATTGTGTAATGTGTGAAAATATACCATTTTCTTCTGTTGTTTTACTTGTGAAAAGGAAGAGTACTTTCGAGAACAAAGACAGTTGTGGCAAAAGGACTGTTTAATGTACCACTCAGTTAGGGTCAGATTTACAAAGACTTATATGACCAGGTATCGGAAATCTGATAGAGAATTATCTTCCCCTGCCGCTAGAGGGCGAATCGCCAATACGATGTTGGCGCCAGAATCAAAGCCCGGCACTTTTCTGTTGGCCGTCGACCTGTACGGAGGCGTTTTAAACAGCATACTTATCAGAAGGCTGTGGACCTAAATAGTCAATTTAAGAAGGGCCCCATCCACCGTCATTTAAAAGATTGTTACTTAGGCGAGTAGCTTCCAAAAGGCATTCCCTACAGTTTTTACCTATCGTACGAGAACTGACCAACGTCTCTACAGAGAACAGTATTTCACCTCACAGATAAGTCTCGTAGCAAATGCCATTAAAATTTGCAACAAAATTTCTCTACTTTTTGATAATACAAGTGTCTGCATTTTATATTCGTGTTTGTTTCCTTCTTTCGTCCGAACAATAACCACTAACGGAGAATAAGGGCTCCAACGAAACCCCGTAAATACTCTTACAGGCGCGTGGTGTAATGGTTACCGTCGTAGGAATAGCGCACGGCGAAATGAGTTCAAATCCTGGACGAGGCTGATTACATTTCACATAGGGCTAATATCCTTGGGAAAGGTATGAATCCAACTAATTTCCTTCCAGCTATGGGTAAATAGTAGGGCATACTGGGCTCGTCAACCTTGCTTAGGCAACCAATCTAGGAGAAGGAAAACTTAATTCAAACTACCAAAAATTCTATAATTCTCCAACAGGTGAATATATATATATATATATATATATATATATATATATATATATAGAGAGTTTATAATTTGCTTGAAGCATTGTGTATATATTGGTTAGGAGGTTGATTTAGATTAGAAGGCTATCACAATGCAGGTGTAAAGAAAAAAAAAATAATACGGTAACAATGTTAACCTGTATTTTATACTTGAATTTTCGAGATAAAATCTCTTTTTCAGAAGATCACTGGAACTGAAATAGTCTAGTTATGGCATTTCTATATTTACTTCAGTTCCAGTGATCTTTTGAAAAGGAGATTTTATCTCGAAAATTCAAGAATAAAATACAGGTTAACACACAACACCATTGTTACCGTATTATTATTTTTTTTCTTACATCTGCATTGTGATAGCCTTCTAAATCAACCCCTAACCAATATATATATATATATATATATATATATATATATATATATATATATATATATATAGGACTGTATATATAGGACTGTAAATAGCAATGATTATATCTATCTGCAGGTCTGTTTAGACTGTTTGTTTTACCATATATCAACCCTTTTCGGGTTATTTAATGCCAAATCAAGTCATTTTGACATCAGTTATTTTAAAGTATCCACTGTTTCTTAAATGGTCAACCATATATATATATATATATATATATATATATATATTGGTGCGGTACCAAGTTTCTTGGTACAAGGTGATTCTAGGCGGGTTCTAATTCTCTACCAGTAGCTTGTTGTAGAGTTCAGGTTCCGTAAGAGAGCTCAATGTTTAATTATTGTAAACAGAGCAAAGTTATTTGGGAATAAAAAGCCTTAAATACCATCGGTATCGTGGTTATGGACCATTTCCACTTGCGAGTATGCCCACGAGCTTCTTCAGACCACTGATATCTTTTAAGAAAATAAAAGATATCAGTGGTCTGAAGAAGCTCGTGGGCATACTCGCGAGTGGAAATGGTCCATAACCACGATACCGATGTTATTTAAGGCTTTTTATTCCCCCCCACACAAAATATATATATATATATATATAATATATATATATATATTTATATATAATGACCAACCACACGAGCGGGATAGTTGTGTAATGATTAGCAGGCTAGTCTCGCAGATTCATTACAAATGAATAACGAGTTCAATACTCGCTGGATGCCCCCATACTTATGACCTTGTGTCCCCTCCTACCTGTGTCGAACGGGTTGGCTGAATAACTACCTTCTTATAAGGCATGAAAATTAAGCATTCTCTAGGTCCAAACTTTCGACACAAAAATAATCGCATCTAAAGAGACTTTAATGCAAACCTCACATTTTTAGATCGGCCAAATTTATATCCAACTAGCAAAAATATGCACCCTCCGGGCGTAAGTATTTAAGTTTTAATGTACTGAAATATATCAATTTAGAAAGACTAACCAAATTAAATAAGAACGCATATAAAAAGATTACACTTATCTCAATTGTATTTTAATTGGTTTCTATATAAATATATATATATTTCATGTGGTTGATTTTAATACGTTGGAGAATAAAACGATATTAAAGATCAATAACACTAGGTAATTATTTATTAAACCCAGTCAAAAACAGTATGCAAAATAACCACACCATACAAGATGAGAAAGGGTCAATTTTAATCATAGGATATGAAAGACAAGAGGAATGAATGACTGCGATCTTGAAGAAGTCGTGGACACAGCACTCCACAAGGAAACAGCTGTACGGCCACCTGCCCCCTATCTCTCAAACCATCCGAGTAAAACGGACAAGACATGCTGGACACTGCTGGAGAAGCAAGGACGAACTTATAAACGACGTTCTCCTCTGGAAGCTAAGACATGGACATGCTAATGTTGACCACCCAGCAAGGACCTACATTGACCAGCTCTGCGTGGATACTGGATGTTGACCAGGGGACTTCCATGAGAAAATGAATGGTAGAGAGGTTTGGCGAGAGATTGTCATAGATATCTGTGCTAATTGAGTAACATGATGATGATGATAATCGCGGATAAGGCATGCTGGACACTGCTGGAGCAAGGACGAACTCATAAACGACGTTCTCCTGTGGAAGCCAACACATGGTCATGCTAATGTGAGTCACCGAGTAAGAACCTACATTGACTAGCTCTGTGCTAGAGATATGTAAGATACATTTCAGGATTTTGAATGTACTAATAATATGGGCTGATCTTAAGCAAATCAAACTTAGATTTTTATAGAGACATCGTTGATAAATAAGATTTATTCTATGTATAAATGAATTATTATTCATTGAGAAACTTACGCAATTCCTGTGGGTATTGTGACGTAAGCAGTGATGTAGTTTCGGTTACAGACAGGCAGATACCCGCCCTGTCGGCTGGGGCGTTAGAATGCACCGACTGCACCTCTTCAGAGGGGTAAGACTCCCCCAATGGGGCCACCTGTTGGCCGTGGGTGGCGACCCGTGATTCTTAAGGATAGAGCCCAGGTGGATGAGCAGTTCATGACTTGCAATACTCCACTTTGGCCCTATGTTGGGCTAGACGGGCGGTCGGAGAGGCCCCCTCCGATCAATCGGCTAGTCACGTCAAGCCCTAGCACCTATATGATTTTCCCAACCCTATTGTTCTTATGGCAATCCCTTTTTATCATATGGGTGCTAGAAGGCGGTGGCTGCGGGTCTACATGTCCTGGGAATGACGTTAAACTCTATCTGGTGGTGAGGTTCCAGTTCTGGAGGTTTGGGGAATGTGGAGCACCCCTTCATCACCATTGCTCCCTGGTCCCCTCTGACCCGGAGTGGTAGTACCTGTTAGGGTCCCATCTATGGGTTAAATAGAAAAATGTGTTTATAAAAAAAATTGTATTATCCATTAAGAATTGATTTATTTCAAAACTTTATCGGCATTAAATGACCCACTGAGGTTGATATGCCGTAAAACAAAACAAACCAAACAAACCAAACAGACAGATACCGAATCTCCATTACGATTTGAAATAGGCCTGATGGAGCACAGGGAGTATAAAAAAAGATGTTTTCTTCTTTAGATTTTATTGCTATAAACAAGTTGATATTTAACATTCTAAGCCAAAAGCTGACCTTTTGGGAATGAAAACATGATTCCCGAAAACTGAACAATCCAAAAATGTTTTGCTTTTTCGTTTAGAATTCATAAATAATAAAATGTTATGTGACAGAGTTAGGTGTAATGATAGTTGTTTTCTTTATTTAATGGCATATACACATTCGTGGGTTATTCAATTCCAAAACACCCATGTAGAAGAACAGTAAGTAAGAAAAGTCGTATGGCTGGCCTAACGTCAGTACCAGACAGATAGCGAGGGAGCCAATCCCCCTTTCACTCGCGTTCGATATCTGCCCTCGCCGACTCAGCGTATGAGTAGCACAGAGATATGTGCAGTGAAGTGAGGAGCTTATGGTAGGTGTGTCGCTCCATCTCAGCCGCTAAAATAATCTCCTTGGTTTTGGCGTCTGAGATAGAGAGACACACCTACCATAAGCTCCTTATTTTACTGCACAGATCCCTGTGCTACTCATACTCATCCGTTAAGATATTTCGGTAATTAGAGTAGGGGCATGAATGTAATTTTAGGTGTTGAGAAATGGAGCTATTCTCTGTTAAATGGAGAGTTAGACGAAGTGCCGAAAGTACTCGGGACATGAATTCCACCCAAATATTAAAAAGTTGGCCAGAAAAGTTGGCCAGAAAATTACAAATATAATTGTTAAACAGGAGGTGTGTCTTGTTTAATTCAACACACACACACACACACACACACACACATATATATATATATATATATATATATATATATATATATATATAGCTGGATGGGACCTGCACAAGAATGCTGCGTGCAGTCTTGAACAAGTTGTGGAAACAGCACTCCACAAGGAAGCAGCTGTATGGCCACTTGCCCCCATCTCCCAAGCCATACGAGTAAGACGGACTAGGCATGCAGGACACTGCTGGAGAAGACGAGTTCATAAGCGACATACTCCTGTGGAAGCCAACACATGGGCGTGCTAATGTAGGCCGCCCACCAAGGACCTACATTGACCAACTATGTGAAGATGCTGGATGTTGCGCAGAGGACCTCCCAGGTGCAATGAATGATAGAGAAGGTTGGCGAGAGATTGTTATGGATATCCGTGCTACTTGCACGTCATGATGATATATATATATATATATTTATATTTCTGCTTGAAGGCAATTATAAATGCATGTATCGAATAAGATTCGATAATTATAGAAAATAATCTTGACAAGTAAATCCCGCAAAGGATGGCTCGCTATGTAGAACACCGTACAGACTGTTTCTACTTTATTAAGTCTCTTCAGCGATGTATACTAACGACTCCCCTCCGACAGGAATCGAAACCGGGACTTCGCAGGCATAGTCAGAGACCATATCCGTTCGGCCGCCGGTACATAGCGAACAATCCCTGCGAAATTAACCTTGTCAATGATGATACTACTATTACACGCCCCTGCCTTCAACTTGCTTCTATAAAAAAAAAAACATCCAAAAATCTTATTCACTTCGCCGAAGAGCTAACGGCCGGGTTTGTTTACTAAATAAAAAACGTCCACTTGCCTGCTATGGCAGGGGCGTGTAATAGTAGTATCATCATTGACAAGGTTAATTTCGCAGGGATTGTTCGCTATGTACCGGCGGCCGAACGGATATGGTCTCTGACTATGCCTGTGAAGTCCCGGTTTCGATTCCTGTCGGAGGGGAGTCGTTAGTATACATCGCTGAAGAGACTTAATAAAGTCGAAACAGTCTGTACGGTGTTCTACATAGCGAGCCATCCTTTGCGGGATTTACTTGTCAAGATTATTTTCTATAATTATCGAATCTTATTCGATACATACATTTATAATTGCCTTCAAGCAGAAATATAAATAATAATTTATTCAACTTACTTCTAAAAAAAAAAAATATATATATATATATATATATATATATATATGTGTGTGTGTGTGTGTGTGTGTGTGTGAAAAAATGTCACTGTTTATTTGTTCTGGAAATTGTGAAATGAGCTTTTATTAAAGTAAACAGATAGGGAGAGGGAGGCTATCCAAAAAATGTCTCCGATGACAAGGCTTCAGATCAGAAGGTCTGGAGAGTGTGGAGCACCCTTCATCGCAATTACTTCCGTGTCAACTCTGACCCGGATTGATTAGTACTTATTAAGGTCCCATCTATGGGCTAAATAGATATATCTAAAGATCAATCGCATTCAATTTTCCTATTTTCTCATACCACAGCTTAGGGAAGTGATCAGTCTCGGACAAGGGAAACGCTGAAGTCAAACCTGTTAAACTCCGCTTAAGAAAATGACCTTGTGTCTGTGGGGATTAATAAAGTGAAAATAAATAAAACAAAATTAAATAAATAAATAAAAAAGACACAAAAATAACAATCTCTCAGAGGGCTTAGGACAGGAAGAGTCCTCCAGGCATGCGCAGGAAAGAAACCAAGTTCTTAGCGTCGAAAAGGTCTCTAAGGACGCTTGGACTGAGAGACTTTGGAGAGGTAACACCTATCGAATTGTTCGGGAAATATATTCCCTCAACGAAATAGTGTGGACCCGATAATAAAGATCTAACTTTAAAGCCATCCCTGTATCTGTTCCTTTCCTTCTCTCCTTTAAATTCTATTTCAGCTCACCAGCACAAACGAAGTAAGTAATACTTTTATTGGGGGACAGGTTACAAGACGAATGAAACAAGACTCATTTCCCATATGTCACATCCTACTCGTGTGGAGGGTTCGGTGAATATATAGGAGAAGTCATCATCATCAGGTCGCACTGTTGGCACGGATATCCATGACAATCTCTCTCCATCCGTCCATATCGCTCATCATTCTCGGGGGGTCATCTGGGCAGCATCCTGCATCCGCACAGAGCTGATCAATGTACGTTTTGCCGGTCGGCCCACACTGGCGTGCCCATGTGCTGGCTTCCACAGGAGGACGTCGCTTATGAGTCCTTGCTTCTCCAGCAGTGTCCTGCGTGTCTTGTCCGTCTTACTCGGATGGTTTGGGTGATATGTAGCAGGTGGCCGTACAGCTGTTTTCTCGTGGGGTGTTGTTTCCACGACTTGTTCAGGATCACCCGCAGTATTTTTATGCAGCTCCCATCTAGTTTATTCTCTAGTCGCTTCGTTAGGGTCCAGGTGGTGCAGCCATACAGCAGCACTGACACGACAACAGCCTGCTCTGAAATCAAACCTGTTAAACGCTGCTTAAGAAATTGACCTTTTGTCACATCCTATTCGTGAGGTGGGTGGGTGGGGGTAAATATATACAGGGGATACAATCAGCGTACTCTTATAGGGCAAATTAGTGCACGGAATATTTTATGGCAAACTTGACTGATAGAAAAAGAGATTCTAGATGTCTTCGAAATGTTCTTCGCGAAAATGTTCAAGTTGAAGAATACAAAGAATTCTGTAGAAACAATTAAATTACAGGAATTTGGGTACAAGAATATGTGCAATTGCTGCTAATTGTCTGCAAGTGGTTCATTATCTGTAGATTGTATAAGAGTCAAATACATTGGATAATTAAATTTTGACTTGAAGGATTTCAACTTTTCTCTCTCCAAATTCTTATTAATGAGATGTACATTATGTGGATTTTATTTTCCTTTTTATTTTCGTTTTATTTGCATTTTTCCAGGTTTATTTATTGAGTAAAAACAATTTCTACTTAGAAATAAAAAAAAAAGATTCTGTCTCCTTCCACGAAACGATTTCAACTTAGAAAATAACAAGACGAAATGAATAGGAAAAAAAAGACAATGTTAATGTTGAATTATGCAGAATTCCTGAGTTGTATTCAAATTGATGGAATGCATTAGACTATAACTGTTTGAATTAAGAACCTAACGATTCAGCGAAGAAATTTTGCCTATTCTATAAGAGTATTTACGGGGTTTCGTTGGAGCCCTTATTCTCCGTTAGTGGGAAGCGCGTGGTGTAATGGTTAAAGTTATGAGAAATGGACTCGTCGCCCCGAGTTCAAATCCTGGATGTGGTAAATGCATTTCACTTAGCGCTAATAACCTTGGGAAAGGTATGAATCCTATTCTTCCTCCAGCCGACAGGGTGGCTGGGGCGTTAGAATGCACCGACTGCACCTCTGCAGAGGGGTAAGACTCCCCCAATGTGGCCACCTGGTGGCCGTGGGTGGCGACCCGTGATGCTTAAGGGTAGAGCCCAGATGGATGAGCAATTCATGACATGCAATACTCAACTTTGGCCCTATCTTGGGCTAGAAGGGCGGTCGGAGAGGCCCCCTCCGATCAATCGGCTGGTCACGTCAAGCCCTATCACCTATATGATTTTCCCAACCCTATTGCCCTTATGGCAAGCCCCAATCCCATTTTATCATATGGGTGCTAGAAGGCGGTGGCTGCGGGTCTACATGTCCTGGGAATGACGTTAAACTCTATCTGATGGTGAGGTTCCAGTTCTGGAGGTTTGGGGAATGTGGAGCACCCCTTCATCACCATTGCTCCCTGGTCCACTCTGACCCGGAGTGGTAGTATCTGTTAGGGTCCATCTATGGGTTAAATAGAAAAACATGAGTTGATAAACAAAATTGTATTATTCATTAAGAATTGATTTATTTCAAAACTTTATCGGCATTAAATGACACAACGAGCTTATATATGTAATATTATATATATATATATATATATATATTATATATATATATATATTTATTTATATTTTGCTTGAAGGCAATTACAATGCGGAATATCGCATAAAATTCGATAATTATAGAAGATAAATAACATTGACCAGTGAATCTCGCAAAGAATTACTCGGCGTGTAGAACATCGTACAGCAGCTGTTTCGAATTTATTAAGTCTCATTAGCGATGTATACTAACGATCTCCCTCCGACAGAAATCGAAACCGGGACTTCAGCAGGATAGTCAGAAACTATACTGTCTCAGCCACCGATACAGCACCGAGAAATGCCTGCGAAATTAACCTGTCAAAGTTACTGGGACGTCTCTGCCATAGGAGGCAAGTCCTGCTGAAGTCCCGGTTTCGATTTCTGTCGGAGGGAGATCGTTAGTATACATCGCTGATGAGACTTAATAAAGTCGAAACAGCTGCTGTACGATGTTCTACACGCCGAGTAATTCTTTGTGAGATTCACTGGTCAATGTTATTTATCTTCTATAATTATCGAATTTTATGCGATATTCCGCATTGTAATTGCCTTCAAGCAAAAATATAAATACTTATTCACCAATGCTTCTAAAAAAATAAAAAAATAAAAACATCCCAAAATCTTATATATATATATATATATATATATATATATATAACGCTGTCAGCACCAGCTGATGATAATATCACGGAGATATCAATGATAATATTGGTCTTTAGCGAGAAAGGACTCTACTGTTTTCTCAACCTACAAATAGATTTTTAAGAATTTTTCCTCCTGAAAATCATTTGTAAAATACAAATGACACCGTACTTTAAAAAGAAAGAAAATCCCGTGAGGATATAATCGGGAGATTATTGTCAGTGTGAGCACAAGCCCTCAAAATGGTTCACCACACCTCATCTAAGCCGCTTAAAAGCTGCGAGAATGTCAAAAACTGATTTTTGGTTTTGTGAGTAGAATTGAATAATGAATCAGATCTCGTGGGTCGGAGAAGGACAATCATTCAAAACAAACAAAAAATCTCTCATGATGTAGGACTAAAAATATGAATATGAAAATTAAATATACCCGAGTCAAAGAGGTATATAAAAATCAAGTCCACACATGGGAATATGTTTTACGGCATATCGACCTCAGTGGGTCATTTAATGCGATAAAGTTTTGAAATAAATCAATTCTTAATGGATAATACAATTTTTTATAAATACATTTTTCTATTTAACCCATACATGGGACCCTAACAGTACTACCACTCCGGGTCAGAGTGGACCAGGGAGCAATGGTGATGAAGGGGTGCTCCACATTCCCAAACCTCCAAAACTGGAACTCACCATCAGATAGAGTTTAACGTCATTCCAGGACATGTAGACCCGCAGCCACCGCCTTCTAGCACCCATATGATAAAAAGGGGTTGGGCTTGCCATAAGGCAATAGGTTGTAAAAATCATATAGGTGCTAGGGCTTGACGTGACCAGCCGATTGATCGGAGGGGCCTTTCCGACCGCCCGTCTAGCCCAAGATAGGGCCAAAGTGGAGTATTGCATGTCAGAATTGCTCATCCACCTGGGCTCTATCCTTTCACGGGTCACCACCACGGCCAACAGTTGGCCCCATTGGGGAGTCTTACCCCTCTGCAGAGGTGCAGTCGGTGCATTCTAACGCCTCCACCGACAGGGCGGGAATATGTTTTAATAAACATATCAATTTATTGACTTACAATGACTTTTGGGTTATTTCCTAGTTGAGTAACATGAGTGACCCAGAAAAAACATAACTCAAATTATTTATTTATTTTTCCATTAAACTAACCCTAAACCCTAACCCTAAACCCTAACCCTTGTTGGACTTAAACTTAAAAAAAAAGATTAGAATTAAAATTAACAGTTTTATTACAAAATTTGTGGGTTCTATTTTTTCTGGGTCACCCTGTAATATCATGTTACTCAACTAGGGGAGGGGAGGGTTAGAATTAGGGTTTAGGGTTAGTTTAATGGGAAAATAAATAATTTGGGTTCTTTTTTTCTGGTCACCCTGTAATATCATGTTACTCAACTAGAAAATAACCCTTTTTTGATTGAATCAACCTTTATATGATATTTTGTTGGGATCCTTCCGTCTACTAAAGACGATGGCGTAGTGTCCATTATTTATCTGCAACTGCGTGAGTGGCTGAACAGACCCATTTTTGAATGACAGTCTCTGGAGCAGTGACTGCAAACAAACAGTGATGCTTGCTGGAGTTGCTGTTGTCTCTCCTCCCTTCTGGCTCTCTTTTCTGTGGCGGTTTCTTTCTTCTCTTTTTCACTCCTTTTCCTTTTCTTTTTCGGTTTTAATGTTTCCCATTTTAAACAAAATCATTTCCACTGACTAACAACGAATTTTGCCCTTTTCCTTTTTCGTTAAAAAAAGTAAACACCAATATATATATATATATATATATATATATATATATATATATATATATTGAGTAGATACACAAGCGATGTGTTTATGATATGGCTTTTTTTAGCCGACAATTTTGGGGAGAATATGTGCTTAATTGAAGTCGTACCTAATTTTGAAAGTTAATTAATTAATAATTAATTAATTAATTAGGCGGGCATGCCTATTAAATGTAAGGCTAAACAAATCGAGAAAATCAATCTCTGTATGATAGCCGAAATGTACATACAGAGATTGATTTTTCTCGATTTGTTTAGCCTTACATTTAATAGGTATGCCCGCCTAATTAATTAATTAATTAACTTTCAAAATTAGGTACGACTTCAATTAAGCACATATTCTCCCAATATATATATATATATATATATATATATATATATATATTATATATACATATATATGTATAAGTAAAGAAATAACAAAAGACTTAGAGATTGACCATTATAGTCTATTGAGCATTATAGTCTATTTCAGGGAGCTTAGACAAAGCTTTGTCTAAGCTTTGTCTAAGCTCCCTGAAATAGACTATAATGCTCAATCTCTAAGTCTTTTGTTATTTCATTACTTATATATTTGCTCTGTGACTCTAACATTAAGAGCACACATTGAGCTCTCAAACTGCCACAGGTTTTTTAAATAAAACTCTTGTGTCGTAAGGAAGATTTCTTCTCTGGACTTTTGGATATATATATATATATATATATATATATATATATATATATATAAAGCAATCTACAGACGCGCGTTTCGGGGTTTACCCCTCATCAGTGCAGCTATACTTATTTTTCAGCAGCTACCTCTGGTCGGGTTCGATATATATATATATATATATATATATATATATATATATATATATATTCACTCGGCAAGGAACGTTGGGTTAGGTCAAAGATTACAGTAATATGTCCACTTATTTCAAAATTTGACTGCAAACAAAAGATAATCACGACACAAAGCAATTTTTTTTAAAAATATTATTCTTTTTTTCATTTTGTTAGATACGTTGATATTTCATTTCCTTCTTTATTAGATTTTATTAGTCATTTTTTTTTAACGTGATTTCTTTGTGTTTTCTCTAACAATCATTTTTCTAAGACAGACACAGACTTCCATTCAATATCTGTTATGAAAGGCCATGAAAAAAATACTGGGAGACTCTGACAGTTGAAAGTGAAATATTTAAGAAGTTAATCTTTCTTAAGATAAGACAACAGACTCAAAGTTAGGCTTGCTTTTTTTTTTCCTATTTCTTTTTTTTTAATCGTATAGGATTAACTGCAGCCTCAACTGAGCTTCGTTCAGATGACGATGTTTTTTTTAACAAAAAAAAAACATGGCTTTGTTAGTCGAATGTGCCAGGCTGTCGGTATTTCCAGAAAGAAAATTATCATTGATAGATATAACTGGTGACTGTACTAAAATGCTTATATGTTGCTGTATAGGATGTATTATATGTACTAGCAAATATATGCACCCTCCGGGTGCAAGTATTTAAGTTTTAATGTAATAAAATATTGTATTAAGTTAGAAAGACTAATAAAACTAAATAAGAATACAGATAAAAAGATTTGAAACAGAAGGAGTATAATAAAAGATTTGAAACAGAGGGAGTATGATAAAAGATTTGAAACAGAGTGAGTATAATAAAAAATGGAACAACTATTGTTATTTTTTATAATTTAAGTATATAGTTAAAAGAGGAAGTAAAGAATAAAATGACAGTTATTTTTCTTGTTAATGGATTTCATTTAAGATTCATTGAAGAAATGTTTGCTTATATTCATTAGAATAAAACCAAGCAGTTAGAAATCAATAATACTGAGCACATATTTATTAAATTCGATTTTTTAATATTAATATGCAAATTAGCCTTCCCGTTTACACTGTAAACCGCTATTTTGTTGTATATATAAATATAATTGCATGCTGTCAGTATGTAGACATAGTTAACAGTATTAATAATCTAAGACAATTTTATTAATAATTGAGGTTTAGATAAAAATAAAATCATGAAGAATGTGATGTCAATAACTAAGAGAATTGTGACTTGAGTAGGAATATAGTTTCGGTTACAGACAGAAAAACACACAATCTCCATTATAATAAGATTTATGACCTTTAGTATATTAGATTCTAGATAATTTTAACTATTCTCAATTTTTAAAAAAAGAAATATGTTAAATATGCACTAAAAAATATGGTGTGTGTTTCATTGTCACTGTAAGATTCAAAGTGATATTACTTGATATAAAATTCCGACAAGGTTTGATAGACAAAACATTTAATATGGTACAGCACATGGATAAACAGGGTACATAATACATAGAGGTGTACATAAACATACATACAAAAGTAGAGATAATGACGCATTCATGAATGGTAAAAAGATAAACATAAAAGCCACAGACAAGAGACTAGGAATAGTCCATGCTGTGTGAATCACTTACAGTAATGTAAGGGGGGCCAAGGCCCCAACAAGAGGGGGGGGGGTAAACCAGAGTCTAACCCATAGTGGTGCCTCGTGGGTCGAGCAACCGGAAAAGAGAAAGAGACGTTCAAACCAGCCGCTTAAATATAAACGGCCCCTAGCGGGAACCAGCGAACTAAATGGGCAGACAACTCTCCAGGCAAATACGAAACTAACGCCACATCACTATTAGATAAAAAAAACAATTCGCTATATTTGAATTTCTGTAAAATGATTCTTTTAGAAAAATAAACTTGCAGGATAAATATATTTACTTTCAAGGGAAGGCTGTGACTAGCATCCAGTCACCAGACAAAAAAGACAGAGCATAACTGAATATGTTCTGTTCTAACTGCCTGAACATAGTCAAATGATCAGTATATATTGATGGAAGTGTCCACCTTAAAACTTGCAGCAATGAGAATCCTAGAAGTGAGCTTGGCTCAAATACACAAGTGGAATAGCTCAACTTACAAATTTAAAATTTAAAAATAGAAAAATGAAAAAAAATGAAAAACGCGCATCAGAATCAGTTTTAGAATTGTGGAAAGTAGTTCCTTATTTTATATATATTGTTACGGGATTGTTGACTTAGCGCTAATACCCTTGGGAAATGTATGAATCTACTCCCGCTCCAGCTATGGATAAATAGTAGGACAGACTGGGCTCTTTAATCTTGGTTAGGCAACCGGTCTAGGAGAAAGAAAACTCTGAATTCAAATTTGTTGAACTCCACTTAAGAAATTGACCTTGTGTCGCATCCTGCTCGTGTGGAGGGGTTGGTAAATATATATATTGTTCCGGAGTGGATAATGAAGTCAACCCCATAAACATTTGGGGAAAAAATAATAACAGCTAAGGCAAGGAGAACAAAGAAAGCTATTTTGTTAAAAATCGCCAAATTTATTTGGCAAAACCCCCCACAAGAATCAATTTTAGAATTGTAGAAACTAGTTCGATATTTCAAACATGTTGTTGCCGGGTCGATGATAAAGTCAAGCCCATAGATATTTGAAAGAAATTGCAACAGATACGGCAAGGAGAACAAAGACGAAATGATTATGTTAAAAATCGCCGATTTCATTTGGCAATAGCAAATTAAACAAATAATACCGGCCCTCGTCAACTCAGCGTATGAGTAGCACAGGTGATCTGTGCTGTAAAGTAAGGAGCTGATGGAAGGTTTGGCGCTCCACCTCAGATGCAAAAACAATCTCTTTGGTCTAGCGCTAGTGAAAAGGGGATAGACTCCCTTGCTGTCTGGCTGATAACGACTTTAGGCCACCCCGACAACTTTATAAATATTTACAATAAGACTAATATTGCCAGTTCACTGGAATATCAAGTTTGGTAACATAAATTTATTATTCATTTCAGTATTAACCATTTTTATCACAGTATCCTGAAAACTTCTGTTACAATATTAAGTTACATTTCGTCACGAACTCGTTACGCATCATTCGCTACAACATTCATGCTGTTACGTAATTATTAGATACCTAATATTTATGTGCAATAGTGTAGAAACAAGATGGCGTTTTAAGTGCAGCTGACGGCCTTGAAGATTGAGTGACAAGCTTGACCTCAGTCCTCACCCTACCTTCCGGGGATAGCCGTGAGAACCGGTAGAGAAGACCCTCTCTTCCGGTTTAGATAGTAAGTAAGTTTCAGTCAGTTAGAAGGTAGGAGCCGAGCTCGTAGGTTGTAAGTCGCGTATTACGCGCCGCCGTTCTCATCTGCGCAGATTGTCTGGTTGGGATTTAAAAATAAAATAAGATCAAGTAAATCGAAGTCTTGTGTTTATTATCTAAAAACTAACAATGACACAGGGCTTCTGATAAAGAGAAATCCCCAATAGAAGACCAGACCCGAAGTCCCCAAGAAAGTCCAGACCTTAGAAGATTCCAGACCAAGACAAGATGTTATAAGATTCCAAAGACGGCCAGAAGAATAGAGTAAGAAAGAGTAAGTAAAGAAGTAATGAAGAGGGTATGCAACACACGCTACCCTTGTAACACGAGTATCATTAATAGATTGTATGTTTTAAATTTCTTCGAAACATTTTTTTTCCTCCATCAAAATCTGACATTATGGTCATATTACACTGAAAGTATCGGTTCCCGTTAAATCCCTGAACTTAAGCAGCGATGAGTCTGTTCAATATTTATTTGAGTGACCACTTAATCAACAGCAGGTACTGTAATCAACCTGGATCCTTTGCTTATTAAAAAAATGATTTGATTCTGCATTAAATGACTCGAAAGGGTTGATATGCCGTAGAACAAAATAATCAACATCGAAAATCTATTTGAAATTCCATAGTTAATTATATCCCCCTGCCGCTAAGGGGCGATCGCCAACATCGTATGTTGGCGCCAAAACCAAAAACTTTGCTTATTAGGGAGCCATTACCATAGGGAGACGTAAAAATAAACGCTCTCATCACTTAGCCCAAACAGGGCCAACTTATCTACGGACCGTTGACCTGGACGGAGGCATTTTTTCACAGCACACTTTCGAAGGCATTGTGTCCGCAGACTATAAGGCGGTCACAATAGCACACTACAGAAGGCATAAGACCAAATAGTCTACTTAAGAAGACCAACTAGTCTACTTGAAAAGGGCCCATTCACCGTCATTTAAAGGAACTATTTCCCGGGCGAGAAGCTTCTAAAATAGCATCCCCATCACTTATCACCGAACCGGTTACCGAGGAAGAACGAGAAACGTCCGAAGAAGCGTCCTATCAACTTTCCAACCAGCAACAGAATACCCCTGTTATCACCACAACTCCAAGAACATAACTTAACTCAGATAAGTCTCGTAGCAAATACCAATAAAATTTGCAACAAGTTCTTGTATTATTTGTCAATACATGTATTAAAATTCCATTGTGTGTTTGTCTTCTTTGTCCGACAATTTGCCTACAACTACGGAGAAATAAGAGCTCCTTCGAATCCCGTAAATACTCTTACATCTGACAATTCACTATCAAAATTCTGTTTCCTTTTATAAATCATTACAAATAGCTGACATTATTTAAGTAAGAAAAGTCTAGACACTAGAGGAAAATATAGTGACGCTCTCTAAAGAGTGAGTAAATAAAAGATGCTGAAAAGATTCACTATGTTTAATCAAGCTGGATTTACTCAGTATAAAGAAAATTCTCGATTGGGGTCAACTCCACCAAAGTGCTGAGTGAATTTGTTCCAAAATGTGAATAGAAAACAAATTGGGCGGCCATTTTCTCTACAGAATCTGATTGCAACATCAAAGACGAATGGCCTGACCTCCAAAAAACAAAATGGCGGAAGTAACGAAGGGGAAAAAGTTATGCATATATTTGTGGCTTCTGTGTGACGAAAAAGGACAGACAGAAAAAAGGAGGAACAAATTATATGAAGTGTTTTTTTTTTATTATATTTATACGTTATTTTATGGGTGGAAAAATATGGAAATAAATTTGTAAAGACGACAGATATACGGTAGGAGAAGGAGAAATTATATGAAGGTCTTTTTTGTTTTTTGTTTTTTGTTTTTTTTGGTATAATATTTATACGTCATTTTATGGGAAATAAATCCGACGGTGCGTATATATATATATATATATATATATATATATATATATTATATATAAATTTCTGGTACAGGCAAATTTAAATAATACTTTAAGGGTAATCATTATGATCACCTATATAGGTGGATACGAAGGAAAAGAGAGAAAAAAAAATTGTTTTATTTGATAAAAACAAGGGCCCTTTCGTCCGGTTGCTCATCAAGGTTTATACAGCCGGAGACGACTAAAAGTCAAATTGTAAATACATATGGGTATATATATGAGGGGGGGGGGTTAGGGAAAAAAAAAAAAAATTTTACTTTCTTCTTTTAAGTCCCCATTAAGTGACACCAGGCCCCAGACATTCACCCAATAAAATAAGCGAGTGCCTAGGTCTGATTTGTTTGCACAAGGTAGGACGAAAAAAATTTATAATATATAATTTATAAATATATATATATATATATATTAAATTTTTACTTGAAGGCACTTACAACGCATGTATCGCATAAAATTCGATACTTTTTCTTATAGAAAATGAACTTGACAAGTGTAATCCCAGTAAAGGATGGCTCGATGTGTAGAATACCGTACAGACTGTTTCGACTTTATTAAGTCTCATCAGCGGTATATACTAACGATTTCCCTCCGACAGAAATCGAAAGCGGGACTTCAGCAGACACAGTGAAACACTAGTGAAACACTTTTATCGCCTCGGCCACAGTACACAGCTGACCATCCTAGCGAAATTAAGCTTGTCAAGCGATACTACACGCCTCTACCATAATAGGTAAGGGGGCGTTATTGAGAGAATAATAACAACAAACAGATCGAATGCCCTTCGGCGAAGTGAATAAGATTTTTGGATGTTTGTTTTATTTAGAAACGTTGCTGAATAAAGTATATTTAGGCACCATTTCTTCTTTCAGACATATTTCGTTGAACTGTGCAGCCATTTTTGTCTGCAAAATTTGTTCAAGTTGCCGAATAAATGTAATACATTCTGCCCCGTCACAGGCCATCTTCAGGGGAATGCAAGAACAATACAACTTAGTATCATGATGATATCATCATAGCTTTCGTAATCTTTCGCAATAGAAAATGTAAATTTGCTTTGGCAAAATTGGTGCAGTATCTAGAATATTTTTAATGAAAAAAATGCAGTTATTCTGCGGTTAAAAATGATTTTTTTTTCTTCATTTATCTTCCTTGGAGTTTTAATAAATTAATACGAACAATAACTTGTATTACCAATCCAGGTCAGAGTGGATTTGGTAGTACTAACAATAAAGAATTATTCCACACAATCCAAGATCTCCGGAACATTTAACCTCTCTTCCCTGAGTATCCTTATTATTGACGATATTGTCATATCTCTCGCAATCTTTCGCAATAGAAAATGTAACCTCTCTTCACACAGTATCATTATTATTGTTGATATCGTCATAGCTTGCGTAATTTTTCGCAATAGAAAATGTAAATTTGCTTCGGCAAAACTGGTGCAGTATCCAGAATGTTTTTTAAGAAAAAAACATGCAGTTATTCTGGGGTTAAAAATGCGTTTTTTTGGGTTTTTTTTTTTTAATTTTCTTCTTCCTTTATCTGGCTTGGAGAAAATCGTTGTCTGACATCTTAAATCCAGTTTTTTGTTTGTGATTAAGAAATATTTCAATCGCTTTCATTGTATGCTTTCGGCAAGATGGTTTTTTTTTTTTTTGTTTTTGTTTTTTTTGGGGGGGGTTCTTGTTTTTTGTTTGTTTTTGTTTAATTCTTTTTGCGGGGTTGTTATTGTTAATAAAGAAAGCCGTTATATGACCAAACGTCATTGAATGCCACAAGTCAAGCCTAAATCTGGAATAATAACTTGAATTGTTTTAATGTTTGTTTGTTTGTTTCCTGGTGGAGTTGGGGGTGGGGGACTGAAAAGCAGATCTCGATTTTGTTTTCATCTTGTCTTCAACGTAATCGTAACTGGCAAAATTTATCAGAATGATGATTTCAAAAATTAATTCTTGGAAAATTTGACCTGAAGAGACGGTATGTTTTTTTGTTAAAAGTTATTTTGAAGAAGAAAAAAATTAAAAAATAAGAAATTCAAATTCGACAACTGAAAAATGTTAGAATCATAAAATCACGAAGGAAAGTACAAAGAGAAATATTTTCATAATTAATGTACGCATTGACAATCAATATAGTTATTTACTACGCTTAGCTTAAATGTGACACAAGGTCAGAAATATTGGGCGCCCAGTGAGAATCTAACTCACTACTAATGGTTTGCTATTCTTGAGTTGAATATTATCCCCGAAAGTATTCTTGATTAAGTTTTGAAGCGTTATAATAGTTATAAGTAGTTAAGTGCACAAGACAATTAAGATCCCGCCCTGTCGGCTGGGGCGTTAGAATGCACCGACTGCACCTCTGCAGAGGGATAAGACTCCCCCAATGGGGCCACCTGTTGGCCATGGGTGGCAACCCATGATGCTTAAGGATAGAGCCCAGGTGGATGAGCAGTTCATGACATGCAATACTCCACTTTGGCCCTATCTTGGGCTAGATTGGCAGTCGGAGAGCCTCTTCCGATCAATCGGCTGGTCACGTCAAGCCCTAGCACCTATATGATTTTTCCAACCCTATTGCCCTTATGGCAAGCCCCAACCCCTTTTTATCATATGGGTGCTAGAAGTCCTGGGAATGGCGTTAAACTCTATCTGATGGTGAGGTTCCAGTTTTGGAGGTTTGTGGAATGTGGAGAACCCCATTCATCGCCATTGCTCCCTGGTCCACTCTGACCCGGGGTGGTAGTACCTGTTAGGGTCCCATCTATGGGTTAAATAGAAAAATGTGTTTATAAAAAAATTGTATTATCCATTAAGAATTGATTTATTTCAAAACTTTATCGGCATTAAATGACCCACTGAGGTTGATATGCCATATCATGAACATTTTTGATACTTTTTATACACTTTTTATATATATTTACATCAAACTCTTTTGAGTTTTTAATATGGATTATAATGTTTCTGATTTTAAAAAATAAAATTTATTTTATTTTTAACACAGAATACGCATTTTTTTTAAATTCCAGCATCGAACACTAGCGTTCGTTTGTACCTCCTATCTTACGGTTATTTTTTCCGTCTTTCATTCATATGTTGCTCTTGATGAAGACCGTTCTATTAAAAGGTCGAAACAGATTCTGTCAGCAAACTAATAACATCTTTTGTTTTTTATAAAAATGTTAAATTCATACTGTCGGATTAACTTCCATTTACTTCATATATATAATATATATATATATATATATATATATATATATATATATATATATATATATATACCAAACCTTCACAAAAGCAGAACGCGACACAAGGTCATTTCAAAAGGAGTTTAACAGTATTGTTTGTATTATTCGGACTATTGTACTCATCTTCATTGTTATCTACACAACGTTTCGGCCGATGTGCTCTCTGGTCTTCTTCAGATATTTGTTGTCGGACTCGGGAACTTCTCGAACTCGGGAACCTTCTCTTCAAACTCGGAGCTAATTTGAAAACCTTAAAAAGGTCGGAGGGCACATCGGCCGAAACGTTGTGTAGATAACAATAAATATGAGGACAATAGTCTGAATAATTCAAATAATAAAAATTATCAAGCCTCATCTAAAAAAAATCAGAGAAATAGTGTAGATAACAATAAATATGAGGACAATAGTCCAAATAATCTAAATAATCCTAATTATCAAGTCTCATCTCAAAAATTCAGAGAAATAGTGTAGATAACAATAAAGATGAGAACAATAGTCCGAATAATCCAAATAATACTAATTATCAAGCCTCATCTCAAACATTCAGAGAAATAGTGTAGATAACAATAAATATGAGGACAATAGTCCGAATAATCCAAATAATAAAAATTATCAAGCCTCATCTAAAAAAAAAATCCAGTGGAGTTTAATAGGTTTGAATTTAGAGTTTCCCTTCTCCGGTTGCCATACAAGTTAAAGAATCCAGTCTGCCCTACTATTTACCCATAGCTGAAGGGAGAACAATTGGATGCACACTTTTCCTAAGAGTATTAGCGGAAAGTGAAATGCAAACAGCCTCTTTATACATCTCAAATGTTACAACTTTTTAAAACACACTGTATATTCCAAATTATATCGGCCTCTTTCGAAATGACAGCTGACAGGTTATAGACATTTTAGATAAAGAATTTAAAAAGTCTACAACTCTAATACGAGATGTCTGAGTGCACCAAAATATTAAACAGTTATAAACAATATACATTTTAACAGCTGTCCTTTTAGATGAGGTTTGATAATTTGTATTATTTATATTTTTCGGACTGCTGTTCTCATCTTTATTTCTATATGGGTAATTCCAGGTCAAATTATCCAGGCCATGTCACCCCCACCTCCACTTAAAATTTTCTGAAATTTTGTTAAATACTCATATGATAAGAAGGATTGGGGGTTGCCATAAGGGCAATAGGGTTGGGGCAATCATATAGGTGCTAGGGTTTGATGTGGCCAGAAAAAGATGAGCCCAAGAAAAGCCTAAAGTGGAATATTGCAAGTCATGGACTGCTCAGCCACCTAGGTTCTATCCTTAAGCATCCCGGGTCGCCACCCACGGCCAACAGGTGGCCCCATTGGGGGAGTCTTACCCCTCTGCAGAGGTGCAGTCGGTGCATTCTAACGCCCAGCCGACAGGGCGAGGAGGGATAGAGTGGGGAAAGTTGTTCTATTGATATAAGTCTGGGGCCCTTTCATCCGGTGATTTTTCAAGTTTTACACCCGGAGAAACGATTAAAAGTCACAATAGTAAATTAAATTAGATCGGGAGAAATGATATGAGATTATGTTAGACAAGAGGGGGGGTCTATAAAAAAATTAGAAAATTAAAAATGTTCAAAACCCCTCAGGTTACACCCGACCCTATTGGAAATTCCATAACCAGTTATCTCCCCCTGCCGCTAGGGGGCGAATCGCCATCATCGTATGCTGGCACCAATACCAAAAACTTTACTTATCGGGAAGCCGTTGCCAACGAGAGACGTAAAAACAAACGCTCTCATCACTTCGCCCAAACAGGGCCTACTTATCACAGAAAGTTAGCTCACTTCTAAGGCATTGTATCTGCATACTGCATAAATGCCGGTACAATTGCACACTTACAGAAGGACGAGAAACTACCGAGACGAAGCGTCTTATCAACATTTCCTACCGACGAAAAGAATACCCTGTTATCACCATTACTCCAAGAAAATTACTCCACAGATAAGTCTCGTAGCAAATACCATTAAAATTTGCAACAATTTTATGTAATTTTTTTGTCAATACAAGTGTCTGCATTTACTTTCGTGTTTGTTCCTTCTTTGTCCGACAATTTGCCTACAACTACGGAGAAATAAGAGCTCCTTCGAAAACCGTAAATACTCTTAACCCAAGCCCCTCACCTTGTAAAAATAGTGAGTGCTTATCTGTCATCACAAGGAAGGACGGGAAAAGAAAATCGAAACGGACTCGAGAACGTTTAGATGTTGTTTCGTTCTCGCCTTGTGCAGGATGGAAAAATGTAAATCGCTAAAATTAAATAAATACATTTATTATGTAATATTGTATTATATATGTGACGGAGAATGAGAAAGGAAAAAGAGCAAGACATTGTCTCGCCTGCCGGGATCGAACCCGCGTCCTCCCGCATGCAAAAACAAATGCGATTTAGGCACTGGACGGACGCGATGTTCGACTGATGTGTCCAGATGTTTGGGTAATAGGCCGATAAATAACCAAAGCGAGTAGAGCGTGGGCAGAGAAGCATTCGGCTTACGTGAGACGACAGTCAGAAAAGATTATTTTGACGACGACGACGATGACAGATTTTCAGCTGCTGGTCGAAGATGAAGACTGTGTTGACCAAAAGAAAGTTTGGCCTGCGAGAAGACGGTAAACTTGCTTCTTTTTGGTCCCAACTCAGTAGGAACTAATATCTATTTCCCCCCCCCCCTCAATTTTTCCCCTTCTATAATATATTTATCAGGGGATCTGTGGAGGCCTTGTTATAGAGGTTCGCAAATAATATTAAAATGACAAATAAAAAAAGTATGACACAGTTTAGGCAGAGAATACGGAGAAATGATAAAACAAATGCATATGATTAAATGGTTACAAATAAATTTATTCAGAGAATAAATTTGCAATAATCAACAAAATGTGAATGTTCAAAAGAAAAGTAAAAGTTCGTGGGTAGAGTTTGGAAAAATTCGTCAAGAAATGTGTAATGTGAAATGTTTGTGTATTCATCAAAGTTCGATTAGATGGGGACAGAAATGAGAATCAAGTTTGTATATACGACCTGCTGAAACGGATTCTTTATGTAGAACGAAGTGGTAAGAATAATGGTAGTAGTTGGAGCGTTGTAGTTGTGTTGAAGTGGTGGAATCGTTCGTTCGGACACCTGTTTCTTGGTCTTGTTCTAACTGACCGCGAGATGGGATCCGTGTGTTTGTTTGTTGTTGTTGCCGGTGTGTGCCCTATTTGACGGCGAGATGAAGGCTGTGTATTTGTTGATTTCTTCTCTGCCTTTTATAATTACAAGATGGGATCAAAAAGTAATTCATTTTTGAGGCGGGGACACGCGGACGTAGTAGTGAGCAATGCTAACCTAGCCAATCGATTCTGATTTTTATGTAAACATTTGTTTTAATCTCTTTTCCTAAAGTTTGGGAAAAGGATTGTGTTCGTGTGTTTGCTTTAATCTCTTTTCCTTAAGTTTGGGAAAAGGAATGTGTACGCGTATTTATTCTTATTTTGACATAAAATATAGAATTGTATTCTATAGATCTTTCCTCCATATATTGTTGTAAGATCCATTACTGTTGGCTGTATACAGTACAAGTTGATATTTTATTAATAGTTTTAATTCATTTACTATGCAAACATATAAATGTAGAGTGAATATATCTGTCATGAGAGCAAACTATACTTTGATTTTGAAAACTATAATTTTTTATAAATATATTTACCAACCCCTCCACACGAGCAGGATACGACACAAGGTCAATTTCTTAAACGGAGTTTAATTGGTTTGAATTCAGAGTTTTCCTTCTCCTAGACTGGTTACCTAGTCATGGTTTAAGAGCACAGTCTGCCCTGCTATTTACCTATAGCTGGAGGGGGAATTGGATTAATACCTTTCCCAAGGGTATTAGCGCCATGTGAAATCTAAACAGCTTCATCCAGGAATGGAACTCGGGTCGACGAGTCCATTTCCCACGACTCTAACCATTAAACCACGCGCCTCCTATATAATTGTTATATAAGTTTTGAATTTAAATATTTGTTAATAATCTTTTTTAGCCTTAAAAAAGGAAGGAAAGATTATCATACTTATTATACTATTTTGTGTATGGGTAGGTTAGAGTAACCTCCCTTTATTGGTAGGTGACTTAGAGTGACTGTTCGTGATCTTATGTAAATGTTAGTGGCAGGCCGTCGGTAAGGCTCTATTTAATGACGGATGGACGCCGCCATTGGCAGTATGGACTTTGCACACCGTATGAGACGGTTGACTCATGTTACTTCTCCTAAATTTCGCAATAGCTCTTAAATAAACATATCAAACGTTGTAATAATCAAAATAACATACTGTGGTATATGCACAGGTCCTGCTAGTAATTAATAAACTTGCAGATCCATTATTACTAAATAGCGAGTTGGATGTCTCATACTTGCGCCTTGTGGTATATCATATCCATGGCAAACGGGTTAGATAAATAACTACCTTTCCCAATGGTATTAGCACTATGTGAAATGCAAACAGCCTCATTCAGGATTTGAACTAGGGTAGCCGTTACGCCACGAATGCCACCACAAATGTGACGACACTACATTTTAAGAAGTCCCAATGTTTTAATCTCTAGCTTTCTTCAGTTGACTGTCGTAATCAGTCGGCCTCCAGAAATACGATGGTTATCTGATGAAGACTGCAGAACACGGCAAATGTGCAGACATTCGGAAACCAGTAAATTAACAAAAAATAAAAATCAATGCAAAACACCCTGTCTCAGGAATTCAAATAATTTCGAGGTGTTTGGTTAAATAGACGAAAAGAATTCCTGGAGCAATTCTCGGAAACGGTTTTTCTGTTGAAACTTTGTCAAATAATATTAACCGCTTTGGAACTTATCTAACACATTACCTCAAAGTCTGGGTACTTTGAGACATCGACATACAACGTGTGATTTTTTGTTTTTAAAGCCTCGCGACTGGAGAAGAGAAGTTAGCTTACCCCCGGGAATGAAGTGCGTTCGCATATGCCTGGTGTACAGGAGGAGGGGAAAAAAACTCAAGAAAAATAAAAATGGACGTTCCAAAACCATAATTTAAGAGACATGATCTCGGAGCCAAGAGAATTGGTAAGATTAGGTTGAGGTTGATGTATGAAAGAACGCGAGCGACAAAATAATGTTTAGTATTATCTTATGCATGATTTTTTACCTAGACTCATATTGGGTGTTTTTTTGTTTTTTGGTTTGGTTTGTTTTGTTTTACGGCATATCAACCTCAGTGGGTCATTTAATGCCAATAAAGTTTTGAAATAAATCAATTCTTAATGGATAATACAATTTTTTTATAAATACATTTTTTTATTTAACCCATAGATGGGACCCGAACAGGTACTACCACTCCGAGTCAGAGTGGACCAGGGAGCAATGGTGATGAAGGGGAGCTCCACATTACCCAAACCTCCAAAACTGGAACCTCACCATCAGATAGAGTTTAACGTCATTCCCAGGACATGTAGACCCGCAGCCACCGCCTTCTAGCACCCATATTATAAAAAGGGGCTGGGGCTTGCCATAAGGGCAATAGGGTTGGGAAAATCATATAGGTGCTAGGGCTTGACGTAGCCAGCCGATTAATCGGAGGGGGCCTCTCCGACTGCCCGTCTAGCCCAAGATAGGGCCAAAGTGGAGTATTGCATGTCATGAACTGCTCATCCACCTGGGCTCTATCCTTAAGCATCACGGGTTGCCACCCACGGCCAACAGGTGGCCCCATTGGGGGAGTCTTATCCCTATTCTAACTTCATCCCATAAGGGCAGATTCCTGCTTTAACATGATATAGTAGAGTGTGAGTGAGGAACCATTTAGATAGAGGGCTTATCTATAAATCAACATAGACACCCGTCAACCACCAACAAAATGCTGCTACCGCTATTGTCAGCCTTAAATGCGACGAAATCAATAACGGTTTTATTATCATTCTATCACTGCCAGACAAATTTAGACCCTGACAAAAATTGAATGCCCATCAAAAATTAATAAAACAAAACATCTTCAGCATAAAATAACTCAATAAGGGTTGACGTGTCATAAAATCCAACTAACAATCTTGATAGAAATGTTTAATTACTGACACAACATGATAAAAAAAAAGAGTGAGGGAGGGAGCATTTAGATACAGGGTTTATCCATATATTATCATACTCAACCTTCAACCACCAGCAAAATGCTGTTACCACCATTGTCAGCCTTAAATGAGACGAGTCAATCAATAACGGTTTTAATATCATCCTATCCCTGCCAGACAAATTTAGACGATCGCGGTTGTGTAGGTGCAAAGGTTCAAAGTAATTAAGCACAACCAAAATAGTTTCAACATGATATAGTTATTTACTAAGCTCCGCTTAGGTGTGGCACAAGACCAAAAGTATGCGGGGGGGAGGGAGAGAGATTTTTATTGGTTGAAAAACATTAAATAGATATTTTTAATTGTTTATACATTTTGTTTTTCGACCGGAAGTTTTGCTGGAGCCTATGCGTAGAACATTTGTTTATTGTTCATTTCATTTTCGCTGCCATGTGGTTAACATCTGTTAGGTGTCAGCAGCTTATGTAGTGTTTTGTTTTGTTGGTGAGTGGATGTATAGTGTTAGTAAAGATTGTGTTAGTATTTCTGTTATAACATTCATAAATTAACATACACACCCTTCAACCACCAGCAAAATGCTGTTACCACCATTGTCAGCCTTGAATAAGACGATTCAATCAATAATTGTTTTAATACACTATTACACTACGTGAGGTGCTTGCTTTAACATATAATATAGAAGAATGTGAGAGGGAGCATTTAGATACAGGGCTTATCTATAAATCAACATAGACACCATTCAACCACCAACAAAATGCTGCTACCGCCATTGTCAGCCTTGAATGAGACGATTCAATCAATAATTGTTTTAATACACCATGAGGTTCTTGCTTTAACATAATATAGAAGAGTGTGAGTGAGGGAGCATTCAGATAGAGGGCTTATCTATAAATCGACATAGATACCATCACCCACCAAAAAAATGCTGCTACCGCCATTGTCAGCCTTAAATGAGACAAGTCAATCAATAATATATCCATACACACCCTTCAACCACCAGCAAAATTCTATTCCCGCCATTGTCAACCAGTCAATCAATAATGGTTTTAATACACCATTACACTACGGGAGGTGCTCGCTTTAACATGATATAAAAGGGTGTGAGTTAGGGAGCATTTAGATCCAGGGTTTATCCATAAATTAAAATACACACCCTTCAACCACCAGCAAAATGCTGTTACCACCATTGTCAGCCTTGAATAAGAAGATTCAATCAATAATTGTTTTAATACACCATGAGGTTCTTGCTTTAACATAATATAGAAGAGTGTGAGTCAGGGAGCATTCAGATAGAGGGCTTATCTATAAATCAACATAGACACCATTCAACCACCAACAACACGCCCTGTCGACTAAGGCGTTAGAATGCATCGACTGCACCTCTGCAGAGTGGTAAGACTCCCCCAATGGGGCCACCTGTTGGCCGTGGGTGGCGACCCGTGATGCTTAAGGATAGAGCCCAGGTGGATGAGCAGTTCATGACATGCAATACTCCACTTTGGCCCTATCTTGGGCTAGACGGGCGGTCGGAGAAGCCCCCTCCGATCAATCGGCTGGTCACGTCAAGCCCTAGCACCTATATGATTGCCCCAACCCTATTGCCCTTATGGCAAGTCCCAACCCTTTTTATCATGTAGGTGCTAGAAAGCAGTGGCTGAGAGTCTACATGTCCTGGGAATGACGTTAAACTCTATCTGATGGTGAGGTTCCAGTTTTGGAGGTTTGGGGAATGTGGAGCACCCCTTCATCACCATTGCTCCCTGGTCCACTCTGACCCGGAGTGGTAGTACCTGTTAGGGTCCCATCTATGGGTTAAATAGAAAAATGTATTTATAAAAAAATTGTATTATCCATTAAGAATTGATTTATTTCAAAACTTTATCGGCATTAAATGATCCACTGAGGTTGATATGCCGTAAAACAAAACAAAACAAACAAATCAACCACCAACAAAATGCTGCTACCGCCATTGTCAGCCTTAAATGAGACGAGTCAATCAATTACGGTTTTAATATCATCCTATCCCTGCCAGACAAATTTAGACGATCGCGGTTGTGTAGGTGCAAAGGTTCAAAGTAATTAAGCACAACCAAAATAGTTTCAACATGATATAGTTATTTACTAAGCTCCGCTTAGGTGTGGCACAAGGCCAAAGGTATGCGGGGGGGGGGGAGATTTTTTATTGGTTGAAAAACATTAAATAGATATTTTTCATTGTTTATACATTTTGTTTTTCGACCGGAAGTTTTGCTGGAGCCTATGCGTAGAACATTTGTTTATTGTCCATTTCATTTTCGCTGCCATGTGGTTAACATCTGTTAGGTGTCAGCAGCTTATGTAGTGTTTTGTTTTTGTTGGTGAGTGGATGTATAGTGTTAGTAAAGATTGTGTTAGTATTTCTGTTATAACATTCATAAATTAAAATACATACCCTTCAACCACCAGCAAAATGCTGTTACCACCATTGTCAGCCTTGAATAAGACGATTCAATCAATAATTGTTTTAATACACAATTAGACTACGTGAGGTGCTTGCTTTAACATAATATCGAAGAGTGTGAGTGAGGGAGCATTTAGATACAGGGCTTATGCAAAAATTATCATAGACACCCTTCAACCACCAGTAAAATGCTGCTACCGCCATTGTCAGCCTTAAATGAGACGATTCAATTAATAATTTTTTTAATACACCATGAGGTTCTTGCTTTAACATAATATAGAAGAGTGTGAGTGAGGGAACATTTAGATAGAGGGCTTTTCTATAAATCAACATAGACACCATTCAACCACCAACAAAATGCAGCTACCGCCATTGTCAGCCTTAAATGAGACGAGTCAATCAATTACGGTTTTATTATCATTCTATCACTGCCAAGACAAATTTAGACCCTGACAAAAATTGAATGCTTATCAAAAATTAATAAAACAAAACGTCTTCAGCATAAAATAACTCAATAAGTGTTGACGTGTCATAAAATCCAACTAACAATCTTGATAGAAATTTTAATTACTGATTAAAAAAAGAGTGAAAGAGGGAGCATTTAGATAGAGGGCTTATCCATGATTATCACACACCCCCTTCAACCACCAGCAAAATGCTGTTACTACAATTGTCAGCCTTGAATAAGACGATTCAATCATAATTGTTTTAATACACAATTACAATACGTCAGGCGCTTGCTTTGTCTATAAATCAACATAGTCACTATTCAACCACCAACAAAATGCTGCTACCGCCATTGTCAGCCTTAAATGAGACGAGTCAATCAATTACGGTTTTAATATCACCCTATCCCTGCCAGACAAATTTAGACAATCGCGGTTGTGTAGGTGCAAAGGTTCAAAGTAATTAAGCACAACCAAAATAGTTTCAACATGGCTTCTACTTGGCACTTGTTTTGTTACCCCCAGTTCGTCCATGTTCAGCAACTGATCAGCCGCCATTGGTCTGCGGCTCGACAAAGTGATGAGGTTCTGATTTAATTTCTCCAAATAGTCAAACAGATGTCAACAGTCTGGCTGTCTTCGGATGAAACAGAAATTCACTTTGCACGTGAATGGCTGTTCGGGTTCACCGAGTAACTTGATCACTTCTAAAGCTGTAATCTCTCTCTCGTCTTCTTTCCTTTCAACCATTTTCCTTCTTTCACATCTTAACACTCTCGTAAGAAATGGGGAAATTCAACATTCTGGACATGACCGGTAGCATTTGGTTTGGTTTGGTTTGTTTTATGGCATATAAACCTCAGTGGGTCATTTAATGCCGATAAAGTTTTGAAATAAATTAATTCTTAATGGATACACATTTTTTTTTATAAATACATTTTTCTATTTAACCCATAGATGGGACCCTAACAGGTACTACCACTCCGGGCCGGAGTGGACCAGGGAGCAATGGTGATGAAGGGGTGCTCCACATTCCCCAAAGCTTCAGAACTGAAACCTCACCATCAGATAGAGTTTAACATCATTCCCAGGACATGTAGACCCTCAGCCACCACCTTCTATCACCCATACGATAAAAATTGTTCGGGGTTGCCATAAGGGTTGGGGCAATCATATAGGTGCTAGGGCTTGACGTGACCAACCGATTGATCGTAGGGGGCCTCTCCGACCGCCCGTCTAGCTTAAGTAAGGGTCTAAGTGGAGTATTGCAGGTCATGGACTGCTCATCCACCTGGGTTCTATCCTTAAGCATCACGGGTCGCCACCCACGGCTAACAGGTGGCCCCATTGGGGGAGTTTTACAGTCAGTGCATTCTAACGCCCTAGCCGTCAGGGCGGGGTAGCATTTGACATAGCGCTAATACCCTTGGGAAAGGTATGAATGCAACTATTCTCACTACATCTATGGGTATATAGTAAGGCGTACTGTTATAAAGTACAAATTGATAGCACAAATGTCAGCTGATACGTCACAAGTGATGAATCGGTTACGGCTCGTTTCCAAAGTGAGACAGAACTCTTTACCAAGATACAAACGGTCTCACATATGGCAATATTCGCAATATTTAAAAGACTTGCTGAAAACTTGCCCTACACTTTGCACGTGAATGGCTGTTCGGGTTCACCGAGTAACTTGATCACTTCTAAAGCTGTAATCTCTCTCTCGTCTGTTTTTATTTCAACCGCTTTCTTCTTTACACCCTGCTTCACCCAGGAGGCGTTCGTCGTGTAATGGTTATAGTCGTAGGAAATTGTAACGGTGAAATGAGCTCAAATCCTGGACAAGGCAGGTAGCATTTCACATAGCGCTAATACCCTTGGAAGGGGGTGGGTGATAATTTTATTTTTTTCTGGATGATTTGACATGGAATTACTCATTAGTTAGTTAAAACCATATAATTGTTTGCAAAAGAAAAAAATAGACTGCCTTCATCATTTAAGTCTTTGCCAACCAAATTTCCCTCACGGCTGTACCAAACTTTTTTGGTAATTTTTACCTTGGAACTCATTCTATTCAAATAAATGTCTCTTATGTGTAAGCTAGTAACACATATGAGAGCCACTGCCAGAGGTTTATGGTAGGATTGCACTTAAATCTGAAATGTTGTACATTGATGTGTTTGTGTATGTGTGTATGTCTGTGTGTGTGTCTGTGTCTGTGAGCACTTACATCAAAAATTTTGTACATATATGTATGTGTGTATGTGTGTAGGTGTGTAAATGAATGCATCCACTTACATCTTACATGAGCTTCGTCTTGTGGGTGGGCCCACGTTAAAACGAGGCCTTGTGCCCAGCCCATACAAGTGGGGTCTGAAGCAAATACCCACTTACATCTTAAATTTTATATATTAATGTGTGTATGTGGATAAGTGTGTACGCGTGTGTGTGTATGCACTCATATTTCAAATTGTCTACATATATGTGTACGTTCTCCGCTTATTCACGTATCTGCATGCGTCATCCTATGATCTTTACCTTCCATTTTTGCACATGCAATGATCACGTCATCGGCTTTCGTAAACAAATGCACATATAAAAATTAACGGTTAATAACATCATATTCACACATTCATTATACACTTAACATCTTTCATTTTGTCCCTCACAAAAACATTCCTTAACAGTGTCCTGAAGATGGTACAATATACCGAAATGCTTAAGTATTGACACATAAAATTGTTTCCCCTGATCATAACATCCTGTGTTTGTTATATTTTTTAAATATTTTCTTCACATATATGTGTGTATGTGTATGTTCACATGCACTTACATCTCATATTTTGTACATTAATATGTATATGTATATGTGTGCATATATGTACACATACACATACACATATTGGAGGCGCGTGGTCTAATGGTTAGAGTCGTAGGAAATGGACTCGTCAACGCGAGTTCAATTCCTGGACGAAGCTGCTGGCATTTCACATGGCGCTAATACCCTTGGTAAAGGTACGAATCCAATTCTCCCTCCAGCTATGGGTAAATAGTAGGGCAGACTGGACTCTTTAACCATGGCTAGGTAACCAGTCTAGGAGAAGGAAAACTCTGAATTCAAACCTGTCAAACTCCGCTTAAAAAATTGACCTTGTGTCGCATCCTGCTCGTGCGGAGGGGTTGGTAAATATATATATGCACATACATTGATGTACAAAATCTCAGATGTAAGTGCAGGTGCACATACACACACTCCTTCTCCTAGACCGGTTGCCTAACCAAGGCTAAAGAGCCCAGTCTGCCCTACTATTTACTCATAGCTGGAGGGAGAGTAGGATTCATACCTTTCCCAAGGGTATTAGCGCTAAGTGAAATGCAATTACCACGTCCAGGATTTGAACTCGGGCGACGAGTCCATTTCCCATAACTTTAACCATTACACCACGCGCTTCCATAATGGTCAATGTATGTGTATATGTGTGTATCTGTGTGTGTTTGTATGCACTACTATCTCAAAGTATATATATATATATATATTTATATATATATATATATATATATATATATATATATATATATATATATAACATAAACTGTATATATAAACATATACACAACCAAACATGACCATCTAACGAAAACATAAAAATAACATAAAAACATTATCTATTATCAAAGTTAGGTTCTTTTTATGAACGAATACCTTTTTAATGATTTCACCGTTTTTTTGCAAAACAATAACATACACTAGGCTCCGGGAATTTTCAACATGTTAGGGATAAATAATAACACTTTATTTTTGCAATACAAAATTATTTTCTACCATAACCCCTAGAAAAATCAAATATCCAAATTCTAACGGTCTATTTCAGCGTTCCAAAAGGGATTTAAAAATTCTCTTCGAACATTTCTAAAAATTCGCCGTTTTTCCCCAACGAATTTTTTCATTCAAAATAAAATTTCCCTCTGATGAAGGTTGAATCTTCTCTGTGTACGGAATATTTTCACATTTTTCTATTATTATTATTTCATTTCATTTGTTTATTTAATGATAATAATAGTTTGAACCGTGAACACAGAGATGAACTGACCGAAACACAAGTGTAAGTGATATTGATTGAATTCATCTTTTATTATCAATTCTGTTCTTTCTTTTCTTTGTTCATTCTTCCTCATATTGTCGGATTCATTTCCAATTTCCATTTTACACACACACACACACACACACACACACACATATATATATATATATATATATATATATATGTGTGTGTGTGTGTGTGTGTGTGTGTGTGTGGTGTGTGTGTGCACATGCACTTACACCTCAATTTTTGTACACTAATATATGTGTGTGTGTGTATGTGTGTGTGTATGCATATGTGCATGTATGCACACATGCACATGTAAAATTTTTTACATTAATGTGTATGTGAGTGAGTCAAAATTTACATGTCTGCAAATCTGAGGATTTAAGATTTGGAATAAAAATAAAGAAATTACTGAAGAGAAACAAACAAAACAAGACAAAGATGTTGGACAGGTAAAGAAAGCAGAGAATTGTAAATCTCACTAAAGACAAATGGAGAAAGCCAGGAATACAAGAAATCACATCGAATGGATAATTCGGAGTCTTTATTTTCTGTTTTATCTTATTTTTATTTTTAGTAAATATATTCAGAAACAAGAGCAAGCAAATTTCATAATAGAAAACACGACTATTTTATCTGAGTGAAAATGGCCAGCATTTTAATTCAAATTGAATCTTGAATTATTCAAAGGTTGACAGTGTAACTTGAGGGCTTTTCAGAAAAGCATAATTTGAGTGAAAAGTTTGTAAGTCTGAATTATATTTAATGGCTTTTGATTATGTAAAGAACTTTGGACTGGATATTGTTGCAGGAAGAAGGAGAAAAATAAAAAGAAGAAATGTTTGAATATTAGAAAAAAAAAACAAAGTGTAAAAGATTGAAAGGGAATCAAAGATAAAGACACAAATTATTCACTTTTTTTCCATCAACATCCCAAAAAGAGTTTGCTTAAATTTTGAATAATATTTCTACATTAATTCGTCCTCAAATATTTTTCTTGTATTTATAGTTATTCAGTAGAGAATGTATTTTTATCTACTAGGGTCATTCAATAAATAAGGTGAATTTTTGCCTTAGAGGTTGATCATAGGAAATGCTGATCATAGTTGAACTCTTTTCAAGGACCCAATAAGGATGGGTCCTTTCGTGTCACAGAAAGGGGTCATTCAATAAATAAGGTGAATTTTGTCTAAAATGTTGACAATAGGAAATGCTGATCACAGTTGAACTCTTTTCAAGGAAATCAATAAGGATGGGTCCTTTCGTGTCCCAGAAAGGGGTCATTCAATAAATAAGGTGAATTTTTGTCTAAGGGATTAACAAGCACTGTTTACATTTTCATCCTTTTCAAGGAAATCAATAGGGATGAGTCCTTTCGTGTCCTAGAAAGGGGTCATTCAATAAATAAGGTGAAATTTTGCCTTAGGGGTTGACAATAGGAAATGCTGATCTACCACTAATCTGACCCATAGATGTGACCATAACATATTCCACCACTTCAGGTCAGAATGAACATTTGAATAACGGCAATGGAGGGGTACTCCACACTCTCAAGATCTCAGGTTTGGTTTGTTTTGTTTTACGGCATATCAACCTCAGTGGGTCATTTAATGCCGAAAAGTTTTGAAATAAATCAATTCTTAATGGATACTCAAATTTTTTATAAACACATTTTTCTATTTAACCAATAGATGGGACCCTAACAGGTACTACCACTCCGGGTCAGAGTGGACCAGGGAGCAATGGTGATGAAGGGGTGCTCCACATTCCCCAAACCTCCCAAACTGGAACCTCACCATCAGATAGAGTTTAACGTCATTCCCAGGACATGTAGACCCTCAGCCACTGCTTTCTAGCACCTATATGATAAAAAGGATTGTGGCTTGCCATAAGGGCAATAGGGTTGGGGCAATCATATAGGTGCTAGGGCTTGATGTGACCAGCCGATTATCTTCCCAGATGATCTAAATCATTTCTCAAAGGTTGGTTGAATTTGTTCCAAAAAGGGTCTGGGATGGATTTTTTCATGATCTTTTGCCTTGGGTTTCTTCTTGTTGTCAGTGTCTGTTGCTTAGTTCTTGATTAACAACAATTATTTGTAATAAGAATAGTTACTTGAATCTATAATTGTTTCATTAGGATTATTATTTATTAGTTACTTGAAATCATATAGCTCTGAGAAAATTATTTGTGTTAAGAATAGTTACTTGAAGCTATAATTGTTTACTAAGGGTTATTATTATTAGTTACATGAAACCATATAACTGTGTGCAAACTATTTGTATTAAGAATAGTTACTTGAAGCTATAATTGTTTACTAAAGATTATTATTATTAGTTACTTAGAACCATACAACTATGAGCAAACAATGGACTATTATTACATATAAATAATTACCTGCAACCATATAATTATTAGAAATACATATGAATACATAAAACCACACAACTATGTATACATTATTTGTATCAAGAATAATTACTTGAAGTTATAATTGTTTACTACGGATTATTATTATTAGTTGCTTGAAACCATATAACTGTGTGCAAATTATTTGTATTAAGAATAGTTACTTGAAGCTATAATTGTTGTTTTACTGGATGAAGTTATTTGCTCTGACGTGAAAACAAAAGGCTTGGTACTTTTGATGCATACTGTCATTTAAATTAGACTAGCAGTGACTACCCGGCGTCGCCTGGGTAGAGGGCATTTTTCAAAGTTAGTCCCGCAGATCCATTATTACTGAATCATGATTTGAAACCTTGTGGGATGCCCCATTTAAATCCCTATGTAAAAAAAATAGACCTTGCATTGATCCAGCTACTCTGAAAAGAAATGTTAATGCCTACTATCTAAAATATTAAATGAAAAAAATCCATGCTGTTATCATTTAAATTTTATTTTTTTAATTATCTTCCTGAATATAAATCAGATCTTCATTATTTTTACTCAAAAACCAAACCCTGGTGATATTTAATGTGTATATATATATTTACTTTGTTGTTATCCTACTGAAATATTCCGCGTTGGGGTACTTTTCCTTTAAGTAACCTAATGCTTTATAAGAACCAGAGTTCATCCTCCGTGAACCTCTTATATTATAATGCCCCTCTGTCACAATATAATTTAAATGTACGTCGCCCAGCCGACAGGGCTATTAAAAAATTGAATTAAAAAAAAAGGAAAGTTCAATACCGATCAAGAATGAATAAAAAATGTCTTCAGCATAAAATAACCCAACAAAGGTTGACATGCCGAAAAACCAACCAAACAACCAATTAAATGTATAAGATATTTTTTAATCTGTTAAATGTTCTTTGTAAAGTTACGTTCAGAGGTTAATAATTGTAAACACAAATACTTAAGTATGGATTATTTTCCCTTACTTCTTACGGTTTGCCGTAATCATATCTCTATTATTTTTGCTCAAAAACCAAGCCCTGGTGATATTTGATGTGTATATATATATACTTTGTTGTTAATTGTTTTATTTTTGAAGTTTCCTCCGGACATACATATACACACAACTGCCCTTTATATATGTACTAGCAGTGGCTACCCGGCGTCGCCTGGGTAGAGGGATTTTTTTAAGTTAGTCTCGCAGATACATTATTACTGAATCATGAGTTTGATCCTTGCAGGATGCCCCATTAAAATCCCTGTGTTGATCAAGCCACTCTGAAAAGAAAAATTATTGTCTACTATTTAAAATCTTAAATGCAAAAGAAATTCTATGTCGTTATCATTTAAATTGTATTTTTTAAAGTATCTTCACTCAATCAAACCTTCCTTATTTTTGCTCAAAAACCAAGCCCTGTTGATAGTGAATGTGTATATATATATTTACTTTGTCATTAATTGTTTTATTTTCGAAGTTTCCCCTGGACATACAGATTCACACAACTGCCCTTTATATATGTATAGATAGATAGATGTAAGTTAAAAGAAAGGAAATGAATCCGACGGTATGAGTATAGATAAAAGGATATGAATACAACACAATATGCTGTTAAAGTGAAAACATTTTATAACATATTCATAGCTAATATTGAACAATATTTCGATTTTATAAAAATGGCAGAAGTGCTCATATTTGAAACTACCACATAACTTTTTTGCAACATCAAGGTTTTCGTTTTGAATTCATATGACTTTCGTCTCCACTCTTGATAGTACGGAGTATAAACAAGCTCTGAAGATGATTTTTATAAAATCAAAATATTGTTCAATATTAGCTATGAATATGTTATAAAATGTTTTCACTTTAACAGCTTATTGTGTTGTTTTCATATCCTTTTATCTATACTCATAGATAGATGTATGGACGTAGTTATCTTACATACTTATCTTCTATAGTATCTTCTTCTATGGATATGGATTGCTGTCATCTGTTATTTTCATAGATGGATTTATTTGGGGCTGGGCTGGGCTGGATTTCTCCCTGATTTTCTATCTTGGCTTTCTTGTTGGAATTCCTTGGGTTTTGACTCCTTTAATCCTTTAATCCTGTGTCCATTGCTTAGTTCTTTGGATTAACGAACACAAGACTTTGTTGTTTTACTTAGATATCTTTTATTTTAATTCATTAAACCCATCTCGAGACAAACACATGTGAGAAATGGACCCTTTTGATGAGACGCTATATTACGATCCGAGATAAAAAAAAAAAAATTAAAAAAAAACAGATCCTGAACGCTGCAGATCTTTATTGCAGTCAGACCTGGACACAGTGCAACAATGGATCACTGACTGGCAACTGAAGCTGGCTGTGGACAAATGCACCACCATGCATTTTGGGAGGAAAAACCCATCATGCATATACTCCCTCCACAACACTAATATCAAGGAATCTTCTTGTGAACGTGATCTGGGTATTACTGTCAGCAGTGATTTACGTTGGACGAAAAAACATCTCCAAAATTGTCAAAAAGGCCGAGGGTGTCCTGGTGTCACTCAGCAAGACTTTTGTCAGCCGCTCACCAGCTATCTACTTGAAGCTGTACAAAGCTATGGTGCGGCCACACTTGGAGTTTGCATCACCGGTCTGGAACCCCTATCTTGCTCAGAATATTAACCCCCTAGAAACTGTACGTGCAACCAAACGAATACCCTCCATCAGGCATCTACCATACTCTGAACGTCTCGCTGCTGGCAACTGACCTGGTAAATGCTCATAAGGTCATTAATCATCTTAACAACAGCAACCTTGAGCACCTTTTTGATCTCCATCTTTCTAACACACGTGGGCATGCCTACAAATTCAGAAAACAGCACTGCTCACATGACTTTCGGAAACATTTCTTCACGCTCAGAATTGCGGAGACATGGAATAAACTGCCTGCGTCTGTTGTAGGCTGCCGAAGCACTGAATCTTTCAAAGCCTCCATGCTTCCTGTAGTCCGCCGACACTATACCTGATGCCACTCTCCACATACATATGCACACACGCGCACACATACATGCATATTACTACTGTAAACTGTTCATGTTCCTGACACTAATACATTATTCTGTGTACTAGACATGAGACTTTGATGAGTTGTGGTGCACCTGAGCACTGTACACAATAAATGTCTTTATTATTATTATCTTGCCTCATCACTCAGCCAAAACTGATTTTCCAAACAAACTTTCTCATGTCAGCCCTGTGCAACCTGAGTCGATGTGAGCAGTGAGTAAAAAACTTGTCTAACAACTAACTACATAAAACCATTATTCTAATTTTAATTACACTACCATAGGGGCTAGGAATTACAAGGTCCCAGGTTCAATACCAGTCCCTACTAAGCACAAGTAGCACAGATTTGGTAATCTGATCTGTGGGGTAAAGTGTGGAGCTGGCGGTAGGTGTGGCACCCTTTCTCAGTAAAAGCAATCTCCCTGGTCCAGTGCTAGTGAAAAGGGGATAGACTCCCTCGCTGTGTCGCTGATACCGACTTTAGGCAACCCCAACGACTTTACTTTTACCGAGTCAAAAATATGGAATAAAATCAAATTGGTAATTTATGAGGAAGTGCTTCCCGGTCTCCTGCCTCAAAAATTGCTACCCGGTGACTATCAAAATAACGACCCCAGCTCGTCGTAATTCTTGTTTATTTATCGTAATTTGTCCTAATTCTTGTTTAGATATGAAGATGTATATATAGTTTTGAATAGACTGAGATAGATAGATAAACAAACAAAATAATATAGATAGATACGAACAAATGGAGATAGATAGATAGATAGATATTTTCGACAAGTAAATGTATTTGGGGGGGGGGGGTTGCTTCTTTTTTTGTCGTAATTCTTGTTCATTTAAACTAAAAACAAGACATTAAACAAACATGAATAAAAAAAGAATCTTAGTATTTAAAGTAATATAGATAAATATGAACAAATTGAGATAGATAGATAGATGGATAGTTTTGAATAGACTGAGCTGGGGTTGTTATTTTAATAGTCACCGGGCAGCAACTCTTGAGGCAGGAGACCGGGACGCACTTCCTCATAAATTATTCTAATTTTAATTACACTACCATAGGGGCTAGGAATTACAAGGTCCCAGGTTCAATATCAGTCCCTAAGCACAAGTAGCACAGATTCGGTAATCTGATCTATGGGGTAAAGTGTGGAGCTGGCGGTAGGTGTGGCACCCTATCACAGCAAAAACAATCTCCCTGGTCCAGTGCTAGTGAAAAGGGGATAGACTCCCCCGCTGTCTCGCTGATACCGACTTTAGGCCACCCCAACGACTTTACTTTTACCGAGTCAAAAATATGGAATAAAATCAAATTGTTATCTTGGCACCAAATTATGGAATACATTTCCCTTTGATATTAAAAATTCTCCGACTCATTTAAAAAGAATCTAAATAAAAATAAAAACAAATAAAAGCACACTGTATACGTTATATGTGATAGGTACTATATATATCTTATTATAATGGAGAGTGTGTGTTTTTCTGTCTGTAACCGAAACTATATTACTATTCAAGTCACAATTCCCTAAGTTATTTACGTCACATTCTACAGGATTTTATTTTTATTCAAACCTCAATTATTAATAAAATTGTTTTCCATTATTAATACTGTTGACAATATCTACATAAGAATAACATGCAATTGTATTTATATACACAACAAAATAGCGGTTTACAGTGTGAATGGGAAGGCTAATTTGCATATTGATATAAAAAATCTGATTTTAATAAATATGTGCTTCGTATTACTGATTTCTAATTGTTTGATTTTATCTTAATGAATATTAGCAAAAATCTCGTGGATAAATCTTAAAAGAAAACCGTTAACAAGAATAAATAACAGTAATTTTATTCTTTACTTCCTATTTTAACTGAATAGTTAAATTAGGATTATTTAGCAATGAAAGACGGAGTGGGGGAAGAGTAAGTTTCAGTTGTTCTATTTTTTGATTATACACCCTCAGTTTCAAATCTTTTTATCTGCATTCTTATTTAGTTTTATTAGCCTTTCTAATTTAATTGTGATATTTTATTATATTAAAACTTAAAAACTTGCACCTGCAGGGTGCATAAATTTGCTAGTAATAATAAAAAGATGAATGGTTGTAAGGTTTTTGTGATAATGTGAAATTTAAATTTGTTGGGAAGTATATGACGGAAATGGTTATGTGAAGGGTATTTTATGATTTCTGACTACAGAACAATTTTTTTATATCGAACATTTTTATTATCGAAATATTGTTCAATATTAGCTATGTATATGATATAAAATCTTTTTACTTTAACAGCATATTGTGTTGTTTTCATATCCTTTTTTATACTCATATATATATATATATATATATATAATTATATGAAGAAAGGAAGTGAATCCGATGGTATGTAGTATATTAGGAAAAAATGAAAAAACACAGGTTTAAATGGGTTAAGTGGTGAGTTTATTGGCCGACGCTGCAGTGTTTCGATCTATTAATTAGATCATCTTCAGGGCATTTGCTGGTATATGGAAGGTGATAAGAAATTATTTATCACAGAATAATGAGAAAAGCGAGTGGTAGTTATTGTTATTCAGTCTGTTTAAACAATTTTGAGGTTTGAAAAAAGTGACGGTTTTGAAATATGACGTCAAATATTCTATTTTACGGCGTGGGTATGGGACGGTGTACGCACAGATCTGCCTACCAATATGCCCACACTCACATGTATGTAAAAAAGATAGAATACTGATTGAGTGAAAATAGTGCGAAAATAAATTCTTTAAGCATGGAAGATGATTTTTCTATAATGTAATTCCACACACTCATCCCCTCACTCTATCTTTCACCTACTCTCTTTCTTTCTTATATTTCTTATTTGTAGCATGTTGTTTTTCTTCTCTATCTTTCTTTAGAATAAAAACGGAATGGTCGCTTATTTAACTGAGGTGATGACACTTATAAGAAATAAGAATTTATTATGTCAGTATTTTTGCTCAAGCAGTATTCTATCCTTTTTATATACATGTGTGTAAGCATATTTGAATGCAGATGAGTGTGTGTGTGTATATATATATATATATATATTATATATATATATATATATATATATGTGTGTGTGTGTGTGTGTGTGTGTGTCTACTTATGTATAACTGTGTGTACATATTTATTGAACATTTTTTTAAATTTGTAATATTACACATATTGTTGAATCTATTAATAATGGAGATTGTCTGTATTTCTGTCTGTAACAAAAACTACATCATAGCTCTACGTCACAGATTACGTCACAATATTCTTATGCTATATATACCCAAAATTTGAGTAAGCAAGTTTACAAATGTATAAATACCTACGATTTTGTGGAAAATTGATGTGGAAAATATTCAAAAGAATTGTTTGATTATTACATGCACGCAACATTTTATTTGAGAGGGACGGGGCTCAGTTTGCATTTCAAATTGTTTTATTTATTTATCTTTTTTTTTTACCCCTTAATAAATATGAGGATTTGTCTTACTTATGATACAAACCCCACTCTCTCAGGCAATGTCTTTCAAAAATGTATTTTTACGACGCCCGGAGGGTGTTTTCTGTTGCTATTTAAATTAATATTTCTTGTTAATTTGAATAATATTAAAAATGTTTCTTTGAAATTTAAGGGAACTCTCTTCTTGTTAGTTAAACTACTTAAAGAGCTTCTTGTCAAATTAAAAAATCTTTTGCAACCAAATTTAATACAAAATGTATTTTGTTAAGTAAAATAAAATAAAAATATATAGTACCCATTGATATTAAAAATTCTCCAACTCTTTCAAAAATGAATCTAAAAAAGCAGGTAATAAATTATGTAAAGATTGTCTTCTGCATACAAAAACAATCCTTACTGTAATGTTTGGACTCATTATCCTTTTTACATAGATGTGAATATGAGTAAATATTTTATGCAGATGCATATATATTAGGGACTGGCAAAATGAGCCTAAAATGCGTTTTTGACAAAATGATTTTAGCCCCCCACCCTACAGAAAATAATTTACCAAAAATCAGGAAATTATCGGATTTTAATGAAATTTTCAGTGTTTATTTAACAATAAATGATCTTTATAACGCATTATTTATTTTATTTCAAAACTTTCTCATTTTTTTCAGGTCGCTTAATTTTGACCCCCCTTATGTTGGGGACGTAACAAGTTGGTCTTATACTGTACTAATTACAGTATAGATAAAGAGATAAAAGACCGAAGTTATGAATAGAAACAAACAAAAAATTTATGGTGGCTTTTCTATGAGAAAATAAGTACCCAAAATCGAAAAATAAAATGTAAAAAATAATAGATAATTCATTTTTTGGAGATTTTTTTACTCATTTCAATAATTATTTAATTGGCTATTATCTTATAAAAGAAAAAATTATACATTGATATTTTTTCTGCTTAAAAAGGTTGGGGGTACATTTTCAATAGAGTTTTTCTTCAAAAAGTATACTTTGATGCAATTAAATAAGGTTTGCATTAAATAGATATTTATTTCTAGAATCTAAAAATATAACATTTTAAACTTAACATCAGACTTTTCACATTTTAAATGAATTTTATATATTAATTTTTCATAGCAAAAATACTAAATTAAAGTTTTTAAATAAAATAACTGATGCATTATAAAATTTATTAATTGATAAATCAATACTGAAAATTTCATTAAAATTGGATAATTACCTGATTTTTGGTAGATTTTTTTGCAATCGCGAATGTTACATAAAAATTGTAAACAAGCGCCTAAAACCCTTGAAAAAGAGACAGAATGGCGGATCGCGTCGAAATTGACCAAAACAAATCCCTTTAAATGTATTAAGAATAAACTGCATATGTAACGATATTTTTTATTTTTTAATGATGGTTATTATGTTACTACTTATCGATTTAGACAAAGTTTGACCTTAAATGATAGATTTAATTATTTTTAATTCGCTTTTAAAACTCGTAGAATCTGGTTTTTTTTGCCAGTCCTTAGTATATATGCAAGAGAGTCGTGAGAATCCGTGTTGTCAGTATGACTTGATGATCTTCAAGATCAGTCCTTGTGGCAAAATTGAAGAGCAGAGTTGTGAACGAGCGGATTCCCAGACTCCACAAATAAAGCACGTTATGATATGTTTTGCCTGTGCGAAGGGGAGGAATGTGGCGAGTGGCCACGGAGGTTTGAACTCACTACCTCCTCGTAGCTGAAATGCTGTTGGCAGAAACACGGATGAGGTATGTCGGAATTTGCATAAGGGTAGCCGAACGAGCATAATTAAAACGGACAGTCGCTGATACAGGGAATGCGGAAGAAAGCAAGTGTTTGGACGACAAGTGAAATCTGACGACTGCTATTTGGGGTGTCAGGAAGTGAGAGTAACATGCTCTGTTGGTAGAGACTGTGCTGACGGCGAAAGGAATTACATTTCGTTTGCTAGAGAGACTTGTAAAAGATTAATATTATCTTAAATCTTTTGACCATGCAAAAGAGTCCTTACAAAAACAAATTAGTTTGTTATTATTATGCCTGAGTTTTATTGTTGCTATAAAAATGTAATGGATAACTTTAATTAAAATGCTACTTTCAGCTAATAAAAATAATCAGGCAAGTTCTTTCTTTTAATAAAAAGAATAAATAAACTCACGAAATATCTTCTTTTTTTTTTTTTTTTCTAAATCAAATTAAATATAGACACACAAACTATTAAATCTGACTTCAAGGGAGGTTACTCTTTTTTTATTATTTCAGAGTTACTTCCCTTATAAAAATTAAATAACCTGATATTGCCAGTCGGATTTCAAGGGAGGTCACTCTTTTTATTATTTAAGAGTTACTTCCCTTGTAAAAATTCAGTACAAATTTATTTTCGTGATGCTGAAAATCTACAAAGTAACGATGAAGCTAAGATATGAAACTAAGCAAAAATTGAATCTGGTTGTAAGTTTATAATTGTTATTTCATATATGTACTAGTAGAGCTACCCGGAGTTGCTTGGTATTTAAAAAATTCAAAATATTATTCATGTATATAGGGGCCGGGTTAGCTCAGTTGGTAGAGGTTCCTAGTTCGATACCGGTCCTCGCCGACTCAGCATATGAGTAGCACAGGGATCTGTGCGGTAAAGTAAGGAGCTGGTGGTAGGTGTGGCGCTCCACCTCAGACGCTGAAACAATTTCCTTGGTCTAGCACTATTGAAAAGGGGTTAGACTCCCTCGCTGACTGGCTGATACCGACTTTAGGCCGCCCCATCGACTTTACTTACTATAGATTAATAAAAATTATTTTTCTATATATTTATTTTATTATCTTTTATTCTTTATATATTCTAGTTTTTAAGTTGTTTATTTTCATTATCATTATTGTTTGTATTTTTTCACTTATTTACTTTTCTTTTTTTTATCCTTTAACACTTTGTTTTATTCTTAATCAATTTTAATATATCATTGTTTTATAAGTAAAGTGGATGGGGTGGCCTAATATCAGTATCAGCCAGATGAGGGAGTCTATCCCCTTTAAAGAGTTTATGCATGTGTATGTATTTACTAACCCCTCCACATAAGGTGGATGCGACACAATGTCAATTTTTAAGCAGAGTTTCACAGGTTTGATTCATAATTTTCCTTCTCCTAGATCAGTTGCCATACAGTTAAAGTTAAAGACCCCAGTCTGCCCAACTACTTACCCATAGCTGGATGGAGAATAATTGGATTCATACCTTTCCCAAGGGTATGGGCACCCCTTCTTGGTGTAATGTTTAGCAAGCTAGTCTTGCAAATCCATTACTACTGAATAGCAAGTTTGATCCTCATTGGGTACCCCATACTCGCAACCTTGTCACATCCTACCTGTGGTGGTAGGTTGATTGGTTTAGTTTGGTTTGTTTTGTTTTACGGCATATCAACCTCAATGGGTCATTTAATACCTACAAAATTGTGAAATAAATTCATTCTTAATGCATAATACAATTTTTTTATCAACTCATGTTTTTCTATTTAACCCATAGATGGGACCCTAACAGGTACTACCACTCCGGGTCAGAGTGGACCAGGGAGCAATGGTGATGAAGGGGTGCTCCACATTCCCCAAACCTCCAAAACTGGAACCTCACCATCAGATAGAGTTTAACGTCATTCCCAGGACATGTAGACCCTCAGCCACTGCTTTCTAGCACCCATATGATAAGAAGAATTGGGGGTTGCCATAAGGGCAATAGGGTTGGGGCAATCATATAGGTGCTAGGGCTTGACATGACCAGCCGATTGATCGGAGGGGGCCTCTCTGACCACCTGTTTAGCCTAAGTAAGGTTCTAACTGGAGTGTTGCAGGTCATGGATTGCTCATCCACCAAGACTCCGTCCTTAAGCATCACGGGTCGCCACCCACGGCCAACAGGTGGTCCAATTTGGGGGAATCTTACCCCTCTGCAGAGGTGCATTCTAACACCGCAGCCGACAGGGCGGCTTTTTTGAAGAATAGATGCAATAAAGGTAGCTGATAGTAGCTCAGTCGGTAGAGCATTCGGCTAGAAACCACAAGGTTCCTAGTTCGATACCAACTCAGCATATGAGTTGCACAAGGATCTGTGCGGTAAAGTAAGGAGCTGGTGTGGCGCTCCACCACAGATGCTAAAAACAATCTCCTTGGTCTAGCGCTATTGAAAAGGGGATAGACTCCCTTGCTGACTGGCTGATACCGACTTTAGGCCGCCCCGTCGACTTTACTTACTTTACATATAAACCTATATATACACATCGAATGGATAATTCGGAGTCTTTATTTTCTGTTTTATCTTATTTTTATTATTTAGTAAATATTCAGAAACAAGAGCAAGCAATTTCATAATAGAAAACACGACTATTTTATCTGAGTGAAAATGCCAGCATTTTAATTCAAATTGAATCTTGAATTATTCAAAGGTTGACAGTGTAACTTGAGGGCTTTTCAGAAAAGCATAATTTGAGTGAAAAGTTTGTAAGTCTGAATTATATTTAATGGCTTTTGATTATGTAAAGAACTTTGGACTGGATATATGTTGCAGGAAGAAGAAGATAAATAAAAAGAAGAAATGTTTGAATATTAGAAGAAAAAACAAAGTGTAAAAGATTGAAAGGGAATCAAAGATAAAGACACAAATTATTCACTTTTTTTCCATCACATCCAAAAAGAGTTTGCTTAAATTTTGAATAATATTTCTACATTAATTCGTCCTCAAATTTTTCTTGTATTTATAGTTATTCAGTAGAGAATGTATTTTTATCTACTAGGGTCATTCATAAATAAGGTGATATTTTTGCCTAGAGTTGATCATAGGAAATGCTGATCAGTAGTTGAACTCTTTTCAAGGACAATAAGGATGGTCTTTCGTGTCCAGAAAGGGGTCATTCATAAATAAGGTGAATTTTTGCTCTAAGGTTGACAATAGGAAATGTTCTGATCACAGTTGAACTCTTTTCAAGGAAATCAATAGGGATGAGTCCTTTCGTGTCCCAGAAAGGGGTCATTCAATAAATAAGGTGAATTTTTGCTTAGAGGTTACAATAGAACTGTTGTACATTAATCTTTTCAAGGAATCAATAAGGATGGGTCTTTCGTGTCTAGAAAGGGGTCATTCAATATATAAGGTGAATTTTTGCCTATAGAGGGTTGACAATAGAAAGTGCTGAATCAACAGTTCACTCTTGCAGAGGAAATGCAATAAGGATGGGTCCTTTTCGTGTACAGAAAGGGTTCATTCATAAATAAGTGAATTTTTGTCTGAAGGGGTTGAAATCCACTGTTTACCATTTCACACTTTTCAAGGAAATCAATAGGGATGAGTCCTTTGTGTCCTAGAAAGGGTCATTCAATAATAAGAGTGAATGTTTGCCTTAGAGTGTACAATGAGGAAATGTGATCAACGTTGAACTCCTGAAGCACTGATTATCAGTTGCACCTTTTTCAAGGAAATCATAGGATGGGCCCTTCCTGTCAAGAACACTGTCAGCATAATCCTTCCTATGGCCGTACCTGAACTTTTTCATTACCAGAGATTGAATGTGTTTACACGCATGGACTACTTTTTAACGTACAAGCTCGCAGTAAGCAGTAAAGATTTTTTAAATTATAAACATGCTCAGTGCAGCCACCTTTCTCCGGGCCCAAGAACAGGACTTATTTAGAAATACTGCACAGGAAAATTTACTTTAATGGAGAGACAGTTAGTTTGTACTCTGTGGATTGTTTTTAAAACTGTAGGCTCAATTGGGGCAACCCATATTTCCTTCAATTGTAATATTTTGTTTATACAAATTGGCTTCTCTAATACATACACTATAGGGCCTTTCATGTCAAGAAGAGGGTCATTCAATAAATAAGGTGGAATTCTTAGGCTACAGGCTTTTTTTGTTGAAAAAAAAAAGTTCTTTGTTGAGGTTTTGCAATCAAGGTCCGACGGCAAATGTTCATGGTTCTAGTCTTTTTCTTTTTTTCTTTTCTTTCTTTTCTCCTTTTTTCATAGGTCAGTCAAGTGCTCTCGCACTCTGCCTTGTCTTCCTTAGACTCCTGCTATTTATGGACGATAGCTTTCAACATCCGGAACCTGAGTCGTACACAACTTTCAAGAATCATCACTTCTACCACTAATCTGATCATAAATGTGACCATAACAGATTCCACCACTTCAGGTCAGAGTGAACATTTAAATGACGGCAATGAGGAGTATCCATACTCTCAAGATCTCAGGTTTGGTTCTGGTTTGGTTTGTTTTACGGCATATCAACCTCAGTGGGTCATTTAATGCGCAAAGTTGTGAAATAAATTCATTCTTAATGGATACTCAATAAATTTTTCTATTTAACCATAGATGGGACCCTAACAGGTACTACCATCTGGGTCAGAGTGGACCAGGGAGCAATGGTGAATGAAGGGGTGCTCCATTCCCCAAACCTCAAAACTGGAACCTCACATCAGATAGATTGTTTGGTTGTGTTTTACGGCATGTAACCTTGGGTTATTTTATGCCGAATACTTCTAATGGTATTTGGTATTCAAAAAAATGTTTAATTGCCACAAAAGTTTTGAAATAATTCATTCTTAATGCTATACAATTTTTTATAACTCATTTTTCTATTTAACCCATAGATGGGACCCTAACAGGTACTACCACTCCGGGTCAGAGTGGACCAGGGAGCAATGGTGATGAAGGGGTGCTCCACATTCCCCAAACCTCCAAAACTGGAACCTCACCATCAGATAGAGTTAACGTAATCCCAGGACATGTAGACCCCAGCCACTGCTTTCTAGCACCCATATGAATAAAAGGGGTTGGGGTTGCCATAAGGCAATAGGGTTAGGTGTTTTTCTGATCTCTGCTTGGGTTTCTGTTGTTGTCAGTGTCTGTTGCTTAGTTCTTGATTAACACACAAGACTTTATTGTTTACTGGAAGTATTTGCTCTGACGTGAAAGCAAAAGGCTTGGTATTTTGATGCATACTGTCATTTAGATTAGACTAGCAGCGGCTACCCAGCGTCGCCTGGGTAGGGGGCATTTTTTAAGTTAGTCCGCAGATCATTATTACTGAATCGTGAGTTGAATCTTGTGTGATACTCCATTTAAATCCTATATAAAAATAGACTTGCATTGATCCAGCTACTCTGAAAAGAATGTTAATGTTACTAAAATATTAATACTAAAAGAATCATGCTGTTATAATAAATTTTATTTTTTAATTATCTTCAAGAATATAAATAAATCTCTATTATTTTTGCTCAAAAACCAAGCCCTGGTGATATTTGATGTGTATATATATTTACTTTGTGTAATTGTTTTATTTTTGAAGTTTCCTCCGGACATACATATACACACAACTGCCTCTTTATATATGTACTAGCAGTGGCTACCCACGCACTGGGTAGAGGGGGATTTTAAAAAGTTAGTCTCGCAGATCATTATTACTGAATCACGAGTTTTACCTTGCAGAGATGCCCATTAACCTTAAATGTAAAAAAGACCTTGTGTTGATCAAGCCACTTCTGAAAAGAAAAATTATCTGTCTACTATTTAAAATCTTAAATACAAAGAAATTCTATGCGATATTTTTGCTCAAAAACCAAGCCCTGTTGATAGTGAATGTGTTATATATATATTTACTTGTTCGTTAATTGTTTTATTTTCGAAAGTTTCCTCTGGACATACAGATTCACACAACTGCCCTTTATATATGTATGATAGATAGATTAAGTTAAAAGAAAGGAAATGATTCCGAGGTATGAGTATAGATAAAAGGATATGAAAACAACACAATATGCTGTTAAAGTGAAAAATTTTATAACATATTCATAGCTAATATGAACAATATTTCGATTTTTATAAAAATGCAGTAAGTGCTCATATTTGAAACTACCACATAACTTTTTTGCAACATCAAGGTTTTCGTTTTGAATTCATATGACTTTCGTCTCCCTCTTGATAGTAGGAGTATAAACAAGCTCTGAAGATGATTTTATCAATCAAAATATTGTTCAATATTAGCTATGAATATGTTATAAAATGTTTCACTTTAACAGCTATTGTGTTGTTTTCATATCCTTTTATCTATACTCATAGATAGATTATGGACGTAGTTATCTTGTACATACTTATCTTCTATAGTATCTTCNTATACATGGTGAGACTCGAGTAGGTTATCTCTTGTACCCATTTTATTATAATATATTATATTATATATATATTATATATACCATATAATTTTCAATTAAAAAAAGAACTGGCTTTTTAGAACAAATAAAAAATAATAGTATTTCGCATACATGTGACAACAAGTCACACTTCTAAAAAATGTAAATATTTATTGTTTAAACAATCTAGTGCTTCGATCGCTAGACGAAAACAACCCTATGAAATTGTGTTTTTCACTTTTTTTATATTACATATAATAGTGTGTATGTTCATATGTGTGTAAGCAATTCTTGGATATAGATAAACAATAAACATTTACGTTTTTAAAACGTGTGACTTGTTGTCACATGTATACGAAATACTATTCATTATTTTTCTGATTTTCTAAAAAGCCAGTTCTTTTTTAATTGAAAATTATGATATTTTGAAATTTTTCCTGAAAAAAAAAATTGTTTGGTTTAGTAAAGGGATTTTTTTTTGTTTTGTTTTGTTTTGAGGGTCGTTCTACATTTTTTTTTTCATAAACACAGATATCATCAGCTGATGTTTCATTTCAGATAAAAATCTGTAATCTCATGGCTAATTTGAATTCGTAGCTATTTCCGTTTTATACGTATTTTACTCATTTAAAACTTATTTGATTAATTGTAGATACAAGAAACCTATGCGCGAAAAAAAAAAAAATTGGACTTTTGTGTGGTTATTTTACTAATTAAGAACAACTTATTTAGACCTTTTTTTACATCCGACAGAACTGAACGAAAATCGGCTTGGACTTGATAAAAGAGCAGAATGGCGGATCGCGTCAGAGAATTGACCAAAACAAATCCTTTTAAATCTATTAAAAATAAACTGCATATGTAATGATATTTTTATTTTTTTTTTAATGGTTCATTATGTTACTACTTATCGATTTAGACAAAGTTTGACCTTAAATAATGAATTTAATTATTTTAATTCGCTTTTAAACTCTCTAATATCCGATGTTTTTTTGCCAGTGCCTAATATAAAAAATGCAATATTGTTTCTATATCAGCCGACCTTTATGTTTAACTATTTCATGGGACATAACTCTGTACTAAGTTACTTCCCTTGTTTGTATTTCGCTGGCCACCTCGGTCACAGGCAGGATACGATTGAAGGTCAATTTTTATAAAAATGGAGTACAGCTAGTTTGAAATCGGAGTTTACCCTCTCCTACAAAATTTATCGTACCAAGGCCACAGAGCCCAGTCTGTCCCACTATTTATCTATAGCTATGGGGAAGAAGATTCAAGTGAATGATACAAAACCAGACAAAAATTATTTGTGGGGTATTGATTTAATTTAACTCTTAACATCCTATACCACCTCATTCCACCCATCCGGAATCACATTCATTTTCCTAATCCCCCAAACGATAGGCTTTGATCAAATGTAATATTAAACATATTTAGCAGTCTTTGATCTACAGGAAATAACAGGTAACTTTAGATGCAAAGGTCATTTTTAACCAAATTTTTTTATATATCCTTATAGGAATGCTCTGGACTTAGAAAATTCTCAATAGGATGTTAAAAGTTTAAACATATTTAGAAGTCTTTATTTTAAGGGAAATAACAAGTAAATTTCGAATGAAAAGGCCATTTGTAGCCATTTTTTGATAAATCCCTTATAGGAACTAGCAAATATATGCACCCTCCGGGTGCAAGTATTTAAGTTTTAATATAATAAAATATCATGAAAGGCTAATGAAACTGAATAATAATCAGATAAAAATATTTGAACAGAGGGGGTATAATCGGAAAATAGAACAACTTTGAAACTAACTGTTCACCATTTTCCCTTACTCCCGTCTTTCAGTGGTAAATTTCCCAAATTTAACTATTTAGTTAAAATAGGAAGTAAAAGAATAAAATTACAGTTATTTCTTTATGTTAACAGATTTCTGTTAAGATTTATCCCCGAGATTTTTGCTCATATTTATTACGATAAAACCAAACAATTAGAAATCAATAATACTAAGCATATATTTATTAAAATCAATTTTTTAAGATCAATATGCAAATTAGCCTTCCCATTCACACTGTAAACCGCTATTTCGTTGAATATATAATACAATGCATGTTGTTAGTATGTAGATATTGTTAACAGTCTTAATGATGTAAAACAATTTTACTAATAATTGAGGTTTAAATAAAAAATAAAATCATGGAGAATGTGTGTAAATAACAAAGAATTGTGACTTGTGTAGTTTCGGTTACAGACAGACAAACCCACAATCTCCATTATAATAAGATGGGCTCTGGACTTAAAAATTCTCAACAGGATGTTAGAGTTTTAAACATATTTAGAAGTCTTTATTTTAAGGGAAATAACAAGTAAATTCGAATGAAAAGCCATTTGTAGCCATTTTTTTGATAAAATCCTTATAGGAATGGGGCTCTGGACTTAGAAAATTCTCAATAGGATGTTAAGAGTTAACCATTACCCTGCCAAACAAAAACACACTTTACAAATGGGCTAACACAAGTTTATTACTACCAGCTTGAGTCTAAAAGACAGTCCATAGTGTGGAATACGCTCTCTGGTAAATTCATTCACTAGAATATCAAAAACCATGGAAAGACTGCCAGATCTCTCTCGACTGGAGGATTAATATAGATTTGAATTAACTGTGATTCAACCATGCCAACTGTGATGGTGGGTCATACCATCCGCATGACTGCAGACAGACTCCCCTGTAAACTACTTTACAGTGAACTCACAGATGGCATGCGGAGGAAAGGAACCCCAAAAGTGGTTCAAAGACCATATTAAGACAACGCTGAAGAAATGTAACATCACACTTTCAAACGTGGAAGATCTGGCCTCCAACAAACAGGGTTGATAAGACGCCTGCTGCACAGGAGCTAGCAGCTAATAATGAGATAAACAGGACTGCAGAGCGGCAACGTCTTCGTCATCATGAACAACCAAATGTACATGGAATAAACTGCCCGCGTCTGTTGTAGGCTGCCGAAGCACAGTCTTTTCAAAGCCTCCATGCTTCCTGTAGTCCGCGACACTATATCTGATGCCACTCTCCACATACATATGCACACACGTGCACACATACATGCATATTACTACTGTAAACTGTTCTTGTTCCTGACACTAATACATTATTCTGTGTACTTGACATGAGACTTGAATGGCTACTTGTAGGTTTGTTTGGGGTCCTTTTTTTTTTAAGTGTTCCCCAGTAGGGGACTAATTGGTATTGAACCTTATTTTGGGGAACCTTGTAATTCCTTAGTCGCCCCGCCCCTCCCCCACTCAGTGTAATTAACTAGAAGCCAGACCTGTAACACAAAATAAATAAATATTTGCGGTATTTAATCTGATTTATGTTATAGGTAGTGTGTGTGTAAGAGATACTCCACACGTACTTGCGAATGTGTTACTCATCTGTCTCACATTCGTAGGGCGATCCTGCAAGAGTCTGTTCGACACGTCTAAGGAATTGGCTATGACATAATAGAGGAAAGTAATTAGTTTGTGTAGCCAAACCAAGTGCGTGCGATTTTGGCGTCCACAAAAAAAATGAAGACATTGGTTGAATGATTCATCGTCATCTGTTTGTGACAGACTCTTTTGAAAAGAAAGAACTCTTCGATTCTGACCTGGTGTTTTTTTTTTTTTCTTAAGTAGTTGGAGGATTGAATGTATCTGTTGAAGTTTATATAGGCATGATCTATATGTTACATTTTTATATGAGTTCCTAGCTGTTGTTGTTATAGTTTAAAATAAGTAATATATAAAGACATTTTGATATAATGGTAATGTGAAAAATATTTTACAGTGCTCTAGGTGCACCACAAGCCTCGATACTAAATTTTTAAGTTCTCATATATAAAAATCAGTCTTGTGTACCCAAAAAAGATTCTATCATTAATATGGTATTCTGTAGTATATGTAATGCATGATGTATATTAAGATATAACCTCTCAATTGTGTAGACCATGTTAATTTCTTACAACGCCAAGCTCAATGGTTTGGAGTGGTCTACACCAGTCCGCATGACCTGCAGACAGACATCTCCCTCAAACTACTTTACTCAAGTCTCAGTTCTCAATCACTTAGCACGCCGGAGGAACAGAGGTACCTACGCAAAATCAGTTCAAAGATCCATATTAAAGTAATATGCATGTATGTGTGCGCATGTGTGACAACTAGCTACGAGTAGAAAAAAATTTGTTAACAATCACTCCAGCTGTGTCAAGGCGTGGAAATCTGGCCTGATTGGTTGGGTTTGAGACGTCCTGCGTGGTAGAGAGCACGCTTTCTTTCCCCCCTTCGGAATCATACCGGAACTTCGTATTCTTCTATGGATATGGATTGCTGTCATCTGTTATTTTCATAGCTGGATTTATCTGCGGCTGGGCTGAGCTGACTGGGCTGGATTTCTTCCTGGTTTTCTGTCTTGGGTTTCTTGTTGGAATTCCTTGGGTTTTGACTCCTTTAATCCTGTGTCCATTGCTTAGTTCTTTGGATTAACGAACACAAGACTTTGTTGTTTTATTCAAATGTCTTATTTTAATTCATCTCAAGACAAACACATGTGAGAAATGGACCCTTTTGATGATGTTATAAACAGTATTAGCATGCAAGCGTATGGTGATGAGGAAAGGAACAAAACACAGATTTTAAGTTCAAAATCGTATTGAAAATAACATGAGAACGGTGAAAAGATAGAAATGTAAATTACAGGATAATTTTGGTGATAATTGTGGGTGAATATTAAGTCCGTAAAATGTCCAGCTTGACTGTGGTAGTGGGGTGGTGATGTAGGCAGAATATTGTGTATTGGTAGTAAGCTTTTTTTGGTATCGTCGAATGATGTAGAAATGTTCGCTTGTTGACTTGACTGCCTGAACCTCTGACCGTCGTCTGCCTTTCAGAGCTGTTTATTTATAGAGAACCGCTGCCGAAATCGGATCCATTGAAGTTGTTTTCATTTCACCCGGGAATCGCTTTCATTGGATGAAAATGCGAATTTTATTTACCAATTTTTTAAATTTATTTAATGTCAGGAATTGATTAACAAAGCGGAACTCCCGATCGGAGCCCATGCGCAGATATGTGTTAAAATGGTCATTCTGTTTTAGGCTCCGATAGAGGACACTTCCGATTTTGTTTGTTTTGTTGGCGAGTGTATGTATCATTTATTATGGATTGAAGTGCTGAATTAGTGAATCGGGAGATTTCTACATTTGCTTATACAACAATGAGACGCCATCTTACGATCTTTTTAAAAAGACAGATCCTGAACGCTGCAGATCTTTATTACAGTCAGACCTGGACACAGTGCAACAATGGATCACTGACTGGCAACTGAAGCTGGCTGGGAGGAAAAACCCATCATACATATACTCCTTCCACAACACTGATATCAAGGAATCTTCTTGTAAACGTGATCTGGGTATTACTGTCAGCAGTGATTTACGTTGGACGAAACACATCTCCAAAATTGTCAAAAAGGCCGAGGGTGTCCTGGCGTCACTCAGCAAGACTTTTGTCAGCCGCTCACCAGCTATCTACTTGAAGCTGTACAAAGCTATAGCGCGGCCACACTTGGAGTTTGCATCACCGGTCTGGAACCCCTATCTTGCTCAGAATATTAACCTCCTAGAAACTGTACAGAGACGTGCAACCAAACGAATACCCTCCATCTACCATACTCTGAACGTCTCGCTGCCCTGGGAATGGATTCGCTGAAACTTTGGCATCTGGCAACTGACCTGGTAAATGCTCATAAGGTCATTAATCATCTTAACAACAGCAACCTTGAGCACCTTTTTGATCTCCATCTTTCTAACACACGTGGGCATGCCTACAAAGTCAGAAAACAGCACTGCTCACGTGACTTTCGGAAACATTTTTTCACGCTCAGAATTGCGGTGACATGGAATAAACTGCCCGCGTCTGTTGTAGGCTGCCAAAGCACCGAATCTTTCAAAGCCTCCATGCTTCCTGTAGTCCGCCGACACTATACCTGATGCCACTCTCCACATACATATGCACACACGCGCACACATACATGCATATTACTACTGTAAATGTTCCTGACACTAATAAATTATTCTGTGTACTAGACATGAGACTTTGATGAGCTGTGGTGTACTTGAGCACGGTACACAATAAATTTCATTATTATTATTATCTTACCTCATCACTCAGCCAAAACTGATTTTCCAAACAAATTTTCTCATGTCAGCCCTGTCCAACCTGAGTCGATGTGAGCAGTGAGTAAAAATCTTGTCAAACAACTAACTACGTACTTTTACATAAAACCATTATTCTAATTTTAATTACACTACCATAGGGGCTACGAATCACAAGGTTCCAGGTTCAATTTCAGTCCCTACTAAGCACAAGTTGCAAAGATTCGTTAATCTGATCTGTGGGGTGGTAAAGTGTGGAGCTAACAGTAGGTGTGGCACCCTATCTCAGCAAAAGCAATCTTCCTGGTCCAGTGCTAGTGAAAAGGGGATAGACTCCCTCACTGTCTCGATGATACCGACTTTAGGCCACCCCAACGACTTTACTTTTACCGAGTCAAAAATATGGAATAAAATCAAATTGGTAATTTATGAGGAAGTGCGTCCCGGTCTCCTGCCTCAAAAATTGCTACCCGGTGACTATCAAAATAACGACCCCAGCTCGTCGTAATTCTTGTTTATTTATCGTAATTTGTCCTAATTCTTGTTTAGATATGAAGATGGATATATAGTTTTGAATAGACTGAGATAGATAGATAGATAGATAAACAAACAAAATAATATAGATAGATACGAACAAATGGAGATAGATAGATATTTTCGACAAGTAAATGTATTTGGGGGGGGGTCGCATCTTTTTTTGTCGTAATTCTTGTTTATTTAAACTAAAAACAAGACATTAAACACACATGAATAACAAAAATCTTAGTATTTAAAGTAATATAGATAAATATGAACAAATTGAGATAGATGGATAGATAGATATGAAGATGGATAGTTTTGAATAGACTGAGCTGGGTCGTTATTTTAATAGTCACCGGGCAGCAACTCTTGAGGCAGGAGACCGGGATGCACTTCCTCATAAATTACCATCAAATTGTTATCTTGGCACCAAATTATGGAATACATTTCCCTTTGATATTAAAAATTATCCGACTCATTTAAAAAGAATCTAAATAAAAATAAAAACAAACAAATAAAAGCACACTGTATAAGTTATATGTGATAGGTACTATATATATATATACTAAACTATGGGAGAAATGTGAGGAGGTTAATCCAACAATATATGGAGAAAAGTAGACAAATGACCAAACACCTGCATCTCCACATAAACACTCCCCATTTAGAGGGAAGAAAATCCACTACCCATACTCCCAGCCACCCCTGCCCCTACTGACAACCTACTGTTTTTCACCATTCTGAAAATGTCCTTTATTGAAGCTAGAACTGGGCTTTTGGTCCTGATGATGGTAAAAATGACCGAAACGTTGCATCGTCGACAATAAACATCCAGTTTCAATAACATTCCGTGTTTGTCTACTTTTCTCCACATACTAAACTATTGATGTAAAAAAATTCTCCAACTAAATACTCATTTAAACAGAATCTAAAGTAGCACTTGTTGATTTCAAATAACACAGTAAGAATTCAATTTGTAATTTAAAACAAGGCCTTCAAAAAGCGTGTTCATCACGTCGGGGTCACCACTTGTAGGGTTAAAGTTTATAATTTAACATACAACTCTAACACGTTTGTGGGACAAAACATTTTATATAGATAACAGCACAAGAATATAACAAGATACATAAAATACAGAATACAGATAAGATAATATAAAGGACACATTCATGAATGGTAATACAAGATATAAATACCTAAATGTACATATAATATAAAAGTTACAGACATGAGACTAAGGATAGACCATGCTGTATAAATCACTTACAGTGACGGGGGGCGAGCCCCACCGTGAAAGGGGTAAACAGTAGTCTAACCTATGTGAGTTCGCTGAGAAGAAGCAAGGAAAGAGGAAGAGAAGTTTAAATCAGGCGCTTAAATACTAGAGGTCCCCTGGTGGGAACAAATGACAACCCAGCGGGAAGATAACTCTTCCAGGCCAATGTGAAGATAAACCCCACAACATTATGGAAAAATCGTCTTCTGTGTTTTAAGTAGTTATTATCACAGTATTTGCTAATATCTTTTTTTTTTCATGTAGTAGTCTGTCTCTTGTATTCATTGGTATTATATCCTTTTTAAATACATGTGAATGTGAGTGCATATATATATATATATATAATATATATATATATATATATATATGTATATATATATATATATATAAACTACTAAAAGTAGAGGAATCATATGTAAATAGGAAGGTGATATTTTATCATGGAATAAAATATAAAATAAAGGGGATACGAAGCCTTTTCGACCGTACTTTTTCAAGTATATACACGGTTGACAATTAAAAGTCAGAATGTAAAGAAATTAATAAGAACGAATGGGGTAAACCAGAGAGTGGGGGGGGCAAAAATAATGGGGAAAGAGGGTATGTGTGTGTGCCCTAGGTTAAACCAGGGTTATGTATACTTCCCAGTAAATAGATGGAGTGTCTCGGTGTTTGTCTGCACAGAGTAGGTCTGAGAAAAGAAATACTAACAGCCTCAAGGACTGCTATATGTTGTTTGGACCTGGCTCTGTGCAAGACGGAGAAACACTCATCTGTATAGTCAGTCAAACAAGTAAATTGCATATATATATATATATATATATATATATATATATGCAATAGACCCACCTGCTCATCCCAATTCTAAAGAATTGTTAAATCAGAAATCTGAGATATTGAATTGGATGTAGGCATAAAAGTAAATAGCTCCTACACCATTAACCATCTATCTGAGTGGTTTGTTTTCCTCTACATTTATGCAAATTTCTCCAGTATTTTTGTATATATCTGTTTGTCATCATCTTGTAGAGATTTGTTTTTAATTCCAAGTAAAAGTGAAAAATATGTAATGAATTCACTATCATGGCGCCAAACTATGGAATACATTACTCATTGATATTAAAAATTCTTCAACTAAATACTCCTTTAAAAACATATATACTTTGGTATGAATGAAATTTATTATTATTTTTCAACACTAATATTATGTTTCTGTATTATTCTATATTCAAAATAATTTTAGATAGAATACTGTGTGTGTAGATGAATTTTGATCGAAACACATGTTGATAAATAACAATAAATTTCATCCGTACCAAATTATATTTTTCTTCCAATTATCTTTTCAACATATATATATATATGTATATATATATAAAGAAAGTATTGTATAAAGAGTTGACCGACAAAAAAGTTATACACATCGTCATGACCGACAAAAATATGGCGCGAATGCCCACATTGGTGAATAATGTAACAACTTTCGTTCTTTTTTGCAAAATTAAGGTTTTTTTGTTTTTGAACTGATTTGACATTTATCTCCGACCACAATCACCACGAAGTAAATGAGCTCTGATGATGATTTTTGTAAAATCGAAATATTGATCAATATCAGCTATGATTATAATATAAATTGTTTTCTCTTTAACAGCATTGTGTGATGTTTTCATTCCACCTCAGTCGGTAGAGCGTTCGGCTAGAAACCACAAGGTTCCTAGTTCGATACCGGTCCTCGCCAACTCAGCGTATGAGTAGCACAGGGATCTGTGCGGTAGAGTAAGGAGCTGATGGTAGGTGTGGCGCTCCACCTCAGACGCAAAAACAATCTCCTTGGTCTAGCGCTAATGAAAAGGGAATAGACTCCCTCGCTGCATGGCTGATACCGACTTTAGGCCGCCCCGACGACTTTACTTACTTATATATATAAGTTAAGAGAAAAGAAATGAATCCGACGGTATGAGTATAGATAAAAGGATATGAAAACAACACAATATGCTGTTAAAGTGAAAAGATTTTATATCATATTCATAGCTAATATTGAACAATATTTCGATTTACAAAAATCATCTTCAGAGCTTGTTTATACTCCGTACTATCAAGAGCGGAGACGAAAGTTATATGAGTTCAAAACGAAAACCTTGATGTTGCAAAAAAGTTATGCGGTAGTTTCAAATATAAGCACGTCCGCCAACACTTTTCTCGGTCAGCGACAGTCATGTATCTCTTATTGTAACAGTTTTTGAAAAAAGAAGACATATTCCAAACTCGACGATAGACAAATTCTCTTTTTCAAAAAGGATGAGTATTAACCTGTTGACGGTAGGCCCGCAACAGATTTTTAGAAAAGAATTTTTATTTTTGTATTTAAATTTGTATTTTTTTTTTTTCCTTATATATAAAGCAAAAAAGTATGAATGGTTGTAAGGTTTTTGGGATAATGTGAAATTTAAATTTGTTGGGAAGTATATGACGGAAATGGTTATGTGAAGGGTATTTTATGATTTCTGACTACAGAACATTTTTATAATCGAAACATTTTTATAAATCGAAATATTGTTCAATATTAGCTATGAATATGATATAAAATCTTTTTACTTTAACAGCATATTGTGTTGTTTTCATATCCTTTTTTTATACTCTATATATATATATATATATATATATATATATTATATATAAAATCAATGGTAATATTATGGTTTCACACTCATAACTTAAAGTTTCATGGTAATCCAATCATCAGATGAGATCAATGGTTGAGATGTCAAAAACCAGTCGTGAAATGGTTGAGATGTTAAAAACCAAATTTTTTAGCGTTTATATGAAGCGTTTTTCACGCGATGGGAAATGTAAAGCTAAAAATTGTTTTTTTTTTAAACTGTGGCTTGTTTAACGTTTATGTGACGTGGATTGTGTTCACGTGATGTAATGTCATGATGTTAAATTTGTATTTAAAAAACATTATAATCAAACAAACTTGCTTTGGTGTTAATGCACGCGGTGTTCAGATGATTTTCTTTCTTTTTTTTTAAATAAATAAAAGGAGAGCGAAAATTCAGGGAATTGGTTTATGTCAAACTGAATGAAAGTGCACTTACTTTTATTTGTAATCCCACTAAACCAATTGATAGCATGTTTGGTGTTCTTCCATTGGTTTATATATATATATATATATATATATATATATATATACGCACAGAGCTGCCTACCAATATGCCCACACTCACATGTATGTAAAAAAGATAGAATACTGATTGAGTGAAAATATTGTGATAATAAATTCTTTAAGCATGGAAGACGATTTTTCTATAATGTAATTCCACACACTCATCCCCTCACTCTATTTTCCCCCTACTCTCTTTCTTTCTTTCTTATATTTCTTATTTCTAGCATGTTGTTTTTCTTCTCTATCTTTCTTTAGAATAAAAACGGAATGGTCCCTTATTTAGCTGAGGTGATGACACTTATAAGAAATAAAAAATTTATTATTGCAGTATTTTTGTCCAAGCAGTATTCTATCCTTTTTATATACATGTGTGTAAGCATATATGAATGCAGATGTGTGTGTGTGTGTGTGTGTGTGTGTGTATATATATATATATATATATATATATATATATATATATATATTATATATTATATATATATATATATATAAGGAAGTTTGGTATGTATGTGTCGACTTATAACTCACAAACGAGAGGTCATTCATCTTTGAAATCTTGCATACCACTTAATATGCTTATAACTAAGAAACACACAAAATTTGTTTTTTTATTTTTAATAATTAATCAATATAATTCAATAATTAAGAAAAAAAAAAATCATATACAGATACTCCCACTCCACTACCCTCGACAGAAAAATCAAAAACTACTGTTAACATCTTCAGCTATACCCACCCCCAGCACCTTTGAAGTGGCATCAGCCGACAGAGACAGATGCCATCTGTAGGCCTCGCTAAAAAAAAAAAAATTTAAAAAAAGGGGAAAAAAAGAGTTCTGAAATAAACAACACTCCTGTTAACTTGAACGCAATTAAGAAATGAATTTGAGTTTTTGTCATATGTACAAAACAATTTTTAGAAAAATAGATTTAAGTTCCAAAAAATGCAAAAGTTAAGGATTACATTTTTAAAATAATATTTTAAATGTAAAAAAATAAATATTGTAATGTACAAATTCTCGGTGAAGTTTTTAATTCTATAAATTATTATTTTAATTCTATAAATTATTTTTAATTCTATAAATTATTATTTTAATTCTATAAATTATTTTTAATTCTATAAATTATTATTTTAATTCTATAAATTATTTTTAATTCTATAAATTATTATTTTAATTCTATAAATTATTTTTTTAATTCTATAAATTATTATTTTAATTCTATAAATTATTATTTTAATTCTATAAATTATTATTTTAATTCTATAAATTATATTTAATTCTATAAATTATTATTTTAATTCTATTATTATTTTAATTCTATAAATTATTATTTTAATTCTATAAATTATTTTAATCTATAAATTATTTTTAATTCTATTATTTTAATTCTATAAATTATTTTTAATTCTATAAATTATTATTTTAATTCTATAAATTATTTTTAATTCTATAAATTATTATTTAATTCTATAAATTATTTTTAATTCTATAAATTATTTTCCAGGTACTTTTGCTAGTATATATATATATGTGTGTGTGTGTGTGTGTGTGTGTGTCTACTTATGTATAACTGTGTGTACATATTTATTGAACATTTTTTTTAATTTGTAATATTACACATATTGTTGAATTAAATTAATATTTCTTGTTAATTTGAATAATATTAAAAATGTTTCTTTGAAATTTAAGGGAACTCTCTTCTTGTTAGTTAAACTACTTAAAGATCTCCATGTCAAATTAAAAAAATCTTTTGCAACCAAATTTAATACAAAATTTATTTTCTTAAGTAAAATAAGATAAAAATATATAGTACCCATTGATATTAAAAATTCTCCAACTCTTTCAAAAATGAATCTGAAAAAGCAGGTAATAAATTATGTAAAGATTGTCTTCTGCATGCAAAAAAAAATCCTTACTGCAATGTTTGGACTCATTATCCTTTTTACATACATGTGAATGTGAGTAAATATTTTATGCAGATGCGTATATATGCAAGAGAGTCGTGGGAATTCGTGTGGTCAGTATGACTTGATGATCATCATAAGTCCTTGTGGCGAAATTGAAGAGCAGAGTTGTGGACGAGCGGATTCTCAGCCTCCACAAACAAAGCGCATTAGGATATATTTGGCCTGTGCGAAGGGGAGGAGTGTGATAAGATAATAATAATAATAATAATAATAATAAAAATTAAAATAAACAACTTAAAAACTAGAATATATAAAGAATAAAAGATAATAAAACTAATATATAGAAAAAGAATTTTTATTAATCTATATATGAATAATATTTATTTTAATACCAAGCAACTCCGGGTAGCTCTACTAGTACATATATAAAATAACAATTATAAACTTACAATCAGATTAAATTTTTGCTTAGTTTCATATCGTAACTTCATCCTTATTTTGTAGATTTTCAGCATCACGAAAATAAATTTGTACTGAATTTTTACAAGGGAAGTAACTCCTAAATAATAAAAAGAGTGCCCTCCCTTGAAATCCGATTGACAATTACAGGTTACTCAATTTTTATAAGGGAAGTAACTCTCAAATAATAAAAAAGAGTAACCTCCCTTAAAGTCAGATTTAATGGTGTGTGTGTGTGTGTGTATCAGCTACTGGCAAAATGAGCCTAAAATGAGCCTAAAATGCGTTTTTTGACAAAATGAATTTAGCCCCCCCCCCCCCTACAGAAAATAATTTACCAAAAATCAGGGAATTATCGGATTTTAATGAAATTTTTAGTGTTTATTTATCAATGAATGATCTTTATAATGCATTATTTATTTTATTTTAAAACTTTCTCATTTTTTTCAGGTCGCTTATGTTGGGAGCGTAACATTTTTTTCAAGTTGGTCTTATATTGTACTAATTACAGTATAAATAAAGAGATAATAGACCGAAGTTATGAATAGAAACAAAAAAAATTTTTACGGTGGCTTTTCTATGAGAAAGTACCGAAAATTGGATAATAAAATGTAAATAAATAATAGATAATTAATTTTTTGGAGATTTTTTTTTACTCATTTCGATAATTATTTAAGTGGCTATTATTTTATAAAAGAAAAAATTATACATCGATGTTTTTACTGCTTAAAAAAGGGGGGGTACATTTTCAATCGTGTTTTTCTTCAAAAAGTATACTTTTCAGTAATAAAATAAGGTTTGCATTAAATAGATATTTATTTTTAGAATCTAAAAATATAACATTTTAAACTTAACATCAGGCTTTTCATATTGTAAATGAATTTTATATATTAATTTTCATAGTAAAAATACTAAATTAAAGTTTTGAAATAAAATAAAACCAATGCATTATAAAATTCATTTATTGTTAAACCAATACTGAAAATTTCATTAAAATTGGATAATTACCTGATTTTGGGTAATTTTTTTTGCAATCGCGAATCTTATATTAAAATTGTAAACAAGCACATAAAACCATCGAAAAAGAGACAGAATGGCGGATCGCGTCGCAATTGACCAAAACAAATCCCTTTAAATGTATTAAAAATAAACTGCATATGTAAGGATATTTTTCTTTTTTTAATGATCGTCATTATGTTACTACTTATCGATTTAAACAAAGTTTGATCTTAAATAATAGATCTAATTATTTTTAATTCGCTTTTAAAACTCGTAGTATCGATTTTTTTTGCCAGTGTCTAGTATAAAAAATGCAATATTATTCTATAGCAGCCGACCTTTTAACTATTTCATGGGACATAACTCTGTACTAAGTTACTTCCCTTGTTTGTATTTCGCTGGCCACCTCCGTCACAGGCAGGATACGATTGAAGGTCAATTTTTATAAAAATGGAGTACAGCTAGTTTGAAATCGGAGTTTACCCTCTCCTACAACATTTATCGTACCAAGGCCACAGAGCCCAGTCTGTCCCACTATTTATCTATAGCTTAGGGGAAGAAGATAAAGTGAATGATACAAAACCAGACAAAAATTATTTTGTGGGGTGATTGATTTAATTTAACTCTTAACATCCTATACCACCTCATTCCACCCATCCGGAAGTCACATTCATTTTCCTAATCCACCCCAAACGATAGGCTTTGATTAAATGTAATATTAAACATATTTAGCAGTCTTTGATCTACAGGAAATAACAGGTAACTTTAGATGCAAAGGTCATTTTTAGCCAAATTTTTTTATATATCCTTATAGGAATGCTCTGGACTTAAAAAATTCTCAACAGGATGTTAAGAGTTTTAAACATATTTAGAAGTCTTTATTTTAAGGGAAATAACAAGTAAATTCGAATGAAACGCCATTTGTAGCCATTTTTTTGATAAATCCTTATAGGAATGGGGCTCTGGACTTAGAAAATTCTCAATAGGATGTTAAGAGTTAACCATTACCCTGCCAAACAAAAACACACTTTACAAATGGGCTAACACAAGTTTATTACTACCAGCTTGAGTCTAAAAGACAGTCCATAGTGTGGAAATACGCTCTCTGGTAAATTCATTCACTAGAATATCAAAAACCAAGGAAAGACTGCCAGATCTCTCTCAACTGGAGGATTAATATAGATTTGAATTAACTGTGATTCAACCATGCCAACTGTGATGGTTGGGTCATACCATCCGCATGACTGCAGACAGACTCCCCTGTAAAATACTTTACAGTGAACTCACAGATGGCACGCGGAGGAAAGGAGCCCCCCCCCAAAAGCAGTTCAAAGGCCATATTAAGACAACGCTGAAGAAATGTAACATCACACTTTCAAACGTGGAAGATCTGGCCTCCAACAAACAGGGTTGATAAGACGCCTGCTGCACAGGAGCTAAGCAGCTCAATAATGAGATAAACAGGACTGCAGAGCGGCGACGTCTTCGTCATCATGAACAACCAAATGTACATGGAATAAACTGCCCGCGTCTGTTGTAGGCTGCCGAAGCACTGAGTCTTTCAAAGCCTCCATGCTTCCTGTAGTCCACAGACACTATACCTGATGCCACTCTCCACATACATATGCACACACGTGCACACATACATGCATATTATTACTGTAAACTGTTCTTGTTCCTGACACTAATACATTATTCTGTGTACTTGACATGAGACTTTGATGAGTTGTGGTGCACCTGAGCACTGTACACAATAAATTTCATTATCATTATCATAGATGGGAATTTCCCCTGCAATGTGTGCGACTGCATCTGCAGGTCCAGAATTGGACTAATGAGCCACCAGAGGGTCCACAAATGAAGATATGGAGTGACGTCATCGTCATCTGCGACAGACTTTGAAAAGAAAGAACTCCTAGGTCCATTCTGACCTGGAGTGGTAGTATCTGTTGAAGTTTATATAATGATCTATATGTTACCTTTTAATGATCCTAGCTGTTTTGTAAGTTTAAATAGCTGATTGAATTGAATAAAATATGATACTATTAAGTTTCTATATAAAATCAGTTGTACCAAAAAATTATTTAAATGTACTAGCAGATATATGCACCCTCCGGGTGCAAGTGTTTAAGTTTTAATATAATAAAATATCATATTAAATTAGAAAGGCTAATGAAACTGGATAAGAATGCAGATAAAAAAGATTAGTAACAGAGGGGGTATGATTGAAAAATAGAACAACTTTGAAAATAACTCTTGCATCATTTTCCGTTACTCCCGTCTTTCATTGGTAAATTTTCCTAATTCAACTATTTAGTTAAAATAGGAAGTAAAGATTAATATTAGTTATTTCTTCTTGTTAAGGGATTCTTTTAAGATTTATTGAAGAGATTTTTGCTCATATTCAATAAGATAAAACCAAACAATTAGAAATCAATAATACTAAGCATATATTTATTAAAATCAAATTTTTAAGATCAATATGCAAATTATCCTTCCCATTCACACTATGAACCGCTATTTTGTTGTATATATAAATACAATTGCATGTTAATAGGTTGTAGATGTGGTCAACAGTCTTAATGATGTAAAATAATTTTATTAATAATTAAAGTTTAAATTAAAAATAAAATCATGGAGAATGTGATGTAAATATCAAAAGGAATTGTGACTTGAATAGTAATATAGTTTCGGTTACAGACAGACAAACCCACAATCTCCATTATAATAAGATGTATGTATGTATGTATGTATATAACCCAATTGAGACCATCCTATCGCAACACCAACTGCGATGGTTAGATCATACCATTCATATGCCTGCAGACAGACTCCCCCGTAAACTACTTTACAGGGAACTCACAGATGGCATGCGGAGGACAGGAGCCCCCAAAAGTGGTTCAAAGACCATATTAAGACAACACTGAAGAAATGTAACATCACACTTTCAAGCGTGGAAGATCTGGCCTGGATCTGAGTTGGTGAGACACTTGCTGGTGAGACACCTTTCTTTCCCCCTTCAAAACCAACTTCGAAACATTTTCAATTCTTCCATTTCCCACTTTCGACCAATTCTTCTTTCGAATTCTCGCCAAAAACAACTTTGATTTCTTTGAATATTTGGTCATTCCTCACAACAAAAGATGAAGAATCTTCAGAAATTTTTCGTCTTTTATTCCAATCAACAATCATTAGAAATGATTCCCTCTTCACATCTGTCTTTTAATGATTTAAATTATTAGTAATACTTAGCAGGACCTGTGGATATACCGCAATATGATAATTTAATTATTACAACGCTTGATATCTTTACTTAAGAGCTATTGCCAAATAGTTCAATACGTAAAAAGTATAATTATCTTAATTTAACTAGGTGCTAAGCAGCTCAATAATGAGATAAACAGGACTGCAGAGCGGCGACGTCTTTGTCATCATGAACAACCAAATGTAGATGGGAATTTCCTCTGCAATGTGTATGACTGCATCTGCAGGTCCAGAATTGGACTAATGAGCCACCACAGGGTTAAAAAATGAAGACATGAAGTGACATCATCATCGTCTGTGACGGACTTCGAAAAGAAGAAATAAAAGATTCAACAATGGCAGTTTGGTTTGGTTTCACGGCATATCAACCTCAGTGGGTCATTTAATGCCGATAAAGTTTTGAAATAAATCAATTCTTAATGGATAATACAATTTTTTTATAAATACATTTTTCTATTTAACCCATAGATGGGACCCTAACAGGTACTACCACTCCGGGTCAGAGTGGACCAGGGAGCAATGGTGATGAAGGGGTGCTCCACATTCCCAAACCTCCAGAACTGGAACCTCACCATCAGATAGAGTTTAACGTCATTCCCAGGACATGTAGACCCGCAGCCACTGCCTTCTAGCACCCATATGATAAAAAGGGTTGGGGGTTGCCATGAGGGCAATAGGGTTGGGGCAATCATATAGGTGCTAAGGCTTGACGTGACCAGCTGATTGATCGGAGGGGGCCTCTCCAGCCAGCCGTCTAGCCTAAGTAAGGGCCAATGTGGAGTATTGCGAGTCATGGACTGCTCAGGTGGCCCCATTCGGGGAGTCTTACCCTTCTGCAGAGGAGCATTCTAACGCCCCAGCTGACAGGGCGGTCAACAATGGCGAGAATCCCAACATAAACAAATAAAAAAAAACAGAGAAGAAAATAAAGTGATAGAAATTTATTTCAAAGTTTGTTTTTTTTTGTTTACTTTTTAATGTGTTTTTTTTTTCTAAGTGGAACTAATCCAGATTGTTTATATATATATATCTTTTTTTAATTTTTTTTTTTTAAATGAGGGAGGGAAATGTGAAAGTTTTTTAAAAAATTTAAAAAATAAAAATAAAATAAAAAGAAACCCCAGCAATTACGTCCCTTTTGAATCTTAACCTTTTCCGGGAAATCAATTACTTTCATCGGAACTGCTTGCGGATCCAAAAATTTCTTCCTCGTCCTTCTTATTGGCAGATTCACTTTCCGCTTCACTAGCCGAGCCGAATATCTCTTCCTCGTCCTCCTTATTGGCATTCCCTTCACCCTCGGCTTCGCTTTCGCTGCTCGATCCAAAGATTTCCTCCTCATCCTTTTTGTTTCCGGCCTGACCAGCATCACTCTCAGCTTCACTTTCGCTTCCGCTCGCCCTTTCTTCGTCACTCCCGCTAGTATTCTGGCTCTTCTTGCGCTGCCGGCTACCACGACTGCTTGCGCTGCTGGCATTGCTCTGCTGACTCTTGCGACTTGCATCACTGCTGCCAGATTTGACACTTTCATTATCACTTGCCGCCGATTCTTTGTCACTCCCCTCGTTCTCACGGCCAGATTCTTGCTCTTGCTCTTGTTCTTGCTCTTGTTCTTTCTCGCTGCCGCTAGCATCTTCGTCACCAGATTGGTTAGCCGTAACCTCAAACGATTCGTCTTTGGGTTCCTCCTCCTCTTCCTCTTGTGGCACATCCAACATCAACAGACGAGCATCTTGAGCCGCTATCTCTTTGTCAAACAAATCTCTGTGCTTGACCAGCAGCCGGGACTTGGCCACCTGGGTAGCTCCAAGTTTCCGACGTTTACTCAGTCTTACCCTGGTTTCCAATTCGTTGTAATATACAACATCATCACGGAAAACAAAAAAGTATGTCTCTTCGTAACCTTTCGAGAGTTTGTTCTTAACGTTCCAGTTGTATTCACGGGCCAGGATGTAGTCGTACACGTCATCTGCCTGATAGAGAATTTCCTCATCTTGATCTCGTTTACGTTTCTCACGGGTCTCTTCAGTGGGCAAAAAGTATGCCACAAACTGTTCACCACTTTCGTCTACAGCACCTCTGATCATGGCTTGTGACATTTCTTCGACTTGAGCAGTAACGTTTCCATCTTTAGGAGCTGGGTCGGAATCAAAGATTACCTAAAAGAAAAAAAAAAAAAAAAAATGTTTTTAGTTTAGTGATAAATAGAAAAAAAGTCAAACAACTTTAGTTGGATTTTACGGCATGTCAACCCTTGTTGGGTTATTTTATGCTGCAGACATTTTGTTTGATTAATTTTTGTTGGGTATTCAACTTTTTTTTTTTGGCGGGGGGGGGGACACAATTTTTTAAAAACACATTTTTTGATCTATTTAACCCATAGATTGAACAGGTACTACCATTCCAAGTCAGAGTAGACTTGGGAGTAATGGCAATAATGGGGTACTCCACACACCCTCGAGCTCCAGAATTGGAACTTCATGTCAACCCTTGTTGGGTTATTTTATGCCACAGACATTTTGTTTGTTTAATTTTTGTTGGGTATTCAACTTTTTTTTTTTGGACACAATTTTTAAAAAACACATTTTTGATCTATTCAACCCATAGATTGAACAGGTACTACCATTCCAAGTCAGAGTAGACCTGGGAGTAATGGCAATGTAGGGGTACTCCACACACCCTAGAGCTCCAGAATTGGAACTTCACTAGATACAGATAACACTAGATAACATAATACCCAGGTTACTAGGACCCTCAGCCACTGCCTTCTAGCACATATATTATAAAAAGGGTTGGGGTCTTGCCATAAAGGCAATAGGGTCAGGACAGTCTTATAGGTGCTAGGGCTTGACATGGCTAGACAATTGATTGGAGGAGGCCTCTTTGACTGCCCGTCTAGCCTAAGTATGAAACAACTTTAAAAGAAATTTACTGATAAATAGAAAAGAATACAAACAACTTTAGGTTGGTCGGTTGGATTTTATGGTATGTCAACCATTGTTGGGTTATTTTATGCCACAAATATTTTGTTTGATTCATTCCTGTTATGTATTCAATATTTTTTTTAAATAAATTTTTGAAAAAACTTATTTTTGATCTATTTAACCGATAAATGGAACCCTAACAGTTGGTTTGGTTTATTAATTTTAACGGCATATCAACCCGTCCAGGGTTATATCATGCCTAGCGGTTGGGGTGTTATACATATTGTGTATTCATATATATATACTTTTAGTAATTGGTTTTAACAATGTGTTAGCATTATTGGGAATTATATTGTATGGCATTGATTTGTTTCATGTCTATATTCTATGGTATAATTTTATTTCCCTTAAAAAGGAGAAAATATCCCCAATGTTAACATTTTCAAATAGATCCTTCATATTGTTTGCTTTAAAATAATGTTTTCTGACGTGAGCAAAAAATCTGCATTCCATCAATAAGTGTTTGACTGTCAGGGGTGTTTGACATGTTTCACATTGTGGTTGTTGTTCTTGTTTGAGTATATAAGAGTGTGTTAGTTTTGTATGACCAATGCATAATCGGGACATGGGAGTAATGCAATGAAGAGCTACACCACACTCCCCAAAGCTCCAGAATGAGAACCTCACTGCAGTTTAATATCATAACCAGGACACCAAGACCTCAGCCATCGCCTTCTAACACATATATGATAAAAAGGGTTTGAAGTTGCTATAAGGGCAATAGGGTCAGGACAATGCTAGGAGCTGACATGACCAGACGATTGATCGGATTTGGTTTGGTTTGTTTTACGGCATATCAACCTCAGTGGGTCATTTAATGCTGACAAAGTTGTGAAATAAATTCATTCTTAATGCATAATACAATTTTGTTTATAAACTCATGTTTTTCTATTCAACCCATAGATGGGACCCTAACAGGTACTACCACTCCGGGTCAGAGTGGACCAGGGAGCAATGGTGATGAAGGGGTGATCCACATTTCCCAGACCTCCAAAACTGGAACCTCATCATCAGATAGAGTTTAACTCTTAACATCTTGTTGAGAATTTTTAAAGTCCAGAGTCCCATTCCTATAAGGATCTATCAAAAATGATAAACATGCCTTTTTCATTTAAAGTTACCTGTTATTTTTCCTTAAGATAAAGACTTCTAAATATGTTTAACATTATATTTAAACAAAGGCTATCGTTTGGGTCGGATTAGGAAAACGAACGTGACTTCCGGCCTGGTGGAATGAGGCGGTATAGGACGTTAAGAGTTAACATCATTCCCAGGACATGTAGACCCTCAGTCACTGCCTTCTAGCACCCATATGATAAAAAGGGGTTGGGGCTTGCTATAAGAGCAATAGGGTTGAGACAATCATATAGGTGCTAGGGCTTGATGTGACCAGCCGATTGATTGGAGGGGCTTCTCCGACCGCCCGTCTAGCCTAAGTAAGATTCTAAGTGGAGTGTTGCAGGTCATGGACTGCTCATCCACCAAGACTCCGTCCTTAAGCATCACGGGTCGCCACCCACGGCCAACAGGTCGCCCCATTTGGGGGAATCTTACCCCTCTGCAGAGGTGCATTCTAACGCCCCACCGACAGGGCGGCTTTTTTTAAGAATAGATGCGATAAAGGTAGCTGATGTTGCGAAATAAGTGACAAATGTTGTTTGGAAACAAACGTCACGGATAATGGACAAGAATGAGTAAATCCACTTTACACTATTTCTTATGGGAAATATAATTTTAGTTTTCGAACAAATTGGTTCTTGAACATAATTCTGGAATGAATTATTAGGTTTTTACATACAGATAAAATACGGAACACTGAATGAAAATGCAAGACCAGGTTGTTGGAAATTTTTTTAACACAGAGTAGAGAAATGCTTCTACCCTAAACGTGACTTAATTAGCTCACCCTGTATTGTGCATGTGTCCATCCAGCACGAACCCCACTCCAAAAGTGTCATGGTGGAAACCCCACTTCTGGGTTCCCATCAAACTCCTACCGATGAAGGTTAGTAACTCAAGATATCGTTAGCTTTGAAGCAAATAATTATGTTCAAGAACCGAGGTTCCACTGAATAGAAAACCTATTTTGAGTCAAATACTGAAAGAAGTCCGACTCAAATTGGGAAACCCCACTTCTGGGTTCCCATCAAACTCCTACTGATGAAGGTTAGTAACTAAAGATATCGTTAGCTTTGAACCAAATAATTATGTTCATATACTGAAAGAAGTCGGACTCAAATTCTGATAAAAAAAAAAGAGGGAAAAAAAAAAAAAAAAAAAAAAAAAAAAAAAAAAAAGAAGAATTTTTTTGATTTTTACCTGAGCAAATGGATGCTTCCAAAGATCAAAATCTGGAAAGACAGGTAACACTTCAACTGGAGTAACCCCAGGTTTACTGTAGTGTTTAGTAATCGGTATGGTGGCATTATGAAATGTCTTTTCGATTGCCTTAATTTGACTTTCACGGTCCTTATATAAATCTTCGTCTTTCATGATCTGTTTTAATTTGAAACCGACCTTTGTCTCATGTTTGTCAGACTTCTGTGTGAATCGATTGTATTCTGTGGAAATATATTCTGTCTTCCTCAACCAGGAAACCGATGTGTTATGATGACGAGATCTCCGAGAATCGTGGAGTGTATTCATCTCTTCTTCGAGTAGTCGTTCATCTTCCGAGTCCGCATAAGGGTTCAAATTAGTCTTGTATGTGTCGGGGTTGATAAGGTCGATGGTCACTCCAAGATCGTGTTCGGTGAGCATGTCATATTTGTAAGTACGTTCCAATGAAGTTGGCTTGTATTGAATGAAGCGGTTCGATTCAAATGGGTACGTAATGAATTTGGGATCAAATGGAATGTCGGGCAGGGTGTTGTTATATTTCACTCGACATACCAACTCGGATCTCTTCTCTACAACATTCCGGTTCTTTCGGTCCCGTTCCTCACGAGGTCCTGTCTGTACTGTTGGGGCCATGGTTGACCCTCACTTTCTTCGCAGCAAACAGTTACCAAGAGGGAGGCTGGTATTCACACTAGAACAAAGAAATGAATAAAAACATTATCATATGGATTTGTGTCGTCAGAAATTACAAACAAAAATATTAGATCAAATCAAAAGAAATGGTCTTTAACCCTTTATGTAACAGCGTTTTTTTTTTTTGTTTTTTTTAATTTCGCTCTCTTGTTTGTTTTATTGTTTGATACTTGTTAAATATTAATGATGGAATCACAAGTTAGGGACTTATATCAGGCACTCACAGTTGAATTAATCAATACGGCAAAATCACTGTCAAATACATTGAAAAATGACTTTTATCTGCAGCAGATTGCACCTTTAGTTAATAAGGATGAAAATAGATTTGAGGTGTGGGTCCAAAGTATGGAAAAATACTTTGCCTCAATAGAAGCCAAAGAAGCTGATAAATGTAAGATAGCTATTTTAACGACGGGAGCAGAGATAGGAAATTTTGTATATAAAATTATAGAAGGTAATAAGGATATATCATGGTTAGGCTTGAAACAAGTTATTAGAGAATACATTGGGATCACACACTATGCACATTATTACTTAAGGCAATTTCCTTATAGAAAATATGTTTCTGTATACAGCAATTACAAATCCATAGGATTTTTAGTTATGTAGAAATAAGAAAAGTGAAAGAACCAGCACATGTGTTATACATTGATCCTCCAATCAATTGGTTGGTGTTTAACCCTTTAACTACCACTGCTATCTGCAATAGTGTCTGGAAATGGTTGACGAGCTAGTATCATATTGCGGATCCTTTAAAATTTAAGTTTGGTTTGGTTATGTTTTGCAGCATATCAACCCATTTCGGGTCGTTTAACCCTTTATCTATCACTGCTATCTGTAACAGTGTAGTGAAATGGTTAACAAGCTAGTATTGTATCACTGATCCTTTACTACTGAATAGAAATGTATTCATTTAATTCATTTCTCTTTTTTAAATCTAAACACAGGCAAATAATGATTTTTTTTCTTAATTCTATTTTTCAATCACTCCTCCTTATAGAAAATATGTTTCTGTATTCAGTAATTACAAATCCATAGGATTTTTGCTTATGTTAGAAATAAGAAAAGTGAAAGAGCCAGCACATATGTTATACATTGATCCTCCAAATCACTTAGTTGGTTAATGTTTAACCCTTTATCTATGTGACGAAATTGAAAGGCAGACCTATGAACAAGCGGATTCCCAGCCCCCACAAACAAAGCGCGTCAGGATATGTTTGGCCTGTGCGAAGGGGAAGAGTGTGGCGAGTGGCTACGGATATTCGAACTTGCTACCTCCTCGTAGCTGAAATGCTGTTGGCAGAAACCCGGATGAGGTATATTGGAATTTGCATAAGCACAGCTAACGAGTAGAAATAAGACGGACTGTGTCGTCAAAAATTACAAACAAAAATATTAGATGAAATCAAAAATGGTCTTTAACCCTTTATGTACCAGCGTTTTTTGGGTTTTTTTAATTCTATTTTTCAATCACTCCACCTTATAGAAAATGTGTTTCTGTATTGAGCAATTACAAATTCAGAGGATTTTTGGTTATGTGAGGAATAAAAAAAGTGAAAGAACTAGCACATGTGTTATACATTTATCCTCCAATTAGTTGGTTGGTTGGTGTTTAACCCTTTATCTACCACTGCCATCAGCAACAACATGGCGAAATGGTTGACAAGCTAGTATTGTATTGATGATCCTTTAAGTTTGGTTTGGTAATGTTTTGCAGTATATCAACCCATTTCAGGTCGTTTAACCCTTTATCTACCACTGCCATCTGTAACAGTGTGGTGAAATGGTTGACAAGCTAGTATTGTATCACTGATCCATTACTTCTGAATAGAAATGTATTCATTTAATTCATTTCTCTTTTGTAACTCTAGTCGACGGGGCAGCCTAAAGTCAGTATCAGCCAGTCAGCAAGGGAGTCTATCTCCTTTTCAATAGTGCTAGACCAAGGAGACTGTTTTAGCATCTGAGGTGGAGCGCCACACCTACCACCAGGTCCTTACTTTACCGCACAGATCCCTGTGCTACTCATACGCTGAGTTGGCGAGAACCGGTATCGAACTAGGAACCTTGTGGTTTCTACCTGAACGCTCTACTGACTGAGCTAACCCGGCCCATTTTTTTTTTTTAATTCTATTTTTCAATCACACCACCTTATAGAAAATGTGTTTCTGTATTGAGAAATTACAAATCCATAGGCTTTTTGGTTATGTTAGAAATAAGAAAAGTGAAAGAACCAGCACATGTGTTAAATATTTATCCTCCAATTGGTTGGTAGGTGTTTAACCCTTTATCTACCACTACCATCCGCAACAACATGGTGAAATGGTTAACAAGCTAGTATCGTATTGATGATCCTTTACTACTGAATAGAAATGCATTCATTTATTTCTCTTTATTTAACTCTAAACTATTTTCTAAGAGCTGACAATCTCAGGTATTTGGAGGGGGGGCGGCATTTTGGGGTGTTCTGGTAGATAAAGTGTATAGAATGTGAGGATTGGTTGGTTGGTTGGTTTTATGGCATGTCAACTAGGTTACAGTCCCAGACGTCAAAAGAAGCTTAGTTTTCGAATTACGTAGCGAAACAATTAGTGGTAATAATTTTAGCGTAATTATTAATTAAAAATCAAAAAAGGCTAATAAAAAGTTTTCGCAATCAGTGGCATATCTTGATATTATGCGAAAAGTCAAATTTAAACGGACTACTTTGTAAAAAAATACGAAGCAAAATGGAGTAGCTCCGAAAACAGAATTAGCGAATGAGAATCGTGTATTCGAAATATAAATAAGTAAACAAAATGGCCACCTCCAGCGAAGAAGAAGCAACAGTTGTTAGCGACAAAAAATGTTTTATGTGCATTTTACCTTCCAAAAAATCACGTAAATAAAACGAGTAATAAGCGAATATGCTTTTTAGAAAAAAAAAAAAAATAATAGTATTTCGCATCATGTGACAACAAGTCACGTAAATAAAATGCGAAAAAAGCAAAATAATAATAGTATTTCACATCATGTGACAACAAGTCACGTAAATAAAATGAGTAATAAGCGAATTTGCTTTTTAGAAAAAAGAAAAAAGAAAAAAATAATAGTATTTCGCATCATGTGACAACAAGTCACGTAAATAAAATGAGTAATAAGCGAATTTGCTTTTTAGAAAAAAGAAAAAAATAATAGTATTTCGCATATTGCGTAAATTTTTGTTGTTTCTATTCATAAGTTCGGTCTTTTATCTCATTATTTATACTGTAATTAGTATCGAAAATGACCAACTCGCAAAACAATTTATGCCCCCAACATAAGGGGGGTCAAAATTAAGTGACCTGAAAAAAAATGAGAAAGTTTTGAAATAAAATAAATAATGCATTATAAAGATCGTTCATTGATAAATAAACACTGAAAGTTTCATTAAAATCCGATAATTCCCTGATTTTTGGTAAATTATTTTCTGTATGGGGGGCTAAAGTCATACGCATTTTAGGTTCATTTTGCCAGTAGCTAGTATAAAAATGAGCATTTTTAATATCTGTATACGAAATACTATTCCTTTTTTTCCCCCCGATTTTCTAAAAAGCCAGTTCTTTAATTGAAAATTATATTTTGAAATTTTTCCTGAAGAAAAAAAATTGTTTGCTTTAGTTACTAAAGCATTATTATTGTTTGCTTTAGTTACTAAAGCATATTATTAGGAATTTTTTTTTGGGTGTTTTGAGGGTCATTCTAAATTAATATTTTTTTATTTCATAAACACAGAACATCAGCTGATGCTTACATTCCAGATAAAATCTATAATCTCATTGGCTAATTTGAATTCGGAGCTATTTTCGTTCTATACGTATTTTAATCACTTAAAACTTATTTTATTAATTCTGGATTCAAGAAACTTATGCACGAAAAAAAATTGGAATTTTGGGGTGATATCATTTTAATAATAAAGGACAATTTATTTGGCCACTTTTTACATCCGACACAACTGAACGATAATCGGCTTGGGACTGTAGCCTAAACCCCTGTTAGGTTATTTGAAGCAAAAATTTAAGTAGTAATGCTCACAAAAAAAAAAAAAAATTTAGAATGGACTTTTGCTATAACAATTATGATATCTTATTATAATGGAGATTGTGTGTTTTTCTGTCTGTAACCGAAACTATATTCCTACTCAAGTCACAATTCTCTTAGTTATTGACATCACATTCTCCATGATTTTATTTTATCTAAACCTCAATTATTAATAAAATTGTCTTACATTATCAATACTGTTAACTATATCTACATACTAATAACATGCAATTGTATTTATATATACAACAACATAGTGGTTTACAGTGTGAAAGGGAAGGCTAATTTGCATATTAATATTAAAAAATCAAATTTAATAAATATGTGCTTAGTATTATTGATTTCTAACTGTTTGGTTTTATTTTAATGAATATAAGTAAAAATCTCTTCAATGAATCTTAAATGAAATCCATTAACAAGATAACATAACTGTAATTTTATTCTTTACTTCCTCTTATAACTAAATACTTAAATTAGAAAAAATAACAATGAAAGACGAGAGTGATGGAAGAGTAAGTTTCAGTTGTTCCATTTTTTATTATACTCCCTCTGTTTCAAATCTTTTATTATACCCCCTCTGTTTCAAATCTTTTTATCTGTATTCTTATTTAGTTTCATTAGCCTTTCTAATTTAATACAATATTTTATTACATTAAAACTTAAATACTTGCACCCGGAGGGTGCATATATTTGCTAGTTTATAAAATATAGATTGTTACAAGACTGGGTTTTTAAATTATCAAATTCTATCCATAGCTTTTTGAAATATTAACGCTTGAAGTTGGAAAAACAGTGGGCAAAAGATTTTTTGGTCAACTTATTGTATTTTCATTTACAAATCCTATTTACAGCAAAAACTATTCAAGATAAAGCAATAAAATTTGGCATGTGTATGCAAAATTTACTGCTGAATATCATGGAATCATTAAAAAGACCTAACTCATTATTTGAGCTTATTATATGTAATTTTTTTATTTTTTTTTATTTTACAAACTTTTTTTAAAGCGCTTACCAGTTGTTTTTTTGTTTTTTTTTAGGTTATTGCTATTTAATTACATAAGTTATTTAGAGCTGTGTAAATGGAGTTCAAAACTATTTGAATCATGCAAATATCCACGGTGGTTTAAAAGTTATGAGTATTTAAAAAAAAACAAAAAAACAAATTGGGGTACAAAAGTGGACATGATTTTGCTAAAAAAATATCAAATAAGATAATCTATTCTGAGAAGAAAAATCCAACTTCCTGGTTGTAGTTTAAAGTGGCTTTTAATTGAGTGTACAAATTCAAGAATATTGATAAAGATTGGCCACTTTGATTTTGCAAAACAAAGTAACATGTAAAATTTAGTCTTGAAAAAAAAAAAAAAAATTATATTTCAAATTTTCAGTTGTTCAAAGCAAAATACCTTTTTAACTCGTAAAAAAAAAAATGATTCAATGGATAAAAACAAAACTTACATATTTAGAAAGATTTTATTTTCTTTCCAACCATATAAATATTTTTAAGAATATGCGAGAAATTGCGAGTTAAACCGATTAAGTTGCAAATTTGTCTAAAAAAAATAATTCAATGGATAAAAACAAAAATTACATATTGTTTAATGCCGACAAAGTTTGAAATAAATTCATTTTTAATGGATAATACAATTTTGTTTATAAACTCATGTTTTCTATTTAACCCATAGATGGGACCCTAACAGGTACTACCACACCAGGGAGCAATGGTGATGAAGGGGTGCTCCACATTCCCAAAAACCTCCAAAACTGGAACCTCACCATCAGATAGAGTTTAACGTCATTCTCAGGACATGTAGACCCGCAGCCACCGCCTTCTAGCACCCATATGATAAAAAGGGGTTGGGGCTTGCCATAAGGGCAATAGAGTTGGGAAAATCATATAGGTGCTAGGGCTTGACGTGGCCAGCTGATTGATCGGAGGGGGCCTCTGCGACTGCCCTGTCTAGCCTAAGTAGGGGTCTAAGGGGAGTGTTGCATGTCATGGACTGTTCATCCACCAAGACTCCATCCTTAAGCATCACGGGTTGCCACCCACGACCAACAGGTGGCCCCATTGGGGAAGTCTTACCCCTCTGTAGAGGTGCAGTCGGTGCATTCTAACGCCCCAGCCGACAGGGCGGCATGAGTCTCGGCTCGTGGGTGGTCCCACATTAATAGGGCCTTGTGCCTAACCTGTACACATGGGGTATATGGTAAATATTTAGTGTATTTGATGTTTTTTGTCATTGATTCTAACAAGAAACTTTTAAAAGTGTTTTAAAATGTTGCTAAGAGGGTTTATTTTGAGTCATAAATCTTCACTTAGTATTTTTTTAGGCATATCTGTTTAAATTACCCATGTAATATCATTTTGCTTTTTTTTTTAATAATGCTCATTACATTACTATTTTTGTACGCTAAAGAAGAACAATTTTCCCATAAATTCCTACCATAAAATAAACTGAACCCTCATTTTATGTCCGTGTTTTTGCAATAAATGTTTTATTTTTTTTGCACCCGTTATTTTACAATACTAAATATATTTTCTTGATTCTTTATTCTTTAACAAATAAAGAAAATATATTTAGCATTATAAAATAATGGGTGCAAGAAAAATAAAACATTTATTGCAAAAACATGGACATAAAATGGGGGTTCAGTTTATTTTATGGTAGGAATTTACGAGGAAATTGTTCTTCTTTACCTTTTCTACTTAAACAAAAATCTAACCAAGTAATTGATTTAATTAATTATAATTCATTTTTAAAGTGAAAATCAGCACATTTTGTTGACACCTTGTCTTTGGCAAGGTCCAAGTATTTGTCTATCTTTTCGTAGTATTATTACTATTATTATTATTGTTATTACTAGCAAAATAAAAAACACGGTGTCGTCACGGTATTATGAAAGGCGTCTCTTTTCGTTCCGCTGGAGCCTGCCGCTGTTGCATTCGTGGGGCGGTTCGCTCTCACCGTTGGGTGTGGCTTGTCGTCGCTGCGTGCACAAACGGGCCAACCGACTTGACATCCGCGACAGGGCGATGTAAAAATAGATTTTTGAAACATATTGCCTGAGGGGTGGGTGTTAAAAATTCAATGTCAGCAAGTTTGTACCCTAAGTAAGTAAAATTCATTAAAGGATTAGAAAATAAAACAATTTGAAATGTAAACTTTAAATATGTATTAAAATAAAACAAACTATATATAGATATATAATACCAGTCATGTATTTATTAAAACTTGTTTTAAAAAACAATGAGGACTGTCTAATGTTGCCTGTTCAAATTTTGAGTGTATTTAGTCTATGTTATGACGTAAGCAGTGACGTAGTTTTTGTTACAGACAAAACCCGGAAGCGAATCTCCATTATTAATAGATATAAAAAGATAGACAAATACTTGGACCTTGCCAGAGACCTGAAAAAACGATGGAACATAAGTGAATGCGATACAATTGTAATTGGTGTCCTTGGAACGGTCCCCAAGGGTTTGGAAAAAAGACTGGAGGAATTGGAAATCAGGAAAAATTGAGACCATCCAGACAACAGCATTGTAAAGATCAGCTAGAATACTCAGAAGAGTCCTGGAGATCTGCGGGGACTTGCTGTCACTCAAACTCTAAGGAGTGATTTAATAAATGATTGTTTATTGTTTTACATTTATAACTTTCTATATATTAACGCAGATATTTTTTTTCTCGGCAAGATAGGTATTAATTTAATGTTAATCTTAGAGATACCCAATTTTTTGTCTGCTAAAAATTTAAAAAACGAATTAAAATTAATTAAATCAATTATCTAAGGTCAAATTTATGTGTACGTCGAAAAGTAGTAATATAATGCGCATCAATAAAAAGAAGCAAAATAATATTACACATGTAATTTATTTTTAATGCATTTAAAACGATTTTTTGGGTCAATTTTGGTTGTGTAGCCTGAAACGCTGTGTAACATTCGCGATTGCAAAAAATTATACCAAAAAATCAGGGAATTATCCGATTTTAATGAAATTTTCAGTAGTGATTTATCAATTAATGAATTGCAGATGAACATCAGGCTTTTCATATTTTAAATGAATTTTATATATTAATTTTTCATAGCAAAAATACTAAATTAAAGTTTTGAAATAAAATAACTGATGCATTATAAAATTCATTAATTGATATAAATCAATACTGAAAATTTCATTAAAGTTGGATAATTACCTGATTTTTGGTAATTTTATTTTCCATCCAAAATGTTATTTTAAAAGCGCCTAAAACCATTGAAAAAGAGGCAGAATGGCGGATCGCGTCGAAATTGACCAAAACAAATTGTTTTAAATCTATTAAAAATAAACTGCATATGTAATGATATTTTTCTTTTTTTAATGATCGTCATTATGTTACTAGTTATCATTTTAGACAAAAGTTTGACCTTAAATAATAGATTTAATTAATTATAATTAGTTTTTTAAAAGCTAGCAGCCGACAAATTTGGGTATCTCTACATAAAATAAACTGAACCCTCATTTTATGTCCGTGTTTTTGCAACGTTTTATTTTTCTTGCACCCGTTATTTTACAATACTAAATATATTTTCTTGATTCTTTATTCTTTAACAAATAAAGAAAATATATTTAGTATTGTAAAATAACGGGTGCCAAAAAAAATAAAACATTTATTGCAAAAACACGGACATAAAATGAAGGTTCAGTTTATTTTATGGTAGGAATTTACGAGGAAATTGTTCTTTTTTACCCAATCACACATATACGACACCGATATTTTGCGCCCCAAAAACGGGGGTGTTAAAGTTAAGTAAAATGAAAAAAATCAGAAAGTTTTGAAATAAAATAACTTAATGCATTATAAAATGCATCCATTGCTAAATCAACACTGAAAATTTAATTAAAATCGCATAATTCGCTGATTTTTGGTAAATTTTTTTGTAAAAACACAGATTTTTCGACAAATTGGGTATACTTAAGATATGTAGTATGTATAAACTGGGATTTTTTTTTTTTTTTTTTTTTTTACACAGGTCAATAATAAGAGTTGTTTATTTAGCGCAACGGATATAAAGACTGAAATAAATACAGAATGCAGAGATGCTGATAAGTACGCATCTTGCGTCCCTGACGCACAAAAATTTAAAAGGACACAGTGAAATCGGATCCATGCATCCCAGGGTTTGTTTTTTTCCCCACCATTTCAATCTAATTGTAAATACATTTTAATAGTTTCTTGGAAACGAATTACACGGGATAGGTTACTTACAAGGTAGGAGTTAGACGGCTTTAGCTGGGACGCATAAATTTTCTCAGGGACCCATTCAAAGCAAATATGTGCATCCCAGGTCGCACTAAATTAAAAATGTAAAAAAGAACAATTTCCTCGTAAATTCCTACCATAAAATAAACTGAACCCTTATCTTATGTCCGTGTTTTTGCAATAAATGTTTTATTTTTATTGCACCCGTTATTTTACAATACTAAATATATTTTCTTTATTTGTTAAAGAATCAAGAATCAAGAAAATATATTTAGTATTGTAAAATAACGGGTGCAAGAAAAATAAAACATTTATTGCAAAAACACGGACATAAAATGAGGGTTCAGTTTATTTTATGGTAGGAATTTATGGGAAAATTGTTCTTCTTTAGCGTAGAAAAATAGTAATGTAATGAGCATCATTAAAAAAAAAGCAAAATGATATTACATGGGTAATTTAAACAGATATGCCTAAAAAAAATACTAAGTGAAGATTTATGACTCAAAATAAACCCTCTTAGCAACATTTTAAAACACTTTTAAAAGTTTCTTGTTAGAATCAATGACAAAAAACACTAAATATTTACCATATACCCCATGTGTACAGGTTAGGCACAATTCATTTATTGCAAAAACACGGACATAAAATGAAGGTTCAGTTTATTTTATGGTAGGAATTTACGAGGAAATTGTTCTTTTTTACCTCTATCAGCATCACTGAAGTAATAAATCATCTGTATGCTGTAGGTTCAATCCTGATATTCGTACCCGGTCGTGGTTAACGGAACGAGAAAAATCTACCCAATGGATTAAATAAAGGGTTCGGTTTGAAGTTCCGTGGAGGCTTCAGAGTTTGACAAGAGACACTTGAAGAAGGCCGGAGGGCACATCGACCGAAACGTCGTGTGTCTATCAATAAAGATGAGGACAACAACCCGAAAAATCTAAATGATACATAAGGTTTTTTTTTTTTTTGTTTTTTTTTCTGGTGGTACAGTTATTTTCAAAGTTTAGCTTAGCTGTAGCACAGAGGACCCAGTGAGAATCGAACTCAGTAATAATGGTCTGCTAACCATTGCGCCACGTGAGATGGGATAGGCAAACTTGGATGAGGAAAAAAAACAGGTATCTTATCGCAAGATTTATACTTTTAAATTTACAAGCAAAAGATTGAATAAGAAGAAGAGAAGAGAAAAAAATATATTCGTTTCTAATTTTCAGGTACCATTAAGATTTAAGAATGAACGGGGGTAAAATAATCAACCTGGAAATTTTAAGATGAAAAGAAAAATTACCAATCCAAAACAACACGCCATAAAACAATACAAAAAAAAGTTTCCGATTTTGAAATCAGAAAAGAGATGAAAAAAATTCAAGTACTGAGTGAAAAATCCTTTCTTATTTTACCTGACAAGTTCGTAATTTCAGGAGATCACACCAAATTTATCCAGGTCTATTTCTTCACTTTTTTAAAATTACTTCGCTGTTAGCAAAGTAATAAATAAAAAGCATAAAATATAACAGTGATTCTACCGCCGCCGATGAACATGCCGGAAGTGGATAAAATCTGAAGCGACAACTTCCGGTAGATTTTCGTAAATGTTCGGGTTTTTCCGGAACTTGTTAAACAATAAATAAATAGTTATTTATTTACTAAATTCAGCTGAGTTGTAGCACAAATGAGTTGTGGCTAATAGTATTGGGTACCTAGTGAGAATCAAAGGCCTTAGTGAGGATCTACCAACTTATACCGTTCTTTTTTTTTTTACACGACACAGCTCAGCTGGGTATCCAAAATAAATAAATGAATGATTAACTGTTAAATTAATTAATAATACACTCTCTCACCTGGATAATCGAGACTTAAAGGTTTGAGTTGATGATAATTATGACAACAAAAACAACAGCTTTTATGATAGATGCTTTTATTTCAATCTATTACGTATCGTGATTTATCAAGCGTAACTTTTTTTTTCTTTTCAGAAAAGGAAAATAAAAAAGTGGGGTACATATTTCGGTTTACACCGAAAACGGTAACCACCAAAATATGTATCGTAGTAAAAAGGGAAGTCAGTCACAACATCGAAAATCAGGTAAATATTATTTGTTTCTGTATTTTGTAAACTGTTTATAAAGAATGTATGTTTATTTACGAGACCGTAGAAATATCGCCTTCTTTATATATAATTAAAAACACAATAGTGAAACTAATTTCGACTCTGACAAAACAACACAATGGGGAAAATGGCTGCGGTAATGTTCAATTTTAAAAATATGAATGAATGTAAGTAAAGTAAAGTCGTCGGGGCGGCCTAAAGTCGGTATCAGCCAGTCAGCGAGGGTGTCTATCCTCTTTTCAATAGCGCTAGACCAAGGAGATTGTATTGGCTTCTGAGGTGGGCGCCACACCTACCATCAGCTCCTTACTTTACCGCACAGATTCCTGTGCTGCTCATACGCTGAGTTGGCGAGGACCGGTATCGAACTAGGAACCTTGTGGTTTCTAGAAATAATAAGTTTCAGTCATTGTTGTCTTTTATTCATAAACTTTTACGCCCCCCCCCCAAAAAAAACAAACAAAAACAGCTGTTAGATTTTAAAGGCAGCCATATTGATAAGGAAGGGGCCTAGGCCGAGGCAATCCCCCATCCTTCAACCAGAAAGTGGTGATTTATTTTTTTAAATGTTGCTTTAATTAGGGTTAATTACAACAACAAAATAATTCTATTCTGCATGGTTAGGTGGGCGGACTGTTTGAAAAATCAATATGGCTACCTTTTAAAATTGGATTTATAAATTACACCCATACAAACACCAACCAAATTTAGATATAAACTACAATATTTTCTTTTGAGAGACACAACTTCTTTTTGGTACTCTTCACGGAGAACTGTCCCGGCCTCCTTCCTCAAAAACCGCTAGCCGGTGCCTGCTGAAAAAAAAACCCAGCTACGATGTCCATAGCCGAAGGAGTGTCACTTGAAAAAAAAAAAAAAAAAACTGGGGTTGGGTTTGTGGTTTAGAGTTAGTTTAATGGGAAAATAAATAAATAAATAATTTGGGCTCTGTTTTTTCTGTATACAGGTTGACCCAGAAAAAACAGAACCCACATTTTGTAATGTAACTGTTAATTTTAACTAGGGGGTGGGGCAGAAAAAAGCCCTAAGTTGTTTTTTTTTTTGCAAGTGACACTGCTTCGGCTACGGACTTCTATCGTAGCTGTTGTTTTTTTTTAAGCAGGAGGCCGGGACGGTTCTCTGCAAAGAGTACTTTCTTTTTAGCTATAAATATCCCTAGACAACATATGCAGAACAACACAGCTCTCAAAATACAACTTAACAGAAATGGTAGTCAAGTTTTTGGATACATTTTCTAACCCAGATCTTAACATACAAAAACACAATGAATTTACTTCCTGTTTCATACGTCCATCTAAACTTTTGAATTCATTTTTTTTTTTTTTTTTTTCACCTGAAGAAAAAAAGGGGGATTAACTCAGAAATATCACATCAATATACTTGTGGTGTTTATTTACCGCGTACCCCACTTGTACGGGTCAGGCACAAAGTCCCTATTAACGTGGGACCACCCACAAGCCGAAGGTCATGGAGTGGCAGGTGAAAAATTGCGTCAATCCCGTCGGCATTCCCCCCTCAAGGGGGGCGCCTCAGGCGCTGGGCAATAAACCCAGCCCTGCCCCTTTAAATCGAGGGGGACTTGTGGTGAGCTGGAAGTTAATGCTTTGAAAGCAGAAATAAAATGACGAAAATAAACGCTTTGCGCATGGGATCGGTGCAGCTAGAAAGAAAAATAGAAATATTAAGAATGATAATTTTCAACCAATCAGATGCGATTGCGCCTAAAAGGAAGTTTTTCAAAAAAGATCTGGTAATTTATGAAGAAGTGCGTCCTGGTCTCCTGCCTCAGAAATTGCTACCCGGTGACTATTAAAATGACGTCCCCAGCTATGTCGTCTCGGCGGTGTTACTTGAAAGAAAACAACCAACTTAAAGCGTTAAATGTATTTTAGGGGGCGGGGCTTCTCTTTTTTGATATGAACAAATGGAGGTGGGTGGATAGATATATATAAACAAAGTAAAAAATAAACAAATTGAGGTAGATAGATAGATAGATATCCATCTTCATATCTAAACAAGAATTACGAAAAATTTCTATAAATAAACAAGAATTACAACAAATTTCTTTAAATAAATTTCTAAACAAATTACGATAAATAAGAATTACGACAAAAAAAAGAGAAGCCCCCAACTCTAAAATACATTTAACGCCCTAAGTTGGTTGTTTTCTTTCAAGTAACACCACCAAGACGACATAGCTGGGGACGTTATTTTAATAGTCACCGGGTAGCAATTTCTGAGGCAGGAGACCGGGACGCACTTCCTCATAAATTACCAAAGATCTATTTGGAGCCTATATAAACTAAGGTTTTCGAAGAACAGTTCAGAAAGATTAAGCATTCTTGTATAGTCCACATCTCTCAACTTAAGATATATTTGCCTACCGCTGAAGGTATTACAAGCTATATCTTTCTCTCTCTACAAGTTACTTCACTGCTGATATATAGAACTCAACTCTTTCATCCTCTAATTACATGAACATTTAAAAAAGCATATTTCTGCAGGACTTTGATCAGGATTCTTGACTACTGTAATCTCTTTGGGTAATTTATGAGGAAAACCGTCCCGGTCTCCTGCCTCAAAACTTGCTACCGGTGATTGCTGAAAAACCAACCCTGCTACAATTGAAGTCCGTAGCTGAAGCAGTGTCACTTGAAAGTAAACAACCAACTTGGGGCGTTTTGGTTTTTTTTTGACATTCACTTACATATAAAAAAATCCAAAACGTTTATTTTTTTTCGGTATTTTCATTTTATTTTAATATTATTTCCAACAATCAATAATTACAAGTAAAAAAAAAAAAATATTTAGATATTCTTGTTTATTTAAACTAAAAACAAGACATTAAACAAACATGAATAAAAGAAAATCTGAGTATTTAGATATTCTTTTATATTTTGATAAAAAAAAAAACTATCTATCTAATCATCTTCATATCTATCTATTGCTTCGGCTACGGACTTCAATCGTAGCTGGGGTTGGTTTTTCACCACTCACCGTTAGCAAGTTTTGAGGCAGGAGACCGGGACGGTCTTCCTCATAAATTACCTCTCTTTGTTTTAATATAAATATTACTTGTTGAATTTATGAGCTCTTTGTTTTTCTGTCTTAAAATATGTTACCTTATGGTCGGTTTATTGTAATTACCCATATATATCTATACATCCCATCGACCCATACACCATATACTTTTTACAACAATTTGACCACTCTACTTTCAATGTATGAATTTCCCAACATCTACAGAGATGCTGATAGGTACGTGTCCTGCAGCCCTGATGCATAAAAATCTAAAAGGATGCATTAAAATCATATCCATGTGTCCCAGTGTTTTTCTTTTTTCTTCTGCCATTTCTAGCTAACTGTAAAAAAAGTAAAGTAAAGTCGTCGGGGTGGCCTAAAGTCGGTATCAGCCAGTCAGCAAGGGAGTCTACCCTTTTTTCAATAGCACTAGACCAAGGAGATTGTTTTGGCGTCTGAGGTGGAGCGCCACACCTACCATCAGCTCCTTACTTTACCACACAGATCCCTTTGCTATTCATACGCTGAGTTGGCGAGGACTGGTATCGAACTAGGAACCTTATGGTTTCTAGCCGAATGCTCTACCGACTGAGCTAACCCGGCCCTTCTTCTTAGAAACGAATTACACAGGATAGGTTACAAGGTAGTAGTTAGACAGCTTTAGTTGTTTCCCAAGATCATAAATAAAAACCCTATTTATTAAGAAACTTTAGTTGGGACCCATAAATTTTCCCAGGGACTTATTCAAAGCAAATATGTGCATCTCAGGATGTACTAAATCAAAAAGCTATCAGCATCACTGCATCTAGGCATAAATAACCCTAGACAGATTGAAGTGCTGTTAAGATAAACCAATTAGTTATTTCACAATATAAAATCTGATTGATTTTTTAAAAATATTGATTCATATGATACTGGGCAGAGGGGGATTTTTTTAGTACCGGAAATCCATTATTACTGAATCATGAGTTGAATCCTCGTGGGATGCCCCATTTAAATCCCTATGTAAAATAAAAATAGACCTTGCATTGATCCAGCTACTCTGAAAAGAAATATTAATGTCTACTATCTAAAATATTAAATGAAAAAAAAAATACACGCTGTTATCATTTAAATTTTATTTTCTAATTATCTTCACAAATATAGATAAAATCTCTATTATTTTTTCTCAAAAACCAAAACAGGGCGAGAGTAAAAAAAAAATTTTTTAAGATTGATTACAAATTTTGCAAATAATTTTTTTCTATTTAAGGTAATACAATTTTTAAATTAATTTCTTAGATTCAGGAGAAAGCTCTAACCGCATCAGCGTGGATATGGCAGTCCTATATTGTGACATCAAACCGACAAAGTCTGGTGGTATCATGAGATACTGCTGGGGTGCTCTGGGTTAGTGGTAATGATGCTTCGGCCCCGAAACCATGCCTGAACCCAGAGTCATCATCTGATGAAGGCTTTGTTGGTTGCAATGCTACTGTGTAAATAGCAGTCATTGTATGAAGATTATTTTAGTTTATTTATTACAATGGAAAGTATTCAAACATTGAATTATAAGGAACAGCTTTTATTTATTTTATTAATATCAATTGTTCTTTATTCTATGTATTGATGATTTTGGTAATTGTGATGTAAGCTGTGACATAGTTTTTGTTACAGAAAAATGGAGACCAAATCTCCATTATTAAGGAACACCGACTGTAGTTGGATTGGGATACTTAAAACTCCTATAAATCTCCTAATGGGTTAGAAGGGGCTCCTTAGCCTTGGTTGGCAACCCATCTAAGTCAAGAAAAAGTCCAACAGAAAACCTCCGCTGCCTTTCAAGGAAAGGCTAGGGGAATAAACCCCCAAACAAATCAGGAGCCAGAATCCCTAAAGTGGTATGATGCTGAAATCCAGTGCTACCCATCAACTCCTGCGACACTACCATTGCCAAACTGAATTAGTTCCTTATCTTTCCTTTGGATCACAGCAGCAGTGTGGAGAGGGGAGATTTGCTGCATGGGCAACAGTTCATCCTTCACATGAACCTGCCCAGGCTATGTAGTTAAAAAAAAACAAAAAAAAACTTGGACACTACTCCATCTTCTCTCGTTGACAGATGGATGCTAACAATCCATCTATACATATATAAAGGGCAGTTGTGTGTATATGTATGTCCGGAGGAAACTTCGAAAATAAAACAATTAACAACAAAGTAAATATATATACAAATTAAATATCACCAGGACTTGGTTTTTGAGCAAAAATAATGAAGATTTGATTTATATTTGGTAAGATATTTAAAAATTCAAATGTGAAAAGTAACAGAAGGGAAAGTTATTTGCATGTTATTTTTTTTTTTTTTTTTTGCTTTGAAATAATATTGATTGATTGAATTAATTGCATCATTTATATCTTCTTCTTTTCAAAATTGTAAATCATTGAATGGAAATTTCTTACTATATTGTTATATATTTCCCTGGGGATTTTTATGGGGCAACCAGCGAGGATCTCACTTGCGATAAGTAATAATGAATCTGCGAGACTAACTTTTTACCCCCCTTCTCTACCCAGGCGATGCTGGGTAGCCACTTCTAGTTATTAATTGATGCATTTCTATCTTTCTCAAAGATTTTTCTTTACTTTTTCAGACTTTATGAATTTGAATAAAGCGGATAAAAATGAGATTAATCAGCCTTTCGAAAAGAAATTCCTCTACACTGCAAGAAACGATGAGGAATGGCCCTGGCCTTCGCTTGCTGCATCGACTCCCGAACAAGAATGGCACGATGACGCCTTTTCGCAGCTAAGGGACCAGCTGAATATATGCAAAGACAGTCTTAGTGATAAGGACATAAAGGACTGGCATGCTCATACGACAGCCACCAACCTGGCCGGCACGGTTTGTTCGACCCTACGTTCAAACTTTAAACCTGAGTTATGTACTCAAGCTTGGTGCAAGTTTTATGAAATCCTTTGGTCTTACCCAGTTGTCTGTCTTGATGACCCTCAACTCTTTACCGTCCACCTATGTGAGGCCCCAGGTGCTTTTATCACTTGTTTCAATCATTACTTAGCTAATACAGGTAAGATATTTATTTAACTTTGCATGTTCTGAAACCAAATATATGACTTTGTAGATATTGCAAAAATTTAATGTATTTTTAAAAATCTTGCCTATTGAATTAAAATTTGACAAAACTCTTTTTGTTAACTTTTTGAAGTTAAAAAAACAAACTTGGACACTACTCCATCTTCTCTCGTTGACAGATGGATGCCAACAATCCATCTATACATATATAAAGGGCAGTTGTGTGTATCTGTATGTCCGGAGGAAACTTCGAAAATAAAACAATTAACAACAAAGTAAATATATATCTTATTATAATGGAGATTGTGTGTTTTTCTGTCTGTAACCGAAACTAAATCACTATTCAAGTCACAATTCCCTTAGTAATTGACGTCACATTCACCATGAATTTATTCTTATTTTAACCTCAATTATTAATAAAATTGATTTACATTATTTATACTGTTAACCATATCTACATACTAATAACATGCAATTGTATTTATATATACAACAAAATAGCGGTTTCCAGTGTGAACGGGCAAGCTAATTTGCATATTGATATTAAAAATGTAATTTTATAAATATATGCTTAGTATTATTAATTTCTAATTGTTTGGTTTTATTTTAATGAATATAAGCAAGAATCTCTTCAATAAATCTTAAATGAAATCCATTAACAAGAAAAGATAACTGTCATTTTATTCTTTATTTCCTCTTTTAACTAAATATTTAAATTAGAAAAAATAACAATGAAAGATGAGTGATGGAAGAGTAAATTTCAGTTGTTCTATTTTTCGATTATACCCTCCTCTGTTTCAAATCTTTTTATCTGTATTCTTATTTAGTTTCATTAGCGTTTCTAATTTAATACGATATTTCATTACATTAAAACTTAAATACTTGCACCCGGAGGGTGCATATATTTGCTAGTACAAATTAAATATCACCAGGACTTGGTTTTTGAGCTAAAATAATGAAGATTTTATTCATATTTGGTAAGATATTTAAAAATTCAAATTTGAAAAGTAACCGAAGGGAAAGTTATTTGCATGTTATTTTGTGTATTTTTTTTTTTTTGTATTTTTTTTTTTTTTTTTTTTTTTTTTTTTTGAAATATAAAATTGATTGATTGAATTAATTGCATCATTTATATCTTCTTTTTTTTTAAATTGCAAATCATTGAATGAAAATACAAAAAAGTGAAGTATCATTTCCTTGGTCTTTTTAGATTATGTTTTGTTAATGTTTTAATACTCTATCATAAGTTTTTTTTTTTTCCAAGATTGAAAAAACAAAGTGTTATAATGGTTAGCAAGCTAGTCTTGCAGATCCGTTACTCCTGAATAGTGAGTTTAATCCTCACTAGATGCCCCATAAAAATTCCCACGTAAAAAGAACATAAAATCAGATCTGTGCGGATACTGGGTACCGTGCGAAGGATATCCTGGGACATATGACCATTAAATAAAACACGAAGATTAATATATGACTAGAGGTAACTACCCGGTGTCACCTGGGTAGAGAAGAAAAAAACAACCAAAAAAACAAAGTGTTATAATGGTTAGCAAGCTAGTCTTGCAGATCCGTTACTCCTGAATAGTGAGTTTAATCCTCACTAGATGCCCCATAAAAATTCCCACGTAAAAAGAACATAAAATCAGATCTGTGCGGATACTGGGTACCGTGCGAAGGATATCCTGGGACATATGACCATTAAATAAAACACGAAGATTAATATATGACTAGAGGTAACTACCCGGTGTCACCTGGGTAGAGAAGAAAAAACAACCAAAAAAAACAAAGTGTTATAATGGTTAGCAAGCTAGTCTTGCAGATCCGTTACTCCTGAATAGTGAGTTTAATCCTCGCTAGATTCCCCATAAAAATCCCACGTAAAAATACCTTTTTTAATTTGTTTAATTTGAGATTCACGGACACTATTAAGTTGTATTTTAATGCTTTTTTTGATTTTGAATATCTATGTGAATATTAATCAAATCTTCATAATTTTTGCATAAAAAGCTCGATTCAATAACAGTGAATGTGTATATGTATTTACTTTGTCTTTAACTGTTTTATTTTTGTAATTTACTTTGGGCATGCATACATACATACACACAACTGTCCTTTATATATACTAGCAAATATATGCACCCTCCGGGTGCAAGTATTTTAGTTAAATTTTTTAATAAAATATCATATTAAATTAGAAAGGCTAATGAAACTGAATAAGAATGTAGATAAAAAGATTTTGAACAGAGGGGGTATGATTGACACTCTGAAAAAAGAAATTAGTGTCTTAAGAAGCAGGCGATATCCCGCACAAACAATCACAGATGCATACTATGCTGATGACCTTGCACTTCTTGCTGATATATCGGCACAGGCTGAATCACTGCTACATAGCTTAGAGGAGGCAGCAAAGAATATAGGCCTCTATGTGAACTCTGATAAAACAGAGTTCATGAGTTTCAAAAATAAAGGAAACATCTCCACACTCAACGGCAAGCCTCTTAAGCCAGTAGAACAATTCACGTACCTAGGTGGTAATATTTCCTCCACAGAGAGCGATGTTAATACACGGATAGCAAAGGCATGGTCGGCCACAAATAGATTATCAGTCATATGGAGGTTCGATCTCCCTGATAAGCTAAAGCGACAGTTCTTCCAGGCTGTGGTTGTGTCGGTGCTGCTATATGGCTGCACCACCTGGATCCTAACAAAGCATCTTGAGAATAAGCTAGATGGGAGCTGCACAAGAATGCTGTGTGCAGTCTTGAACAAGTCATAGAAACAGCACCCCACAAGGAAACAGCTGTACGGTCAGCTGCCCCCCATCTCACAAACTATCCAAGTGAGACGGACAAGGCATGTAGGACACTGCTGGAGAAGCAAGGATGAACTCATAAGCGACGTTCTCCTGTGGAAGCCAACACATGGACATGCAAGTGTGGGGCGCCCAGCAAGGACCTACATTGACCAGCTATGTGAAGATGCTGGCTGCTCTGCAGAGGAGCTCCCAGGCGCAATGAATGATAGGGAAGGTTGGCGAGAGATTGTCATGGATACCCGTGCTGCATGCGCTACATGATGATGATGATGATGATGATTTAAAATATTAAATACAAGTAAAAGAAAAAATCTATTTAAAATATTAAATACAAGTAAAAGAAAAAATCTATTTAAATATTAAATACAAGTAAAAAAAAATCTATTTAAAATATTAAATACAAGTAAAGAAAAAAATCTATTTAAAATATTAAAAAGTAAAAGAAAAAATCTATTTAAAATATTAAATAAGTAAAGAAAAATCTATTTAAATATTAAATACAAGTAAAAGAAAAAATCTATTTAAAAAAATAAATTAAAAAAGAAAAAATCTATTTAAAATATTAAATACAAGTAAAAGAAAAAATCTATTTAAAATATTAAATACAAGTAAAAGAAAAATCTATTTAAAATATTAAATACAAGTAAAGAAAAATCTATTTAAAATATTAAATACAAGTAAAGAAAAATCTATTTAAATAAAAAAAGAAAAAATCTATTTAAAATATTAAATACAAGTAAAAGAAAAAATCTATTTAAAATATTAAATACAAGTAAAAGAAAAAATCTATTTAAATATTAAAGTAAAGAAAAAATCTATTTAAAATATTAATACAAGTAAAAGAAAAAATCTATTTAAATATTAAATACAAGTAAAGAAAATCTATTTAAAATATTAAATAAAGTAAAAGAAAAATCTATTTAAAATATTAAATACAAGTAAAAGAAAAATCTATTTAAAATATTAAATACAAGTAAAAGAAAAATCTATTTAAAATATTAAATACAAGTAAAAGAAAAAATCTATTTAAAATATTAAATACAAGTAGTAAAGAAAAATCTATTTAAAATATTAAATAAATACAAGTAAAAGAAAAAATCTATTTAAAATATTAAATACAAGTAAAAGAAAAAATCTATTTAAAATATTAAATACAAGTAAAAGAAAAATCTATTTAAAATATTAAATACAAGAGAAAAAATCTATTTAAAATATTAAATACAAGTAAAAAGAAAAATCTGTTTGATATATTAAATACAAGTAAAAGAAAAAAAGAAAAAAAATTGACGCTGTTGCTATTTAAGGTTTTTATTTTTTTAATTATCTTCACAAATATAAACCAAATCTTTATTATTTTTCTTCAAAAAAACAAGATCTGGTGATAGTGAATGTGTATATATATATATATATATTTACTTTGTTGCTAATTGTTTTATTTTTGTAGTTTCATCCGGACATATATACACACAACTGTCCTTTATATATGTATAGATGGATTTTTGTTTTCTTCTCTACTCACTGTATCCTCTTTTGTTTTTTTGTTTTTTTGTTGTTTTGTTCCTAAAATCTTGTACAATTTATTTTTATTTTCCCTTTTTCGGTAATTTATGAGGAAGTGCGTCCCGGTCTCCTGCCTCAAAAATTGCTACTCGGTGACTATTAAAATAACAACCCTAGCTACAGTGTTACTTTATAGAAAACAACCAACTTAGGGCTTTAAATGTATTTTAAGGTGGGGGGGGGCTTCTCTTTTTTGTCGTAATTCTTGTTTAAATTGAGGTAGGTAGATATCCATCTTCATATCTAAACAGGAATTATGACAAATTACGATAAATAAACAAGAATTACGACAAATTACGATAAATAAATAAGAATTACGACAAAAAAGAGAAGCCCTCCCCCCCAAATACATTTAACGCCCTAAGTTGGTTGTTTTCTTTCAAGTAACACCGTAGCTATGGTCGTTATTTAATAGTCACCGGGTAGCAATTTTTGAGGCAGGAGACCGGGACGCACTTCCTCATAAATTACCCCTTTTTTTTTTTTTTCTTCTAATTATTTTCTTTGAAACTTGAAATAAAAATAAAGCTAAAACTTCAATTTTCTTGAAGCCTATACTCGTCCATGGAGATGGATTGGTACTACGCTGAACCCGTATTACGAAGGAAATGATTTAGCTAAGATGATTGTGGATGATCGTCTTATACGAAATACTTTGGCAAACTGGTTTTTTGGAGATGGAACTGGAAACATTATGGACATGGATAATTTCCTGCAACTTCTGCAGGATGTTGGAACCGAAGATGCAGTAAAATTGGTGAATAATCTTTCCTTATACAGGCACTCAATCATTTATCGGAAACCTAATTCTTTTAGGTGCTATATGACAGTATACGATAAATAAAATAACCCAAGTGGGGTTGATATGCTGTTGAAATTAATCAAAGATTCCATTGTATTATTTGGACTATTATCAATCCTGGCCCTAAATAAACTGGCATTACTTTTTGACTCATTCTAATTCTTTTAGGTACTATATGACAATATACGATAAATAAAATAACCCAAGTGGGGTTGATATGCTCTTAACATCAATCAAAGTTTCCATTGTATTATTTGGACTATTGTCCTCATCTTTATTGTTATATATATATTTACCAACCCCTCCGCATGAGCAGGATGCGACACAAGGTCAATTTCTTAAGCGGAGTTTAACAGGTTTGAATTCAGAGTTTTCCTTCTCCTAGACCGGTTGCCTAACCAAGGTTAAAGAGCCCAATCTGCCCTACTATTTACCCATAGCTGGAGGGGGAGTAGAATTAATACCTTTCCCAAGGGTATTAGCGCTAAGTGAAATGCAATTACCACGTCCAGGATTTGAACTCGGGGCGACGAGTCCATTTCCTATGACTTTAACCATTACACCATGCGCTTCTTTATTGTTATATACGCAACGTTTTGACTGATGTGTCCTCCGGTCTTCTTCAGGTATTTCTTGTCGGACTTGGGAACCTTCTCTTTGAACAATTGGACACATGGCATAGTGGATATAGGCGTTGAATTGAGACAGTTATCTGTGGGCTGGAGGTTCAATCCTGGTCCTAAACAAACTGGCATTACTTTTTGACTCACTCTCGTGGTAATGGATTAATTTGATAGATTTGGACTATAATTATAATTCGGTAAATCTCTTGAATTTTCATAGCATTAATTAGTTTAAATGCTTTAGAATGCACCTCTGCAGAGGGGTAAGACTCCCCCAATGGGGCCACCTGTTGGCCGTGGGTGGCGATCCGTGATGCTTAAGGATAGAGCCCAGGTGGATGAGCAGTTCATGACATGCAATACTCCACTTTGGCCCTATCTTGAGCTAGACGGGCGGTCGGAGAGGCCCCCTCCGATCAATCGGCTGGTCACGTCAATCCCTAGCACCTATATGATTTTCCCAACCCTATTGCCCGTATGGCAAGCCCCAACCCCTTTTTATCATATGAGTGCTAGAAGGCGGTGGCTGCGGGTCTACATGTCCTGGGAATGACGTTAAACTCTATCTGATGGTGAGGTTCCAGTTTTGGAGGTTTGGGGAATGTGGAGCACCCCTTCATCACCATTGCCCCCTGGTTCACTCTGACCCGGAGTGGTAGTACCTGTTAGGGTCCCATCTATGGGTTAAATAGAAAAATGTATTTATAAAAAAATTTTATTATTCATTAAGAATTGATTTATTTCAAAACTTTATCAGCATTAAATGACCCACTGAGGTTGATATGCCGTAAAACAAAACAAACCAAACAATACAAAAAGCACCTGTAGAAAACTAGAGGGTTCATCAATTGAAACGTTGTGTGTATATAACAATAAATATACTGATAATAAATATACCTAAGGCCAGTTTAGCTCAATCGGTAGAGTGTTCGGATAGGAATCACAAGATTCTTGATTCGATACTGGCCCTCGCCAACTCAGCGTATGAGTAGCACAGGGATCTGTGTGGTAAAGTGAGGAGCTGATGGTAGGTGTGGCGCTCCACCTCAGATGCTAAAATAATCTTCTTGGTCTAGCGCTAGTGAAAAGGGGATAGACTCCCTTGCTGTCTGGCTGATACCGACATTAGGCTGCCCCGACGACTTTACTTTTATATATATATATAACAATAATTGGACCATATGACCTTTAGGCACCCCTTTTGCGATCTCGATTCTTGGGAACATTTTTTCCATTTAGACTGTCAAAATCCGGTTAATTGTTAACAGACGATTTTTAGAGTTTTTTGTTTTTTAAAAATTATAACCCTAACCCCTAACCCTAACCCCTAACAAACAACCGGATTTTGACAGTGTAAATGAAAAAAGTGTCCTTGTGAGTTGAGATCGCAGAACGGGTGCCTAAAGGTCATATGATCCCAATAATTATACCTGTCCTAAACAAAATGGCATTACTTTTTGACTGAACCTCATATTAATTCCTTTGTCATTAATAATTTCTTTCTTTTTTTTTTAAATTCTTTATAGGTAACTGCAGATGGAAGTATTGACTGTCAGAACAACCCTTCAGAACAAGAGTCGATTGTATCACATTTGCATCTTTGTGAGGTGTTCACGGCACTGCATATCCTCAGTAAAGGTGGCTCATTTGTCATTAAATTCTTTACCATGTTTGAACCGAACAGCATTGGTTTAATTTATCTACTGGTGAAATTCTTTGCAAAGGTTTGTTCTCTTCTTTCTATATCTTTAAGATGAAATATGAATTTTCCGGAATGTTTCCGCACTCATGCTAGCATTAAAACATCCTATATTACATCCAACATGAAATATTATACATCACCATGGCCACCAAACACAAATACACTCTTTCATACGCACATACACACGTGCACTCCGGCGCTAGGATACAGTCATACGTCACAGCCAACACGCATTTTCATGGACACGCACATGACAACATACGCACACGTACAAACAAAAAAAAATACCATCATTTTCAAAAAAAAAAAATTCATTTAAATAGAAATGCCATAACTAGACTACTTCAGTTCCAGTGATCTTTTGAAAAAGGGATTTTATCTCGAAAATTCAAGAATAAAATACAGGTTAACACACAACACCATTGTTACCGTATTATTATTTTTTTTCTTTACATCTGCATTGTGATAGCCTTCTAAATCAACTTCCTAATCCTATATTATGTTAAATAGCTAATGCACATGATCAACATGCAGTGTGTATTGTATGTACTAACAAAAGGCATTTATTATAGTCTTGAGATATCTAATTTGCATAAGGATTTTAAAATGTAGGTTTTAATAAATAACTGTGCTGTGTTATTTATTTGTAATTTTAGTGTTGTATTTTCATATATCAGGGTTCGAATCACACACAAAGCAGTCTTCCTGTCTATAGCTCTGCTGATGAGGCCTAATAGGACTTGTTTATATTATTTGAACATTACATCATTTTTTTTCTCAATTTTTGTGTGCAAGTTGCACGCAAATCGCACGCAAGGATTGAAAAAAATAGCATAGCATTCAACCGTTATTACACAACCATTATAATAAAAAAGTTACAAAAACACACACAACCTATCAAATATCGGAGATATTCTGCCAAAATAATAATTCAATGCCTGAAGAAGACAGCAGATCAGAAACACGTATCGCATTCATATGTAAGTTAATAAAAAATTTAAAGAAACAAAACATAATCCTTTTTGCAAATGGGCCCCAATTTTTGTCGAAATAAATTTATTATGGGATTACTGTATTGAGTTCTTCCTTTATTGATATATATATATATATATATATATATATATATATATATATATATATCAGGGGCCGGGTTAGCTCAGTCGGTAGAGCGTTCGGCTAGAAACCACAAGGTTCCTAGTTCGATACCGGTCCCCGCCAACTCAGCGTTATGAGTAGCACAGGGACCTGTGCGGTAAAGTAAGGAGCTGATGGTAGGTGTGGCGCTCCACCCCAGATGCTAAAAACAATCTCCTTGGTCTAGCGCTATTGAAAAGGGGATAGACTCCCTCGCTGACTGGCTGATACCGACTTTAGGCCACCCCGTCGACTTTACTTTACTATATATATATATATATATATATATATATATATATATATATATACACTCGCACACATGATACACCCAAAATACATGCTGAAATACCATTAAACCAAGAAACTTAAACCAAACCAGTTTTTTTAATTTATTCATTTTATTCTGTTTTTCTTATAGGTCAATGTTTTTAAACCAGCAACAAGTAAACAAGGCAACTCAGAAGTATACATAGTCTGTCTCAATTACCAAGGATTGGATTCCTGCCCAAAGCCAGACATGTTGGATGCACTTAAAAAATTAATATTTAGTATGTTTTTTGTTTTTTTTAATTATTTCTTTCTTTCATTATTATTTTATTTGTTTGAATTTTTTAGATGAGGCTCGAGAATTTGTATTAGGGCAATTCTATGTCAAATCATCCAGAAAAAAGTAAAATTGTCACCCACCCCCTTTGATTTTTCTAAAATTTTGTACAGGTGTTGACTGTGTTAAAGTTAGACATTCACCAAAATTTGAGCCTCAGATTCCAAGAATTGGCAGAGTTATGTTGATTTACTTACTTCTTACTTCTATTCTTCTTCTGGCATCTTTGACATCTTACGTCTTCTTCTAACATCTCTTCTAGCATCTGGACTTCTCTTGGTGGTCGGTCGCACCTAACTCAATAATCTTATGCAACAGCGTAGATTATGTAACATTAGCACTTCAAATTTGGTGGAATTCGCAAAAATGACGACTGTTTGTAATCTATATTTGTCTGTAAAATGATTCACGTGACATGGCCTGGAGGATTTGGTATGGAATTACCCATTATTTAGATTTGTTTTTACTGTTGTCCTCATCCTTGTTATATACACAACATTTCAGCCATTTATATGGTTTCATGTAACTATTCTTATTTAATAATAATATTCATTAGCTTATACACAGTTATATGGAATCAAGTATTCCTATCTAATACAAATATCGCCCTGTCGGCTGGGGCGTTAGAATGCACCGACTGCACCTCTGCAGAGGGGTAAGTCTCCCCCAATGGGGCCACCTGTTGGCTATGGGTGGCAACCCATGATGCTTAAGGATAGAACCCAGGTGGATGAGCAGTTTATGACTTGCAATACTCCACTTTGGCCCTATCTTGGGCTAGAGGGGTGGTCGGAGAGGCCCCCTCCGATCAATCGGCTGGTCACATCAAGCCCTAGCACCTATATGATTTTCCCAACCCTATTGCCCTTATGGCAAGCCCCAACCCCTTTTTATCATATGGGTGCTAGAAGGGGGTGGCTGCGGGTCTACATGTCCTAGGAATGACGTTAAACTCTATCTTATGGTGAGGTTCTAGTTTTGGAGGTTTGGGGAATGTGGAACACCCCTTCATCACCATTGCTCCCTGGTGCACTCTGACCCAGAGTGGTAGTACCTGTTAGGGAACCATCTATGGGTTAAATAGAAAAATGTATTTATAAAAAAATTGTATTATCCATTAAGAATTGATTTATTTCAAAACTTTATCGGCATTAAATGACCCACTGAGGTTGATATGCCGTAAAACAAACCAAACAATACAAAAAGCACCTGTAGAAAACTAGAGGGTTCATCAGTTGAAACGTTGTGTGTATATAACAATAAATATACTGATAATAAATATACCTAAGGTCGGTTTAGCTCAATCGGTAGAGTGTTCGGATAGGAATCACAAGAATCACACCCTTTCATCACCATTGCTCCCTGGTCCACTTTGACCTGGAGTGGTAGTACCTGTTAGGGTCACATCTATGGGTTAAATAGAAAAACATGAGTTGATAAACAAAATTGTACTATGCATTAAGAATGAATTTATTTCACAACTTTGTCGGCATTAAATGACCCACCGAGGTTGATATGCCGTAAAACAAAACAAACCAATAAATTAAACCAAAACAGATACACAGACAGCCAACTTTATATATATACATATATATGTGGAGAAAGGTAGACAAACACAGGATGATGTACAAAATGGATGTTTACTGTGGGTAGTGATGTCGACATTATAACGTTCCGGTCTGTTAGATCTTCTTCAAGACGTTGGGTTGAATTCTTGCTTCAACGGTGAACATTTTCATACTCAGTATTCAGTGTGAAAATGTTCACCGTTGAAGCAAGAACTCAATCTAATGTCCTGAAAAAGGTCTAACAGACCAAAACCTTATAACGTCGACATCACTACCCACAATAAACATCCATTTTGTACATCATCCTGTGTTTGTCTACCTTTCTCCACATACTGTCGGATTAATTTCTCTTATTTCTCTCATACACACACACACACACATATATATATATATATATATATATATATATATATATATTTTAAAATAAGTGTATTTTGGCAGCATTTTTTCTTCTATACGAGTTTTGTTGAACTGTACAGACAATTCCTGTCGGACAAGTTTTTCATTGATCCGTTCCAATTTTCGGGCCATCTTTCTGGTGTCGGGGTGTAACTGGTATAACAGTCCCCCAAAGGTTTCGAAACGAGCACTTTCGGCAATACAATTTGCCATCCTTTCCCACCTGAGGATGGCAAATTGTATTGCCGAAAGCACTCGTTTTGAAACCTTTGGTAGACTGTTATACCAGTTACACCCCGACACCAGAAAGATGGCCCGAAAATTGGAACGGATCAACGAAAAATTTGTCCGACAGGAATTGTCTGTACAGTTCACCAAAACTTATATATATAATCCATTTTCTAATGATGCTTTTTGTTCTTTTTTTCCAATAAATTTCAGCCAATGCATCGATTTCCGATTGTTTATGGGATATGTCATCCATCCCTTCGAGTTTTATAGAATGTCACCTTCATTGCTGTCGTCTATTCACTGGTTGGCAAGAGGCTGTGATTAAGAAAAATTTACGCTTATATCCTTGTTCTGGTCCAATGAAGAAGAGACTAGAGGTGCTACGATACCACTGCTGCAATGAATACCTAAATCGTTATCCGTGCCAAAAGATACCAAACTGCAATCGCTTGGTGAATCCACATAACTTGTTTGTAAGGAAATATTTTAACATTTTCTTGTCTTTTTTTTTTTTTTTTTTTTTTTTTTACCTGGCCACAATCTTAGGTTATCAACAAGGGTATTGGTGTTTTTCAGACCAAAATTTTTATTTAAACTTTTTTTTTTTTTTTTTTTTTTTTTTACTGGGCTACAATCATAAATTAACAGCAACATTACCTGGTGTTTTTTCAGGAGAATTTTTTTCTTTTTTTACACTAGCAAATATCTGCACCCTCCGGGTGCAAGTATTTAAGTTTTAATATAATAAAATATCATATTAAATTAGAAAGGCTAATGAAACTGAATAAGAATGCAGATAAACATATTTGGAACAGAGGGGGTATGATTGAAAAATAGAACAACTTTGAAACTAAGTCTTCCATCATTTTCCCTTACTCCCATCTTTCATTGGTAAATTTTCCTAATTTAACTATTTAGTTAAAATAGGAAGTAAAGAATAATATTACAGTTATTTCTTCTTGTTAATGGATTTCTTTTAAGATTTATCCCCGAGATTTTTGCTCATATTCATTAAAATAAAACCAAACAATTAGAAATCAATAATACTAAGCATATATTTATTAAAATCAAATTTTTAAGATCAATATGCAAATTAGCCTTCCCGTTCACACTGTAAACCGCTATTTTGTTGTATATATAAATACAATTGTATGTTATTAGTATGTAAATATGATCAACCGTCTTAATGATGTAAAACAATTTTATTAATAATTGAGGTTTAAATAAAAATAAAATCATGGAGAATGTGATGTAAATAAGAAAGGGAATTGTGACTTGAATAGTGACATAGTTTCGGTTACAGACAGAAAAACACACAATCTCCATTATAATAAGATAGTTTCGGTTACAGACAGACAAACCCACAATCTCCATTATAATAAGATAGTTTCGGTTACAGACAGAAAAACACACAATCTCCATTATAATAAGATAGTTTCGGTTACAGACAGAAAAACACACAATCTCCTTATAATAAGATAGTTACAGACAGAAAAACACACAATCTCCATTATAATAAGATAGTTTCGGTTACAGACAGAAAACACACAATCTCCATTATAATAAGATAGTTTCGGTTACAGACAGAAAAACACACAATCTCCATTATAATAAGATAGTTTCGGTTACAGACAGAAAAACACACAATCTCCATTATAATAAGATAGTTTCGGTTACAGACAGAAAAACACACAATCTCCATTATAATAAGATAGTTTCGGTTACAGACAGAAAAACACACAATCTCCATTATAATAAGATAGTTTCGGTTACAGACAGAAAAACACACAATCTCCATTATAATAAGATAATCAGACATAAACTAAAAAACATGTATCAATGTCTGGATTTTAGGGAATTGAAAGGGAAAGGTGTACTCCTTTATTATCACTAGAAGCGGCTACCCAGTGTCAACTGAGTGGGGAGCTTATGCTCTTCCCGACTCGACAGTTGGAGCGGATGCTCCTAACTCGACAGTGGGAATCGGCGCTCTTCCCAACTTGACACAATGGGGAGAAGACGCTGTCCGAAAACATAAAATACTACTCAACAGGTTAATTCTATTTTTTCCTTTCATATTTTCTCTCTCTCCTACTCAATACAACACAAGTTTCAATCACAGACATTGTTTTATCAAAACTGCTACAATCCAATTACACAAATATAAACAATACATGAGCACTTTACAAACACAATTACGTACAGACATATACAGTCTGCAACACCACTGAAAGAACAATAGAAAATTGTGGGGATCAAAACTTGGATTTTCTTCACACCAAACACAAACGGGTCCCTACATTATCACTAGAAGCGGCTACCCAGGGTCAACTGAGTAGGGGGTGGGAGCAAAAAAACTCTGCTGTTATTGATTTGTTTACTTTTGAGATTTACATTTTTAAGTCGAATTTCAATGCTATTTCTATGTATATTTTAATTTTTAAATATCTATAGATATAAATCAAATTTTCATAATTTTTTCACAAAAAGCAAGAACCGGCGATATTTAACATGTGTATATATTTACTGTGTTGTTAATTGTGTTGTAGTTTCTTCCGGACGTACATACATACACACCAACTTCCCTTTATATATGTTTAGATTACTTCCAGGTCGACTCTGAGTAGTAGCCACAAGTTTGTTTAAACTTAAATAGTTACCTCCCTTAGAACTGTGCTTAGAAGGTACATAAAAAAACATTTTTTTTTTTTTTTTTTTTTTTTTTACTGGGCTACAATCATAATTTAACAGCAACATTACCTGGTGTTTTTCGGGCCAATTTTTTTTATTTTTTTTTACCCAGCAAAAAACTTAGATTATCAACAAAGTTACCTGGTATTTTTTTACCTTTTTTTTCTTTTACCCAGCATCAATCTTCGATTATCAGCAATATGAGTTTCATCAGACCGCTGACATTTCAATAAAGTTAGTGGTGAAACTCCTAGGTATACACAGTTACCTGTGGGTAGAAACAGATCTATAACCACAAAATGGCCGATTCCTAATCCTTTTTCTTTACCAATTACTAGCAAATATATGCACCCTCCGGGTGCAAGTATTTAAGTTTTAATGTAATAAAATATTGTATTAAATTAGAAAGGCTAATGAAACTAAATAAGAATACAGATAAAAAGATTTGAAACAGAGGGGGGTATAATAAAAAATGGAACAACTGAAACTTACTCTTCCATCACTCTCGTCTTTCATTGTTATTTTTTCTAATTTAAGAATTTAGTTAAAAGAGGAAGTAAAGAATTAAATGAGTTATTTTTTCTTGTTAATGGATTTCATTTAAGATTCATTGAAGAGATTTTGGCTCATAATCATTAAAATAAAACCAAACAGTTGGAAATCAATAATACTAAGCACATATTTATTAAATTCGATTTTTAATATTAATATGCAAATTAGCTTTCCCGTTCATACTGTAAACCGCTATTTTGTTGTATATATAAATATAATTGCATGTTGTTAGTATGTAGACATAGTTAACAGTATTAATAATGTAAGACAATTTTATTAATAATTGAGATTTAGATAAAAATAAAATCATGGAGAATGTGATGTCAATAACTAAGAGAATTGTGACTTGAGCAGGAATATAGTTTCGGTTACAGACAGAAAAACACACAATCTCCATTATAATAAGATATTGCTCTGTTCAATAATATTGATTATCGAGCTTTCAATTTGGACCTGAACAACTCTAACATTCCGCTGTTTGAAGAAAGGTCCAACTCAGAATCATCCTAATACCAACTTACCTGGTAACCAATCTACGGATATGTATATATATATATATATAATATATATATATATATATATAAAAAAATTCTCTTCGGACATTTCTAAAAATTCTCCGTTTTTCCCCAACAAATTTTTTCAATCAAAATAAAATTTCACTCTGATGAAGGTCGAATCTTCTCTGTGTGCGGAATATTTTCACACATATGAACTGACCAAAACACCTGTGTAAGTGATATTGATTAAATTCTTCTTTTATTATCCATTCTGTTCTTTCTTTTCTTTATTCATTCTTCCTCATATTGTCGGATTCATTTCCAATTCCATTTTTACATATACACACGCACATATATATATATATATACACACGCACACAATAGTCTCAGCTTATCAGCAGAGTCCATCTCCCAACACCTCTAGTTAATGCAAAATAAAAGTCAACATTCTGTAAATATGATGATTCCATAATTTTTGCCAGGAGTGATATAATCCAGATAAGTAAGTTTTAAAACATTTACACACCAAATTGATAATGAAAGATTAGTACTTAAAATACAAATTAAAGCTATAAAAAATATTTGTAGCCCATCTTAAAGCACCTCATATTGGGTTGGTGCATAATTATTGTGGCAAATCAGTAAAAATCTGGACACGTTCAGCTTTGTTCTTATCTGAGAGTTCATGGGGACCCACCCAACTAATTACCATACTTTTCCAGATAACAAACGATAGTCAAATGGTTCACATTAATGTCTTTGGCCAACATTCTCATTGTCAAGCTTTCGTCCTCTTCCATAACTGCCTGGTCATTGAAATTTGATAGTCAATTTCTTCCTTCTTCCCGCCCTGTCGGCGTTAGAATGCATCGACTGCACCTCTGCAGAGGGGTAAGACTCCCCTAATGGGGCTATCTGTTGGCCGTGGGTGGCGACACGTGATGCTTAAGGATAGAGCCCAGGTGGATGAGCAGTCCATGACTTGCAATTATCCACTTTGGCTCTATCTTGGGCTAGACGGGCAGTCAGAGAGGCCCCCTCCGATCAATCGGATGCTCACGTCAAGCCCTAGCAGCTATATGATTTTCCCAACCCTATTGCCCTTATGGCAATCCCCAACCCCTTTTATCATATGGGTGCTAGAAGGCGGTGGCTGCGGGTCTACATATCCTGGGAATGACGTTAAACTCTATCTGATGGTGAGGTTCCAGTTTTGGAGGTTTGGGGAATGTGGAGCACCCCTTCATCACCATTGCTCCCTGGTCCACTCTGACCCGGAGTGGTAGTACCTGTTAGGGTCCCATCTATGGGTTAAATAGAAAACATGAGTTTATAAACAAAATTGTATTATCCATTAAAAATGAAATTATTTCAAAACTTTGTTAGAATTAAACATTTTTTTACCAATAGAAGTATTTAGCATAAAATAACCCAAGGGGTTGACATGCCATAAAACCCAACCAACCAAATCTTCCTTCTTCATCTGCGAGCTTTGTATCACTTGATTTGAACTTCCTGAACCATCTTTCAACTAGGCTTTTACTGATAGTTCTTTCACCAAAATGTTCATTGAGATCGTGAAATGAATGTGTTGCATTCCAACATTTCTTGAAGTGGTAAAACATTATACGATGAATGTGGATATGATTTTCAATATGCATTCTGAAAAGAGAAGATTATTTTTATGAAGCAAATTAAACAGACTGCCAATTGTTTTGTTTTTTATTTTTTTATTAGATAAAATTTGTTTAAAACAAGCTAAAATAATTATGCACTAACCCAATACAAAACAAAGTCCTATGTTCAGTTTGTACCTTGCTGATTTTTTTAGTGTGTGTTTTCAGCCTTATTCCATTTTGTTTTTGATCTCATTCTTTTTTTCTTCTTACCAGATTCAAGTGCACTCCTTCATCACCATTGCTCCCTGGTCCACTCTGACCCGGAGTGGTAGTACCTGTTAGGGTCCCATTTATGGGTTAAATAGAAAACATGAGTTTATAAACAAAATTGTATTATCCATTAAAAATGAAATTATTTCAAAACTTTGTTAGCATTAAACATTTTTTTACCAATAGAAGTATTCGGCATAAAATAACCCAAGGGGTTGACATGCCGTAAAACCCAACCAACCAGATTCAAAGTGATGATTTTCCTTATTCCTTTATGTGTCAGCCTTACTCCATTTTGTTTTTGATCTCATTCTTTTCTTTTTCTTTTTTTTTTCTTACCAGATTCAAAGTGATGATTTTCTTAAGCTCAACTTTCAAACAAAACATCAAGGCACTTTCACTGAACGAATGGACTATATTTCTCTGCCATGGAAAGACAAACTAAAACGGTTTGACTTGGATGAATACAAACCGTTGGAATCACTTGTATCGCCAAATTTAATGGTTTGTATTTGCAAACAATTTTCTCTTTATTCAAACCAGACATAAACAAAAAACATGTATTATTAATGTTTGGATTTTAGGGAATTGAAAGGGAAAGGTGTACCCCTTTATTATTATAGGGATTTGGCCCCTATATTTTTACGGCATGTGGAATTGAATAAATTAAAATAATTAAGTTATCTTAAACAACTAGTTTTACAATTGTATGTCATGAGTTTAGAATTAGGTAAACAAAAGAGAATCGAATGAAAATTAGTTTGGAAATATTTTAGCAACAATAGAAACAATGGTTTAAATTCCATTGAAAATATGTACCCCATCAGAATGTTGCAAAATCATCCGATATTTACGTCATTAGAAAACAGCTGATATTTGAAAATTCCAATATTAAATTTAACTTAATAATCACGTAGACAATGACAAAAGAAAATATGGGCCTTTTTATAAAAAGGCCCATAGAGCTGAAAAACTTCAGTGGGGAGCTTATGCTCTTCCCGACTCTGAGTTGGAGCGGATGCTCCTAACTCGACAGTGGGAATGGGCGCTCTTCCAAACTTGACACAATGGGGAGAAGACGCTGTCCGAAAACATAAAATACTACTCAACAGGTTAATTCTATTTTTTCCTTTCATATTTTCTCTCTCTCCTACTCAATACAACACAAGTTTCAATCACAGACATTGTTTTATCAAAACTGCTACAATCCAATTACACAAATATAAACAATACATGAGCACTTTACAAACACAATTACGTACAGACATATACAGTCTGCAACACCACTGAAAGAACAATAGAAAATTGTGGGGATCAAAACTTGGATTTTCTTCACACCAAACACAAACGGGTCCCTACTTTATCAATAGAAGCGGCTACCCAGGGTCAACTGAGTAGGGGGTGGGAGAAAGAAAAAAAAACTCTGGTGTATTGATTTGTTTACTTTTGAGATTTACATTTTTAAGTAGAATTTCAATGCTATTTCTATGTATATTTTAATTTTTAAATATCTTCGAATATAAATCAAATCTTCATAATTTTTGCACAAAAAGCAAGAACCGATGATATTTAACATGTGTATATATTTACTGCGTTGTTAATTGTTTTGTAGTTTCTTCCGGACATACATATATACACACCAACTTCCCTTTATATATGTTTAGATTACTTCCAGGTCCACTCTGAGTGGGAGCAACAAGTTTGTTTAAACTTAAATAGTTACCTCCCTTAGAACTTTGCTTAGGTACATAAAAAAACATAACATGCTAAATTTAGTAAATATTTCTATTAACATCCTGTTGAGAATTTTCCAAGCTCAGAACCCCATTCCTATAAGGATTTATCAATAAATGGTTAAAAATGTCCTTTTCGTTTCAAGTTACCTGTTATTTCCTATAAATCAAAGACTGCTAAATATTTTTTATATTACATTAAACAAAGCCTATAATTTGGGGGATTAGGAAAATGAATGTGACTTGCGGCCGGGTGGAATGAGGTGGTATAGGACCCCATTCCTATAAGGATTTATCAATAAATGGTTAAAAATGTCCTTTTCGTTTCAAGTTACCTGTTATTTCCTATAAATCAAAGACTGCTAAATATGTTTTTATATTACATTAAACAAAGCCTATAATTTGGGGTGGATTAGGAAAATGAATGTGACTTGCGGCGGTGGAATGAGGTGGTATAGGACCCCATTCCTATAAGGATTTATCAATAAATGGTTAAAAATGTCCTTTTCGTTTCAAGTTACCTGTTATTTCTATAAATCAAAGACTGCTAAATATGTTTTTATATTACATTAAACAAAGCCTATAATTTGGGGTGGATTAGGAAAATGAATGTGACTTGCGGCCGGGTGGAATGAGGTGGTATAGGACCCCATTCCTATAAGGATTTATCAATAAATGGTTAAAAATGTCCTTTTCGTTTCAAGTTACCTGTTTCCTATAAATCAAAGACTGCTAAATATGTTTTTATATTACATTAAACAAAGCCTATAATTTGGGGTGGATTAGGAAATGAATGTGACTTGCGGCCGGGTGGAATGAGTGGTATAGGACCCCATTCCTATAAGGATTTATCAATAAATGGTTAAAAATGTCCTTTTCGTTTCAAGTTACCTGTTATTTCCATAAATCAAAGACTGCTAAATATGTTTTTATATTACATTAAACAAAGCCTATAATTTGGGTGGATTAGGAAAATGAATGTGACTTGCGGCCGGGGAATGAGGTGGTATAGGACCCCATTCCTAAGGATTTATCAATAAATGGTTAAAAATGTCCTTTTCGTTTCAAGTTACCTGTATTTCCCATAAATCAAAGACTGCTAAATATGTTTTTATATTACATTAAACAAAGCCTATAATTTGGGTGGATTAGGAAAATGAATGTGACTTGCGGCCGGGTGGAATGAGGTGGTATAGGATGTTAAGATTTAGTATGTATATATTTACCTCAGGGCCGGGTTAGCTCAGTCGGTAGAGCGTTCGGCTAGAAACCACAAAGTTCCTAGTTCGATACCGGTCCTCGCCAACTCAGCGTATGAGTATCACAGGGATCTGTGCGGTAAAGTGAGGAGCTGATGGTAGGTGTGGCGCCCCATCATTCAAGACGCTAAAATAATCTCCTTGGTCTAGCACTATTGAAAAGGAGATAGACTCCCTTGCTGATTGGCTGATACCGACTTTAGGCCGCCCCCAACGACTTTACTTTTTTACCTTATTATAATGGAGATTGTGTGTTTGTCTGTCTGTAACCGAAACTATATCACTACTCAAGTTACAATTTTTACATTTTTGCACCGTTAAATCAATTGAAATTTAACGTAGCCAAAAACAAGTTATAACTAAAGGTTGTTTTTTTAAATTCTATGAAAAATAAATTAATTGTCCGATTTTCACGAAAATTTCCATAATTACTTACATTTAGAATAAAAGGTGTCTGAAATAGTCTTTTTCTAAAATATAATGGGGAAATATTTTTACGAGGTCTACTCCCCCCTATTTTATTTTATGAAAATATGAACCGGCAAAAAAACGATTTTTACTTTTTTTATTATGTTAAATATAGTGTGGGGGGTAAATTTCACGGGGAAAATTGGTGGTACCTACAGAAAACTTCAATATATGCAACATTTACGCTTGGGAAAAAAAGTATGATATTCAGGATTCTATAGGCATTCATTTGGCTGCATTTTTTTCCCCACCCTTTTTTTGGAAACTAAAAGTCATCTTTTTCACCTTGGAAAACCTCCCTAGATGTGACACAAGATAGATATTTCCAAATTTGTTTACATGCCAGTACTCTCCCTTATTTTATCTATTTATTTATTTGCAATTAATTATGATATAAATTCAACAGATATTATGACTCCCAACATTAAGTTTAATGGTCGCCTAAGGTGGCCTTTAAGAAAGTCTTAATAAAATATTGTTTTTATTTTAATAGAAAACAAAACAAACTCCACCCCAACGAAGCGACGCCCAGCTAAAAATAGTTACAGGAAAGCTGTTTTCTGTGATCAGGAGTTCCCGGCTTTGTTGCATTAAACATTTGGATGATTTGAACACTGTCCTTGAAAACTGTGATGTATGTACTCCTTTTTTATTGTCATCTTTCAAGTAAATATTGTAGTATACTCCTTGATGTTTTTTTTATTATCAGCTTTCGAGCAAATATTGATATTTTTATTATCATCTTTTTAAACAAATATTGTTGTATACTCCTTGATATTTTTTCATCATCTTTTAAATATTATTGTATATTTTTTTATCATTTAAACAAATATTGTTGTATACTCCTTGATATTTTTTATCATCATCTTTTAAACAAATATTATTGTATACTCCTTGATATTTTTTTATCATCATCTTTTAAACTTGATATTTATCATCATCTTTTAAACCCTTGATATTTTTTTATCATCATCTTTAAACAAATATGTTGTATACTCCTTGATATTTTTTTTCATCATCCTTTTAAACAAATATTGTTGTATACTCCTTTTTTTTTTATCATCTTTTAAACAAATATGTGTATACTCCTTGATTTTTTTATATCATCTTTTAAACAAATATTGTTGTATACTCCTTGATTTTTTTATATCATCTTTAAACAAATATTGTTGTATACTCCTTTTTTTATTATCATCTTTTAAACAAATATTTTGTATACTCCTTGATATTTTTTTATTATCATTGTATACTTTGATATTTTTTATTATCATCTTTTAATATTGTTGTATACTCCTTGATATTTTTTATTATCATCTTTTAAACAAATATTGTTGCATACTCCTTGATATCTTTTTATTATCATCTTTCAAGTAAATATTGTAGTATACTCCTTGATGTTTTTTTTTTTATTATTAGCTTTCGAGCAAATATTGATATTTTTTATTATAATCTTTAGAACAAATATTGTTGTTTACTCCTTGATATTTTTTTTTATTCTTATCTTTTGTGTAGATATTGTTGCATACTCCTTGATATCTTTTATCATCATTTTATTTATTTTATCATCATCAAAAAATATTGTATACTCCTTGATATTTTTTAATTATCTTTTGTGTAGATATCATTGTATTCTCCTTGTATATTTGTTTTATTAACATCTTTTGAGCAAATACTGTTGTATACTCTTTGATATTTTTTCTTAATTTTCAATATTGTTGTATAAAGTTGTCGGGTCGTTGAAGTCGGTATCAGCCAATCAGCGAGGACGTCTATCCCCTTTTCACTAGTGCTAGACCAAGGAGATTGTATTTTGTGTCTGAGGTGGAGCGCCATGCCTACCATCAGCTCCTTACTTTGCTGCACATATCCCTGTGCTACTCATACGCTGAGTTGGCGAGGGCTGGTATTGAACTAGGAACCTTGTGATTTCTAGCAGAACGCTCTACCGACTGAGCTAACCAGGCCCTTATATTGTTGTATACTCTTTGATATTTTGTTATTATCATCTTTTAAACAAATATTGTTGTATACTGTCTCTTAAGGTCTTCTAACCTTCTTCTTTTATCATCTTTGTCTTGGATTGAGTTTTCCGCCCTGTCAGCTGGGGCGTTAGAATGCACCGACTGCACCTCTGCAGAGGGGTAAGACTCCCCCAATGAGGCCACCTGTTGACCATGGGTGGCGACCCATGATGCTTAAGGATAGAACCCAGGTGGATGAGCAGTTCATGACTTGCAATGCTCCACTTTGGCCCTATCTTGGGCTAGACGGGCGGTCGGAGATGCCCCCCTCCGATCAATCGGCTGGTCACGTCAAGCCCTAGCACCTATATAATTTTCCCAACCCTATTGCCCTTATGACAAGCCTCAACCCCTTTTTATCATATGGGTGCTAGAAGGCGGTGGCTGCGGGTCTACATGTTCTGGGAATGACATTAAACTCTATCTGATGGTGAGATTCCAGTTTTGGAGGTTTTTAGGAATGTGGGGCACCCCTTCATCACCATTGCTCCCTGGTCTACTCTGATCCGGAGTGGTAGTACCTGTTAGGGTCCCATCTATGGGTTAAATAGAAAACCATGAGTTGATAAACAAAATTGTATTATCCATTAAGAATTGATTTATTTCGCAACTTTATCGGCATTAAATAACCCACTGAGGTTGATATGCCGTAAAACAAAACAAACCAAACGTGGATTGAGTTTTCTGTTCTTCGTATCAGGTCAAAATGTTTCAACAGCAAATGCATGGTGTGCACCTGTCCAAGCCATGATTGTAAAAAGGAAGACATTAGCTAGATAGACTTATAATTGTCACTTGCCTAAGCTCCCTTATATTAAACAAGTGACAGTTTAAAAAATTTTTCTTTCTTTTTTCTTTCTTTTCTTTTTCTTTTTTTTCTTTCTTTTTTTTTCATTTATTTATTTTTTAAGTTTCCTGTATTTTGACCACTAGTCAAGTAAACCTTTTCTCTTTGTGTACCTCTTCCACATACTGCTGGTTCATGAAACAATATGTGTATAGTTTTATCTGTTAGAACACATTTGTATATTCTTTCTTTTAATGCTAATGATATGTATATAGTGTGTATTAGATTTAAAACGGCGCATTCTCAACTTTGCAACCTAAGTGATTCTGTTTGACGTAAAAAGGAAATGACCACTAAACAAATCCAGTTTAAGCCAAAGACAATAATAGAATTAAGTGCTTATTGAAGAGTTTTGGTTTCAGTTGTTAGCGAAAGAAATTCTGACATTTATTGTTCTGAACTTAATTGAAAAAAAAAATACCAATTATTAAAATATAAATGTTTGGAGATATCTTCCTGAATGAATGAATGAATTGAATGAATGAATGAATGAATGAATGAATGAATGAATGAATGAATGAAGAATGAATGAATGAATGAATGAATGAAAAAAGATTGAATGAATGAATGAATGAATGAATGAATGAAAAAATGAATGAATGAATGAAAAAAGATGAATGAATGAATGAATGAATGAATGAATGAATGAATGAATGAATGAATGAATGAATGAATGAATGAATGAATGAATGAATGAATGAAAAATGAATGAATGAATGAATGAATGAAGATTGAATGAATGAATGAATTGAATGAATGAAATGAATGAATGAATGAAAAAGATTGAATGAATGAATGAATGAATGAATGAATGAATGAATGAATTGAATGAAAAAGATTGAATGAATGAATGAATGAATGAATGAATGAATGAATGAATGAATGAATGAATGAAAAAATGAATGAATGAATGAATGAAAAAAGATTGAATGAATGAATGAATGAATGAAAAAAGATTGAATGAATGAATGATGAATGAATGAATGAAAAAAGATTGAATGAATGAATGAAAAAAATGAATGAATGAATGAAAAAAAATGAATGAATGAATGAATGAATGAATGATGAATGAAAAAAATGAATGAATGAATGAATGAAAAGATTGAATGAATGAATGAATGAATGAATGAATGAAAAAGATTGAATGAATGAATGAAAAAATTGAATGAATGAATGAATGAATGAAAAAAATGAATGAATGAATGAAAAGATTGAATGAATGAATGAATGAAAAAGAATGAATGAATGAAAAAAGATTGAATGAATGAATAAATGAAAAAAGATTGTACATACATGAGAAAAGCAATCCATTTGTAATTGTCTTTTAAAGAATAAATTCGATTATGAATATTCGACCACCATTGGTTCATTGAGTATAGAAGAATTTTAACTGGAAAAAGAAACAAAACAAAAAACAAAAAAAACAAACACCAAAAAAAACAACAAATATCTGCAAGTCTTTACTTAATAAACAGAATATCAATAATTGGGTAATTCATGAGGAAGTGCGTCCCGGTCTCCTGCCTCATAAATTGCTACCCGGTGACTATTAAAATAATGACCCCAGCTACGGTGTTACTTGAAAGAAAACAACCAACTTAGGGCGTTAAATGTATTGGGGGGGGGGCCTTCTCTTTTTGTCGTAATTCTTATTCATTTATCGTAAATTTGTCATAATTGTTGTTTATTTATCATAATTTGTCGTAATTAAAAAATAAATAAATAAAATAAATAAACAAGAATTATGACAAATTACTTTAAATAAGAAATGGGGAGACCATATGCTATTGCTCCTTCTTTTCTCTGTATATGGAGTCAAATACCCTGGAGAAATTTAAAACAATAGTGTTTTGAGATTTTTTCTCAAACCCCTTCTAAAACAGTTTTTTTGGGGAGACCATATGCTAGTAGTATTTGCTCCTTCTTTTCTCTCTATATGGAGTCAAATATCTTGGAGAAATTTAAAATAATAGTGTTGTTTTGAGATTTCTTTCTGAAACCCCTTCTACAATTTTAGGAATAGTCAGGATTTGAGAAGTTGTGGATTGATTTCAATAAAACCTTATTTGATTTTTCCTCAAGATTTTCTGTTTCAGGTCCGATGTGATTAAGAAGGGCATTATAGACTTTAGTAGCTATGGCATTAAGAGTTATGCCTCTGTAGTTCTTAGTGATTCCGAGGTCACCTTTCTTTAGAAATGGGAGAATACAGCCTTTTGTCCATTTTTCTATTGTATATTGGCAACCAATATTCTCATAGATTCTGCTACATTTCATATACTAGCAAATATATGCACCCTCCGGATGCAAGTATTTAAGTTTTAATGTAATGAAATATCGTATTAAATTAGAGGCAGACAAAAAGATATGTAACAGAGTGGGGTATAATCGAAAAATAGAAATGAAACTTACTCTTCCATCACTCCCGTCTTTCATTGCTGAATTTTACTTATTTAACAATTTAGTTAAATTAGGAAATAAAGAATAAAATGACAGTTATTTTTTCTTGTTAATTGATTTCATTTAAGATTCATTGAAGAGATTTTTGCTTATTCATTAAAATAAAACCAAACAGTTAGAAATCAATAATACTAAGCACATATTTAATAAAATCACATTTTTAATATCAATATGCAAATTAGCCTTCCCATTCACACTGTAAACCGCTATTTTTTGTATATATAAATACAATTGCATGTTATTAGAATGTAGATATGGTCAACAGTGTAAGTAATGTAAAACAATTTTATTAATAATTGAGGTTTAAATAAAAATAAAATAATGGAGAACATGATGTAAATAACTAAAGGAATTGTGACTTGTATAGTAATATAGTTTCAGTTACAGACAGACAAACCCACAATCTCCATTATAATAAGATATATATTTTTTTTTCTTTTTTTTTTTTTAGTGTCTTGCTTACCTCAAACAGCAACAAGAAAATCTTTGGATTTGTCTATCTAATGCAATAAAGTCTTTGCTTGAACCAAATAAAACAACAACAACATCTCCACTACATTCCCTTATCTGCTGTCTGCCTGATGACTGGAACTTCTTGAACGAGCTTGACATAAAGGTAGGTTGGGTTTTTTTTTCTCCCCTTAAATTTAACTTACTATGAAACTCTGGTTGAAGCAGCAGAAATTGCTTTGAATTGACTAATTAGAATCATCATTCTTTACTGCATTTCTCGTTAATTCTACTCTATTCAGTTTGAATTTGTTCGCCCTGTCGGCTGGGGTGTTAGAATGCACCGACTGCACGTCTGCAGAGGGGTAAGACTCCCCCAATGGGGCTACCTGTTGCAAATATTGATATTTTTTTATTATCATCTTTTAAGCAAATATTGTTGTATACTATCTCTTAAGGTCTTCTAATTTCTTCTTTTATCATCTTTGTCTTGGATTGAGTTTTCCACCCTATCAGCTGGGGCGTTCGAATGCACCTCTGCAGAGGGTTAAGACTCCCCCAATGGGGCCACCTGTTGGCTGTGGGTAGCGACCCGTGGTACTTAAGGATAGAACTCAGGTGGATGAGCAGTCCATGACTTGCAATACCCCACTTTAGGCTTTTCTTGGGCTAGACGGGCGGTCGGAGAGGCCCCCTCTGATCAATCGGCTGGTCACGTCAAGCCCTAGCACCTATATGATTTTCCCAACCCTATTGCCCTTATGGCAACCCCCAATCCTTTTATCATATGGGTGCTAGAAGGCGGTGGCTGCGGGTCTACATGTCCTGGGAATGACGTTAAACTCTATCTGATGGTGAGGTTCCAGTTTTGGAGGTTTGGGGAATGTGGAGCACCCCTTCATCACTATTGCTCCCTGGTCCACTCTGACCCTGAGTGGTAGTACCTGTTAGGGTCCCATCTATGGGTTAAATAGAAAAACATGAGTTTATAAACAAAATTGTATTATGCATTAAGAATGAATTTATTTCACAACTTTGTTGGCATTAAATGACCCACCGAGGTTGATATGCCGTAAAACAAAACAAACTATTGAATTTTATTGCTAATGCCAGTAGCTGCTTCTAGTCCTATTAAATTCTCAAATGTCAATCCGTCTGTCCATTCAACCAGACTTTCAGGAATTGTTATGAAAAATTATTGGACATGGCAAAATGTATATAAGGATTGAGTTAATACAGTTCTAATTGACAATCATCTGTGGGCTGCAGGTTCAATCCTGACTACAGGCAAAAATAACAGAATACTGAACACAGCTTAAAACATGTACCCAGTCATGGTGAATGGAATGAAAATAATGTACCCCAATGGATTAAATTAGAGGGTTCACTTCGAAGTTCCATGAAAGCTCATGATTACAAGAAACACCTGAAAGAGGCTGAAGAGAACATCGAAATGTTGTGTATATAACAATAAAGGTGGGGACAACAATAAAAAAAAAAATCTAAATACAAAAAAATTTTTGCAGTAGAAATTTGTTTTATAGGTGCATATTGATACCAGTCAATAAAAGAGGATACCATATTTGGATCCTATTTCTAAATCTTGTATTTGTCGATGGATTAATGTGAGAATACCCAGTCTTCCCTCGCACACCTTCATTGCACAATGTCAGTAACATTATTTGTACCAAAAAGTTTGATTTTTGCTCTGAACCGAACCTACAACATCAGTTAAAATTTTGCAAATCAGAAATCATTAATAACTTTAAATTGGCTAACTTTAAGACTTTTTTATAGCATTTTCAGATTCTTTGTGCTAAAATGCTTTTATAAACCCATTTTTAGGAGTAAGGAAGCTCTAGAACTCATTTTACAGACAAAAATAGATTACAAAAGTTCACTTCAGACACATATGAGCAATTCTAAAATCCCATATACAGATCTGAAACCAACCATAAACAAATTTATATTAGACAAATGGCAGAAATCATGGGACAATCTGACTCAAAACAAGCTCCATGAAATACAGGAAGTTATTGGAGAGTGGCCGATAGCCCACAGAAGTATTAGAAGAGAAGAAGTAATACTCGCCAGATTGCGTATTGGGCACACCCACATTACCCATTCGTACCTGTTAAAAGGGGAGGGTGCCCCAGTGTGCCCAACATGCAAAGTACAACTTACAACCAAGCATATCCTTCTAAATTGTAACAGACTTAAACATATCCGCGCAAATTACTATCAAGCTAGAAACCTGAAAGACATCTTCAAGAATACAAACCCTGAAAACATTTTAAATTTTATTAAAAAAAGCAACCTTTTCAACAAAATATAACAGAACATAACCAATTATCTCCATAGAACCACTACCTTAAAGTCTGAAATCCAAAATAACCTTTTTGGCATTAAATGACCCACAGGGGTTGATATGCCGTTAAACAAAACTCAAACTCAAACAAAAGTCGACATTTTTTGCCAACTCCACCAAATTTGGAGAGTTATGCGATTTTTAGAATCAACATAACTCCACCAATCTTTGGAATTGGAAACTCAAAATTTGGGGATTGCTTAACTTTATCATAATCCATACTTGAACAAAATTTCAGAAAAATTGAAGTGAGTGGGTGACATGGTCTGGATGATTCGTCATGGAATTACAAATTGTAACATTTTGGCAACGAGGATATTTTCTTTCACAGAAATGCCAACGCTCGGATGTTTGGAAGAATTCAGTAATGTTTTGTGCTGGCCAATTCAAAGGGCACAAGTTAGAGACAGGTTCACAAGGATAAAAAAACACAACTCAAAGTTTGTTAACAGGACACTAATGGAGGAGGAAAGTGTGACACTTTGTGCAAGTTTGTGGTGGAGCAGAGGACACTTAAGTCTATGTTGTCAGCTTGCAAGAAAGTTGTCTTAACTCTTAAGTCAATTGCTGGCTTCACTGATATGGGTCTCTGGCTATTTTCTATCTACTGCTACGTGGTTTGGCCGATACTGACTAAAAACTCTCTTTCTAATCTAAACCGGAAGAGGGTCTTCTCCACCGATTCTCACGGTATCCCAGAGAGAGGGTCAGACTGAGGTCAAGCCGAGTCACTCAATCCTTCAAGGCCACCGGCTACAACTTATAACAGCCATTTTGGTTTCTACATTACTGTAAATAAGTGTTAGGAATCTAATAATTATGTAACACCAGGAATAAAATTTGTCTTATTTATTGTTATGTTTCTACTGAATAATTTCTATTAATTCTTTTTTCTTTTTCCTTAAAGGAATTGAACATTTTAAAAGTGGAATCAGCCGATTCTTTCCCATCTGAACCTTTCACTTTGTTCGTTAATGCAACATCTTCCCCAGATTTAGGGAAAGGGGAAATGAAAGACAAAAGACGATTACTTTCAAAAATTACATTTGCTCTTCAGGTAAGAATTTTGTGTCAGTGTGTGTGTGTGTGTGTGTGTGTGTGTGTATATATATATGGAGGCGCGTGGGCTAGTGGTTAGAGTCGTGGGAAATGGACTCGTCGATTCGAGTTCAATTCCTAGACGAAGCTGTTGGCATTTCACAACCGCTAATACCCTTGGGAAAGGTATGAATCCATATATTCTCCCTCCAGCTATGGGTTAAATAGTAGGGCAGACTGGGCCCTTCAGCCTTGGGTAGGTAACCAGTCTAGGAGAAGGATAACTCTGAATTCAAGATTCCTGAGGTCGGTTGTTGATTGGGTTTGTGGCAACCCTTGATGCACCCATTCTTTCCTATCAACTGTGCCAAAAAGTGTGGATGGTCCAACACAAGCCTTCACCACTATAAACAAATCACTGTGTGGGTGTTCATTGTGTGTGAACCCTCATGCGTCGAAAATCGACGAGAGCGTCCATATATATATATATATATATATATATATATATATTGCCTGAGGTCGACCTTGAAAAAATGTAACATCGATGAGAGAGAGAGTAAGGCTTTGGACCGTGGGCTGTGGAGCAGAGCTTTACAGGAGGGCACAAAAAAGTTTGAGACCAACTGTATACAGCATGAGCAGTTGAAACGAGATATTCGCAAGAATAAAAAAGTAGACAACCAAGGGCTTCAAATCGGTCTACTATATGACCAGTGTGGAAGGCTATGTATGAGCAAGGCTGGCCTGATCAGTCACCAATCTGTGCAACGGCGGGAGGGAGTGAACCACACGCCTATCGACCGCAACCGCCATACTGCGCCAGAAAAAAAAAAAAAAAAAAAAAAGAGGGAAAAAAAAAAAATAAAAAAAAAAAACAAACAAAAAAAAAAGAAAAAAAAAAAAAATACGAACCCTTCTTAAAATCAAGTTCACTATAGTGTATTGGAAGAATGCAGGTACTATATACGAGGCCCACTTTCGATCTTTCTGTCTCTCATTTTGTTTGATTCTCTTTTTGAAGTTCTATCCCTTTTATATTCTTTGACTAACCTTTGTGTGAACTTTTTTTTTTTTTGTGTTCAAGCCAGCAATTGGCAATATTGGAACTCATCACTCTAGCAGTTTCGCTGCCACACCTAAGCTAATAAGTTATATATAATTATATAATATAATTTTAAAAAAAGCTATCAGTACTGTGTTGTTATTGTTATCGAGCAAGTTTAAACGGCATATTAAAATGAAAAGGGAGTTGAAGAGAAACCTTAAGGCCCTTCATTTGACTGTGTGCTTTTTCTCAAAAGCAGAACTCATCCACGACCATTTGGTCTTTAAGTAAGAGCCAGATTTAATTAATTAGTCCATTCGCTGGCTAAGGTTATATCTTGGGTGTTAAAATAGGATTCAGACTCAATGTAAATGTCAGTATTGGCTATTGAAGTGAGGGAAAAACAAAAATTTTGTATATTTTTTACCTTCACGTTATCCCTCACTTCAGCTGTCATCGTCGTGCCAGCAAAATATCCAGGGAGGTGTTATATAACCAAAGATTGTTTCTTCAGCTGTCTACACACAAGATGAAGGGAACTTTTGCGTCTTGTACCTTAATTATTTAATTTGCGTGACTCGTGGCTCGGGAGGCATTAAGGTCAGAGGTGGTGTTATATCTTTTTAGCCCTGCTATCTGAGACACGATAAATTGCGGTTATCCACTATATTTTGTTAGGTGTTTTGTGAGATGTGGTGTAAGGAGGGGTCAAAATAGATGAACAATTAATCAAGCGAGAAGGAAGTATTAGAGAAACGCTGCCTCACAAAATTGTGAAGTGCAAAAGTCGTAGCAGCAGGATGATCTTATTAACAGAAGATAGACAAATTACTAGTACAGATTAATGGAATTACGTCTGACAGGGAATAGTTAATTGGCCTTTATCGCATTGGCTTTACTGCCAGGAAAGCCGAAGCAAGTATAAGTCCCTGGTTACTTATTGTTATATCCCGCATTGTGTGGCCGCATTCATGTGGTCAATATGGTATATCACCTAATAAACATTTTGTATTTTTAAGCGGCTTTAGACGTTAGATAAGATTTTCTTGAGCAGATACAAAGGGTGATCACCGGATGGTGAGACGAATATACCATAGAATGATATATCACGCACTATTGAAAAAAAATTATGAAATTTTTTTGGAGTTAAAGAAAAGGCTTATAAGGCGTGTGGAGGACACGCATTTGCGGGTATAGGATTGCTGTAAGAAGTGGTCAAATTAATTTACATGAAGTCATTGTACAATTTGCCGACACGGTTGTGGACAAAACATTTAATATTATGATATACAGACAGTGGGGGGAAAATTGATAGTGGATACCCATGTAGAGAGAGTGACTGGGTGAGATAGGACATGGTAAACTACATATACAATTTTTAGGTGATAGAAAAGTTACCGGAAACTAGTGAACACC
>CM042166.1:75911251-75916251 GCA_023376005.1 Doryteuthis pealeii
CATCCTTGCCTTTATATTAGAATATCTAATAATTGACTGGTTGGGGTCAATTCCACCTAATCTTCTTTTGGTATAATTCCATGAATATCTTAAATAAATGAATCTGAATGGGTCTAAATTCACTATCTTGCTTTTTGGTATATCAGAAATATTAATAATATCTGACTGGTCTAATTCACTAATCTGCTTTGGTATAATCAGAATAATCTAATAATGATCTGCTGGTTCTAATTCACTATCTTGCTTTTGGTATAATCAGAATATCTAATAATGATCTGATGGTCTAATTCACTAATCTTGCTTTGGTAGGAATCAGAATATCTAATAATGATCTGCTGTCTAATTCACTAATCTTGCTTGTATTAATCAGAATAAATCTAATAATGATCTGCTGGTCTATTCACTAAATTGCTTTTTGGTATAAATCAGAAAATATTTATAATAGAATCTGATGGTCTAATTCACTAACCTTTGCTTTGTATTAATCAGAATAATCTAATAATGATCTGCTTGTCTAATCACTAATCTTGCTTTTGGATAATCCAGAATAAAATCTAAAATGATCTGATGGTCTAATTCACCAATCTTGCTTTGGTTAATCAGAATATCTAAAATAATGATCTGCTGGTCTAATTCACTTAATCTTGCTTTGGTATAATCAGAATATCTAATAATGATCTGATCGGTCTAATTCACCAATCTTGCTTTGTATATCGAATATCTAATAATGATCTGATGGTCTAATTCACAATCTTGCTTTGGTATAATCAGAATATCAATAATGAATCTGCTGGTCTAATCACTAATCTTCCTTTGGTTAAATTCAGAATATCTTTAAATGATCTGATGTCTAATTCACCAATCTTTGCTTTGGTTAAATCAGAATATCTAATAATGATCTGCTGTCAATTCACCAATCTCTTTTGTATAATCAGAATATCTTAATAATGATCTGCTGGTCTAATTCACCAATCTTGCTTTGGTATAATCAGAATAACTAAAATGATCTGATGGTCTAATACCAATCTTGCTTTGTATAAATCAGAATATCTAATAATGATCTGATGGTCTAATTCACCAATCTTGCTTTGGTATAATCAGAATATCTAATAATGATCTGCTGGTCTAATTCACTAATCTTGCTTGGTATAATCAGAATAATCTAATAATAATCTATTGGTCTAATTCACCAATCTTGCTTTGGTATAATCAGAATATCTAATAATGATCTGATGGTCTAATTCACCAATCTTGCTTTGGTATAATCAGAATATCTAATAATCTGAATAACTGATCTGCTGGTCTAATTCACAATTCTTTGTATAATCAGAATATCTAATAATGATCTGATGGTCTAATTCACCAATCTTGCTTTGGTATAATCAGAATAATCTAATAATGATCTGATGGTCTAATTCACCAATCTTGCTTTGGTATAATCAGAATATCTAATAATGATCTGCTGGTCTAATTCACTATCTTGCTTTGGTATAATCAGAATATTTAATAATGATCTGCTGGTCTAATTCACTATCTTGCTTTGGATAATCAGAATATCTAATAATATCTGCTGTCTAATTCACTAACCTTGTTTTGGTATAATCAGAATATTAATAATGATCTGCTGTCTAATTCACTAACCTTGCTTTGGTATAATCAGAATATCTAATAATGATCTGCTTGTCTAATTCACTAATCTTGCTTGGTATAATCAGAATATCTAATAATCTCAATCAGTTCACATCAATCTATCACTATCTTTCATATCTATCTATCTATATGTCTGTTGATATCTATCTAGCCATGTCTCTATCTCTAGTCACATCTAGCCATCTCATTCTCTTCATATCTATTTGTCTATCTATCTATCTCATTCTATTCATATCTATTTCTCTATCTATCTATCTATCTCAGTTCATATCTATTTATCTATCTATCTATCTATCTATCTCATTCTGTTCATATCTATTCTATCTCATCTTCTAATCTATCTCAGTTCTATATCTATTTATCTATCTATCTATCTATCTATCTCATCTCTTCATATCTCATCTATCTATCTATCATCTATCTATCTATCTATCTATCATATCTATCTATCTATCTATTATCTCTATCTATCTCTTGTCTATCTATCTATCTATCATTCTAATCCTATCTTATCTCATTCTATCATATCTATTTCTCTATCTCTATCTATCTCATTCTCTTCATATCTATTTCTATATCATTCTCTATATATCTATTCTCCTATCTATCTCATCCTCATCTATTCATATCTATTTCTCTATCTATCTATCTCATTCTCTATTCATATCTATTTCTCTATATATCTATCTCATTCTCTCATCTTATTTCTCTATCTATCTCATTCTCTTCATATCTATTCTCTATCTATCTATCTCATCTCTTTCATATCTATTTCTCTATCTATCTATCTCATTCTCTTCATATCTATTTCTCTATCTATCTATTCTCATTCTATATCTATATCTATCTATCTCATTCTCTTCATATCTATTTGTTTTCAATATCTATCTATCTATCTATCTATCTATCCTCTTAATATCTATCAAGTGATCCATACAGAAATAAATTAGAATAACCTGCCACAGAAAAACATTCAAGTGTTTATGTTGAAATGACATTTTATTTGAAGAGCGTAAAATAGCACTCTTCCAACATGACTCACATTACTTATCACCCTTCCATCACATTCAAATCTATTTACACACACACACACACACACACACACACACACACACATATATATATATTATATATATATATATATATATATATAATTTAATATACCAAGCGTGTTGGTAAATCCTTGGGGTGAGAAAAAAAAACAGCAAATAGTTTGATTGTAAAAATATACTACCAAACATCAACCGGGGAGAAAACAATTTTTGAAAAAAAGAAAAGACCAAGATAGTCGTACGAACAAAAAATAATCTATTGGTACAGTATTTGGCCAAAAGAAAAAACAATTTATATGTATATATATATGTTTATAAGATATATTTAGTTGGGGGGGGGATCAGAATAGCGATGGGGTGCTTGTACTGATGTAATGGTATCAAATTTGCTTAATTTTTAAATCTAAAAATTAAATATAATATTTAAAAAAAAAAAAAAAAATAAATAAATAAATAAATAGATAAATAAATTAAAAAAAAAATTAATATATAAATTAAATATTTATTAAACAATAGACTTATAGTGTTCTGTGTTTTTTGTTCTTTTTTATTGGTCCGTCTGGTTCAGCTAATTTAAATGACTACTGTGGTAAGTACTATTTAATTCGTTTGCTCCTTGTCTCTGTAGTCAGATCTTAGCCCTGAAGAGCATTAAGCAAAACTAATAGTAGGTTCGTCTGACTCATTAGATTTATCTTTATATATACTAGCAAATATATGCACCGTCCGGGTGCAAGTATTTAAGTTTTAATGTAATAAAATATCGTATTAAATTAGAAAGTCTAATAAGAATGCAGATAAAAAGATTTGAAACAGAGTGGGGGTATAATAGAAAAATAGAAATGAAACTTACTCTTCCATCACTGCCGTCTTTCATTGCTGAATTTTACTTATTTAACTATTTAGTTAAAATAGGAAGTAAAGAATAAAATTACACTTATTTTTTCTTGTTAATGGATTTCATTTAAGATTCATTGGAGAGATTTTTGCATATATTCATTAAAATAAAACCAAACAGTTAGAAATCAATAATACTAAGTACATATTTAATAAAATCACATTTTTAATATCAATATGCAAATTAGCCTTTCCGTTTACACTGCAAACCGCTATTTTGTAGTATATATAAATACAATAGCATGTTATTCGTATGTAGACCTGGTCAACACCGGGGGTCCAGTGGCTTCGGCCCTGGATCTTTACAAGTTAATAGCGTCGATCCCAGGGGGCCATCCCCCCAGGCAACACCTGCCCCCTCGATTTAAAGGGGCAGGGCTGGGTTTATTGCCCAGTGCCTGAGGCGCCCCCCTTGAGGGGGAATGCCGACGGGATCGACGCAATTTTTGCACCTGCCACTCCACGAGTCTCGGCTTGTGGGTGGTCCCACGTTAATAGGGACTTTGTGCCTGACCCGTACAAGTGGGGTACGCGGTAAATACTATGTAGACCTGGTCAACACCGGGGTCCAGTGGCTTCGGCCCTGGATCATTACAAGTTAATAGCGTCGATCCCAGGGGGCCATCCCCCCAGGCAACACCTGCCCCCTCGATTTAAAGGGGCAGGGCTGGGTTTATTGCCCAGTGCCTGAGGCGCCCCCCTTGAGTGGGAATGCCGACGGGATCGATGCAATTTTTCACCTGCCACTCCATGAGCTTCGGTTTGTGGTGGTCCCACGTTAATAGGGACTTTGTGCCTGACCCGTACAAGTGGGGTACGCGGTAAATACCATGTAGACCTGGTCAACACCGGGGGTCCAGTGGCTTCGGCCCTGGATCTTTACAAGTTAATAGCGTCGATCCCAGGGGCCATCCCCCCAGGCAACACCTGCCCTTGATTTAAAGGGGCAGGGCTGGGTTTATTGCCAGTGCCTGAGGCGCCCCCCTTGAGGGGAATTCCGACGGGATCGACGCAATTTTCACCTGCCACTCCATGAGCTTCGGCTTGTGGTGGTCCCACGTTAATAGGGACTTTGTGCCTGACCCGTACAAGTGGGGTACGCGGTAAATACTATGTAGATATGGACAACACTAATAAAAAGTTGAAACAATTTTATTAATAATTGAGGTTTAAATATAAATAAAATCATGAAGAATGGGATGTAAATAACTATGTTAATTGTGACTCGATTAGTAATATAGTTTCGGTTACAGACAGAAAAACACACAATCTCCATTATAATAAGATATATATAGTCTTTGTTTCATTATTCTTTTTCTTTCTTAGTATTTCTTTTTCTTTTTCTAACAATGTAAATAAGGTGTTACAGCCTTCATGCTTGAATGATTAATTCGAACACTG
>CM042166.1:75923751-75931251 GCA_023376005.1 Doryteuthis pealeii
CAATTCACTGCTGTCTACATATATATATATATATATATATATATATATATATATATATATCGTCTTCTTATTATAATGTAGATTGTGTGTTTTTCTGTCTGTAACCGAAACTATATTACTAATCGAGTCACAATTAACATCATCACATTCTTCATGATTTTATTTATATTTAAACCTCAATTATTAATAAAATTGCTTCACATTTTTATTAGTGTTGTCCATATCTACATACGGTAATATGCCGAAGCTCATGCATTGCGTCGATATTATCAGTAATAAACCCAAAATTATCGACGCCGTTAATTATATCAATGTTGTGACCATGTATTTACCGCGTAGTACGGGTCAGGCACAAAGTATTAACGTTCATGGAATGGCAGGTGAAAAATTGCGTCGATCCCGTCGGCATTCCCCTCAAAGGCACTGGCAATAAACCCAGCCCTGCCCCTTTAAATTGTTATAAATGTGTGCGTACCCCACTTGTTTTATTAACGTGGGATTGGCAGTTGAAAAATTGCGTCGATCCCGTCGGCATTCCACCTCAAGTCAGGCACTGGGCAATAAACCCAGCCCTGCCCCTTTAAATCGATGTTGCCTGGGGGATGGCCCCTGGGATCGACGCTGTTAATTATGTCAATGGTCCAGAGGCCGAACCACTGTTGACCATATCAACATACTAATAACATGCTATTGTATTTATATATACATAAAATAGCGGTTTGCAGTGTGAACGGAAGGCTAATTTGCATATTGATATTAAAAATGTGATTTTATTAAATATGTGCTTAGTATTATTGATTTCTAACTGTTTGGTTTTATTTTAATGAATATAAGCAAAAATCTCTCCAATGAATCTTAAATGAAATCCATTAACAAGAAAAAATAAGTGTAATTTTATTCTTTATTTCCTAATTTAACTAAATAGTTAAATAAGTAAAATTCAGCAATGAAAGACGGCAGTGATGGAAGAGTAAGTTTCGTTTCTATTTTTCTATTATACCCCACTCTGTTTCAAATCTTTTTATCTGCATTCTTATTAGACTTTCTAATTTAATACGATATTTTATTACATTAAAACTTAAATACTTGCACCGGGAGGGTGCATATATTTGCTAGTATTGATAATGAAATGTATAATGAAATAATAGGTATATATAATATGTAGGTCTTTTCTTTCATTTTATTTTTTTGTATATTTATTTTTGTAATAAATTAATATTATTTCTCTGAATGTTTGTGATGAGGCTTGAAGATTAGTATTATCTGCGTTATTCGGATTATTGTCCCCATCTTCCAATTGGACACATGGCCTAGTGGATAAGGTAGGTTAAAAATATGAAATTCGGGTTGATGATAACAATATATATATATATATATATATATATATATATATATATATATTAAGAAATTTGAAAAAAACAAGTGTTCCAAAAATAAGAGGAATTTATTTATCGACGCTTAAACGTTTCGGTTTCTTAAAACTTTCATCAGGATGTATTATGGGGTGATGAAATTGATAGACGTTTTATAGATGGCAGGAGATAAAAAATCTTTATGAAAAAAAAATTTATAAAGATTTTTTACCTCCTGTCATTTATAAAACGTCCATCAATTTCTGCTTAAAATTTATTCAGATTCAAGGAGTTTATAATTTGTTCGAAGCATTGTGTTTATATATGGTTTGATGGTTGGTTTTAAAGGCTATCACAATGCAAGTGTAAAGAAAAATAAGGTAACTAGGGTGTTGTTTGTTAACCTGTCATTTTTTAAAATAATTTTTAATATTTCGAGATAAAAATCTCACCTACAAAAGATCTCTGAAACTGAAGTTGTTGCTGTCCATTTTGGTTTTATCTTATGTCTTCCAAACTCTCTGCGCGCGTGTGTGTGTGTGTGTGGGAGGGTCTGTGTGTGTGTGTGTGTGTGTGTGTGTGTGCTGTTCAACAGTGTCTGATTATAATTCCAGGTCTGGCTCACTCTCCAAGCATAAACTTTATTCAGGTCTGTGTTGGCGTTTTTGTAATATAAGGCGTGTGTCAAATGACCACTCCTACTTATAGACTCGCCGATAAACATGTTACCAACCTATTGACCAGCCACTGACAGTATTCTGCTGCTCATATTATTATTTATACTGGCTGTTCAAATCTTAGCTACTCACATCTACTTGGATCTTCATGGACGACAGAACATAGGATTATATCACTGGACCTTTTGACACTACGTAGGATTCCATAACTCAGGACTTATTCACTTAGCAAAGGATTCTATAGTTCAGGACTTATTCACTTAGCAAAGGATTCTATAGTTCAGGACTTATTCACTTATTCACTTTAAGTCTAACTTTTTAACTGGCCAAGGATGGCGGCCAGATACTTAACAGTCTGTTAAAAAATCTTTGGAAAGAACTGCACATAAAGTAAATATGAACGTACACTGAAGGCAATTTCCTAACGTATAGGCATTAAATAACCCTAAGCGATTTGACATCAATCAAGGAAGTGGATAATGATCCAGTCATGTAATTATGGTCAACTCACGCTGAAAGCACCGCTTTCCGCTAGATCACCGAAGTTAAGCAGCGATAAGCCTGTTCAGTATTTGATTGGGAGACTACTTAAGCAAAAACAGGTATTGGAAGCAACCTGAATCCTGAATGACTTGATTCGGCATTACCTGACCTGAAAAGGGTTGATATGCCGTAAAACAAAACAACCATACCAAACCAGTGATGTAATCGAGTTTAAGCAACTAAAATCACCCGTGCCAAATGAGTACTGAGTGTATGTTGCATAGCCTTCCTCACTGGCACTAAATAATTATAATGTTGCATACCTCTTTCTTTAATTCTATGTCTTGGCCGTCTTTAGTATTCTGATCGTCTTTGGTATTTCTTCTATCATCTTGACTTGGTCTGGCATCTTCTAAGATCTTGGATATCTTCTAAGGCCTAGCGTCTGGAGTTGACTTGGGGACTTCGGGTCTGGTTTTCTGTTAGGGATTTCTCCTTATCAGAAGCCCTGTGTCATTGTTAGTTTTTAGGTAATAAACACAAGACTTCGATTTACTTTTGATCTTATTTTATTGTTAAATCCCCACCAGACATCTGCTAACTAACATAGAGCGCGTATGCAGAGTGAGTCACAGTTCGGCAGTACATCTTCACTGCCTGGCGTCCAACTGCAAACTGGCGACCGAACAGGTCCCACGTGACTTCACGTATTTTGGCGGGCTTCTGTAATTTTCCATGGAAGGACCCGGCCAGGGTATGAAAAGGGTCATCCCCTCAGAATTACAGGGGATTGACAATAATCTTATGCAACCGCATAGATTATGTAACATGTATTTGTATTGACCAAGAACATTTTTTAAATTTCTAATAATACTTTACGGTTAAAATTACAAATGATCGTCAAAATTAAAACGGAAAAAATTGGCTTGGGCATAGATTTGTGACGGGATCGAACCCGCGTCCTCCCGCATGCAAAAACAAATGCGATTTAGGCACTGGGTGGACACGAGGTGCAATTCAGGTGCCTGGATGTTGGCGCATACACGCGTCCATCCGAATGCACGTGAATTGTGCGTTGCACGGACGCGAGGTTCGACTGATGTGCCCGGATGTTGGGGGGACTGTGTCCATAGATAACAAGTGAGTGGAGCGCTGGGCAGTTAGCAGAAGCAGTCAGCGAGGAAGCGCTTTGTGAACGGCACAGCAAAGAAATTGATTTTAATTCAACAAAGAAACAAAACTAAATGGGAGTCGCGATTTTTCAGCTGCTAAACATTTTGACGACGACGGATTTTCAGCTGCTGGTCGAATACGAAGATTGTGTTGACCAAAAGAAAGTTTGGCCTGCGAGAAGACGGTGGACTCGCTTCTTTTTTGTCCCCCTCGACAGGAACTTGTTAACTCAAATATCTATTTCCCCCCTCTATTTTTTTCCTTCTATAATTTTAATGAATTTAATCATTACAAAAGACACGATTTATGTTATTTTTAAATTAAATTTTAACCGTTAGTTGTGTTTAAGAAAAAAAATAGATAAAATAAAACATGAATGATAAGACTTGTCAGAATTAATAAACATGTACAAACAAAAAAGTACTCTCTATTTCAATATTGCAGGCGACGCGTACTTTTTTCAAATATGGATGATCAAAAGTATAATAATCCGTTTTTTATGTTAATAAATTCTCGGAAAAATATCCCTTAAAAATTAGTTCTCTTGCGGCCCTCTGTAGGAAAATAACGTCCAATGAAAAACGGTTAAAAACACAACTAACGGTTAAAATTAAGTAAAAAATAACATAAATCGTGTCCTTTGTAAAATTAAATTCATTAAAATCTATGCCCAAGCCAAATTTTTCCGTTTTAATTTTGACGACGATTTGTAATTTTAACCTACTTCAGCATGTCTTGAAATAGCTTCTTTTTTTTTTTTCAAATTTGCTTTCGTCTGGCCGCCGTCTACGTGGTACGCAGCCGGCTTGTGGTTTTTATTGGGTGTGTTTTATGACAGTTTAATGTAATCACTTATATTGACAGGTAGAGTGGTAATTTAAAATGGTCGCAAGGGAAAATCCCGTTAGGTCATCCGGCTTTGATTGATCGGCCATGACCTCAGGGTCATTTCGGTCTGTGGCCTTCACTGGACGAATATCCCGGTATCAAGCGACATTTGAAGTTTAGAAACAAATATTGTTAGTCAGTGAGAATTCGTCGGCTTGACCAGACCTCTTTCAACCTGAACTGATAACTGAATCTTGGCAGGTATTTGCCTCATACCCCACTTGTATGGGCTGGGCACAAGGCCTCGTTTTAAAGTGGGCCCACCCACAAGCCGAAGCTCCATGGGTGGGAAAGAACAAAAATTGCGTCGATCCCTTCGGCATTCCCCCTCAAGGGGGAGCCTCAGGCGTTGGGCAATAAACCCAGCCCTGCCCCTTTAAGTCAAGGAGGCAGGTATTGCCTGGGGGGATAGCCCCCAGGGATCGACGCTATTAACTTGTAAAGATCCAGGGCCGAAGCCAATGGACCCCAACCCTGTAACTGAATCTTGGCAATGGAGTCGGAAAAATGAAAGTGTCGTCAAATAAAAAAAATTATGTATCGATAATTCTGGGGTCTGCGTTGTTCTCATCGCATCATAAAAAAAACTAAGAACAGTGGCAGTGTGGGGATTGTGTGATAAATAAAAGCAAATAAAATTGAATAAACACAAAATGAAATGAGGGCGACTGTAACAAAGAATAATTGACACTTAAGCTTAACACTTGTACCCAGTCATGGTTAAAAGTGTAAGGGCAGTCTCCCTTGTCTGAGGGTTTTGGGGAATCTCCTGTGTCACGTGACACAGGAACCCAAGGAGAGAACCCTCTTCTTCCGATGCAACTGAACAAGCCTGGACGTGCTTTTCATCTCTCTCCAGCAGACACCTATGCTGCACACCAGACGCCACAGCCTCTACTTACAGTAAGTGGTTACCACTTTGTCTATTAACACTATTGTGTATGTTTGGACACTTGTGACATTAAATAGCCTGGGGAACTTTGTTCCCCTAATATGTTATTACAAAGTTATATAAATGTAACTAACGCGTTTGTTGTTTTCCAAACTGAAGTATTCCGCATTGGGTACTTATCCTTTAAGTAACCCAATGTTTTATAAGAACCAGAGTTAACACTCTGTGGACCTCTTATAAAGGAATGAGAACAGTCTACCACCGTGGATTAAATAACGTGTTCGGTTCGAAGTGTCGTGAAGGCTCCCGAGGCCGACAAGATATACCAGAAGAAGGCCTGAGGGCACATCGTCCGAAACGTTGTACAGATAACAATAAAGATGAAGACAATAGTCCGAATAATACAAATAATACAAAATAAAATATACAAAAAATAACAATTTCCCTGGAGGCCTCTGATAGGAAGGACATGCCCGGTAAAAGAAGGGGTTCCTGGCGCCAAAATGAAGCAGACCTTGACTGGGAATATAATCAGTATTGGTTCGTGAAGAAAATTACCGTATTTGACAGCATATAAGACGCACCTCCATTTCAGCAGGTCAGATTCAGGAAAAAAATTTTTTAGTGTATTTATGCACATATTGAAAACAGCCTATCTGTGCATTACACAAGCAGAAACATAGCTGTATAAAAGCAATTTGGCTGTATAGTCAAGCAATAAGCATACTCAAGACATCTCAATAGCAGGAAATGATAATAATAATAAAAATTAATAATGATAAATCTCAAACTTCACCTACGATGTGTAAGACGCAGGGCAATTTTTGAGCCAAAATTTTGGGAAAAAAGTGCGTCCTATATGCCGTCAAATACGGTACTCTCCAAGAAATAGGTGTGAACCTTGGAATAAAAGAAGGGGTTTTTCTGAGACCTTGACTGGGAATATAATCAGTATTGGTTCGGGGAAAAAAATTACCGTATTTGACGGCATATAAGACGCACCCCCATTTCAGCAGGTCAGATTCAGGAAAAAACATTTTTAGTGCACCTTGAAACTATTTTTTTATTTTTCATTCATTCATTCCTTTTCTTTCTTTTTTTTCCCTTCCTTACTCTCTTTTTCCTTCTATCATTTATTTTCGACCAAACGACCAACAAGATACCTGCTGAGGTTAAAAGATCAAGTAACCAACCAAATAACTATCTTAACTCGTTGGCAGAAGCTACTATGAACAAGAATGAGACCAGAACATTTTTTGACCCCATACATTTTTTACGTATATATATTTACCAACCCCTCCGCACGAGCAGGATGTGACAATTTCTTAAGCGGAGTTCAACAGGTTTGAATTCAGAGTTTTCCTTCTCCTATACCGGTTGCCTAACCAAGGTTAAAGATCCCAGTCTGCCCTACTATTTACCCATAGCTGGAGGGAGAGTAGGATCCATACATTTCCCAAGAGTATTAGCGCTAAGTGAAATGCAATTAGCACGTCCAGGATTTGAACTCTGGGCGACGAGTCCATTTCCTAAGACTCTAACCATTACACCACGCTTTCCACGAGCAGAGGTGTTTGGTAAATACATACATTTTTGTTACGTATATAATTGGAGACCATAATTGTTTTACTTACTTCGGCATAAAATGACGTAACACTTCATTAATCTCAGTATTACAGGATAATGAGAGAACCTCAGTTATTTGTGATTGTGTCTTGTTATCCGTCAGACATGTTAATCGATAATTTTAAATGTGTAAAAGAATTCGCACCAAAAATGGGCGTTTAACATCAGCAGTAATCCACGCAAATTGTCGCCATAACCTTAGGGTCATCATTTGGGATTAACTTTTCACTAAAACTATGTACTAGCAGCGGCAACCCGGCGTCGCCTGGGTAGAGGGGATTAAAGTAAATATCCTTACCTTCTCGTCCTCCGGGGCGGGGATCCAGTGAGATTCGGCCACTGGATCAGGGTAAGTTTAAATTAATAGCGTCGATCCCAGGGGACCATCGCCCCAGGCAATACCTGCCCC
>CM042166.1:75936251-76028751 GCA_023376005.1 Doryteuthis pealeii
AATATAATAACATACTTTATGCAATGCTTCAAACAAATTATAAAATACTTTTAACTTTTTTTATAACTTAAAAAACTCCATCTTTTTATGACCTGAAAAAAAAAATCAGATATATTTTGGTTTCTATAAGACTAGCAGCGGCTATTCAAACGTTCTGTGCGGCCCGGTACCTAATGGCCCGCGGCCCGGTACGGGTTGCGACCTGGTGGTTGAGGACCGCTGGTCTAGGGAACTAATCAAGAGTGAAGGCCGATGGGACGGAAGGCGAGTGAGAGTCAAAGGAAACCGTGCAGTCTGTATGCTTTTACATGCGGGAAATATCTTTAAAATCAAAACTCAGGTTAAATTTAGAATAATTACATGTTTTAAATATGTCATTGGAAAATTTAAACCTGGGAATTAAAAAAGAAATTCTAACCGAACCGGAGACAAAGCCGGAGATACCGTCGAGAGAATGCGGATAAAAGCAAGGAACACCCAGGCAATTAAGGCTATTGGACAAAACTAGAATGTCAATGGTACAAGATCGACTTTTAGGATTGTCTGATCATGAAACGAAAATTTACTTGAATGACGTAATTGACTCGGTCGCTGCAAAATCCTGAAAATCCAGGATTTTGCAGCGACCGAGTCAATTACGTGATTCAAGTATACGTTTTATCATGTAGGTGCCTGACCTGAGCTGAGGGTTGTGGGGATTAATAAAAGTAAAAATAAATAAAAACAAAATTAAATAAAAAGACACAAAAATAATAATCTCCCAGAGGGCTTATGACAGAAAGAGCCTTCCGGACATGCGCAGAAAAAAAAACCCAAGTTCTTGGCGTCTGGACTCTGGCGTCCTTGGTAACGGTTTGTTAATAAAGTCTCTATCTGTACTTCGAACCAGTTGTGTTTTTGTTTTTTTTATCTCTCTCCATTTTTACTGACGCAAGACTTATTCCCATAGGGTCTTCATGTCCTGAGTATGACGTTAAACTAACTTTTGAGGTTCCAGTTCTAGAGGTCTGGGGAATGTTTCATTAAAAAAAAAACTGAGTATCCATTAAGAATTTTTTTTTCAAAACTTTGTGGGCATTAAATGAACCATTGAGGTTTGATATGCCGTAAAACAAAACAAACAGTTCTAAGTGACTCTCATCTGAGGAATACAGGTTCAATCCTGAATAATAACATAGAATCCTTAACATAGCTTAACACTTGTACCCGGTCAGGGTTAACGGAATCAAAACATCATACCCCAATGGATTAAATAAAGGGTTCAGTTCAAAGGCTCACGATTAAATCATAAAGCCCCCAACCTTTGACAAGAAGGCTTCCGAGAAACACCCGAAGAAGGCCGGATAGCACATCGGCCGAAACTTTGTGTATATAACAATAAAGATGGGAACAACAGCCCGAAAAATCTAAATAATACAAATTATCAAGCCTCATCAAAAAAATTCAGACAAGAATCTCTCATGTTGAATAGAAAATCATGATGCTCTATCGACTTTGTACGTAGAATATATTTACGCCCCCCCCCCTCGCATGGGCAAGATTTGACAAAAGGTTAGATTTTAAGCGGAGCTTCACAGGTTTAAATTCAGAGTGTTCCTTCTCCTGGAGTAGTTGCCGTACCATGGTTACAGAGCCCAGTCTGACTTACTATTTACCCATAGCTGTAGGGAGGTAGTTGGATTCATTCATTTCCCAATAGTATTAGCGCTATGTGAAATACAACCAGCCTCGTCCAGGATTAGAACTCGTGGCACCGTTTCCATTTCCTACAGCGATAATCATAACACCGCGCGCCTCCACTGATGATATATATATGCTACACTTATACGCATACATACTCATATAGATACGCACAGGGTTTGTTTTGTTTTGTTTTACGGCATATCCACCACGGTAGGTCATTTAAAGTTTTGAAAGATTCGTAAGATTTCTAAGAGAAAAACTGATAAAATAATCAATAGATTATTTTTATTCGAATTGGTCGTAAAAGTAAATAAAATAATTTTTTACGCTAAGATAAACAAACTTTGGTTACCGAGAAGCGTCTCGTCTCTTTGTATAAAAACAAACAAATATGTCAGTTTTGCTCTTCCGTATATTCTAAGAATCACACATTACTATTCAACAATAAAAATTACAAATTCTTTTAAAAATATTAATCGAGCTCGGATCGGACCAACTTTTAGTTCACCTGGATTCTAAAAATCATATTTTTAAATATCCGTGAAAGATTCGATTTTTTTTTCGCAGACAAAAAGAAATATTCAATTTATTTCACGCAGAAAAGGAAAATATTTAATTACACAAAAGATTGAAAATCTCTTAAAAATTAATTTCTTGAAAAAAAATTTTTTTTTGACAATTCAATAGAATATAGTACATACCAATTACAAAAGCAAAAAAAAAGTTTTTAAAAAACATTTCAAACTAATTTTTTTTTGTAAACAAATTTTCTATTTAACCCATAGATGGGACCCTAACAGGTACTACCACTCTGGGTCGAGTGGACCTGGGAGCAATGGTGATGAAGGGGTACTCCACATTCCCAAGAGCTCCAGAATTGGAACTTCATCATCAGATAGTTTGACATCATACCCAGGATATAAAGACCCCCAGCCACCGCCTTCTAGCACCCATATGGTAAAAAGGTTTGGGGTTCGATATAAGGGCAGTAGGATGGGAAAATCATATTGGTGCTAGGGCTTGACGTGGCCACCAGTCTCCGACCACCAGTCTAGCCTAAGAAAGGGTCAAAGTGGGGTGTTGCGTTTCATGGATAGCTCAGCCACCAGGATTCCGTCCTTAAGCATCAACCACAAAACCATATTATTTATTTAAACATTTATTTACTTAACTAAACATCTTCCTCTAACTAAACACAACGCGCGCGTGCAAGTGAGTCCCAGCTAAAGCAGATACATCTTCTCTGCCTGACGTCCAAGCTGGAACTGAGACCCAACCAGGTCCCACGTGACTTCACGTATTTCGCGGGCTTTCTGTAATATTCCATGGAAAGTACCGCCCGTGACATGAAAAGGGCCATCCCTTCAGAAGTACAGGGGATTGACAATAATCTTATGCAACCGCATAGATTATGCAACAATTGCTCCAGATATGCGCACCTCAGGAGTTTATAGTATCACACAGGAATGTTCACAATAAGTTATGACATCACACATTGTTGTGTATAATGTTTAAATTCGTAGGGGCAGATCTATTTTAATCAGCTACAGTTTCTATCTGATGTGTAACGTTCTAATTGTTACGGACACTCCTGGACAGACACAACGTCTAAACTAGTAATTAGGTAATCAGATCTATCGGCTGGGGCTGTAGAATATGGCGACTACCTCTGCAGAACGGTAAGACCCCCACCCCACCCTAGATGTGGTTATCTGTTGACCGTGGGTGGCGACTCGTAATGCTTAATGCTTAATAATGGAATCATAGTGGTTGACCAGTCTATGACATGCAAAACTTCAAACCAATACCATACAACATAACCCCCAATAATGTTAACACATTGTTAAAACCAATTACTAAAAGTATATATATAAATACACAATATGTATAACCATTTGCCTAGATTCCGTTGATATTTCTCTTCAGGTGCGCTTCAGGCGCCATGCAATAAACCCAGCCCTTACCTCTTTTAGACGAGAGGACTCACTCAGAATCCCCAATACGTTCAAGTACAGTGGTACTTTGACTTACGAGTTTAATTCGTTCCACACGTAACTCAATTTCCTCGTATATCATATTGTAGCGATTGTCTGCCCCTGTTTGGATTTTGTGGTGTCTAGAAGAGTCATCTTCCCTCGCTGCAGGTTTCTGCGGATAGGGGCCAGAGGATTTAGTCAGCAAGCCGCGAATTTTGAGTCATCTTCCCTCTGGACGAGCCAACACTTCACATGGGTTAGACGCTTGTGTCTCTACTTTAAGTGAGGGGGCTTTGTCCCGCAGCTTGCTATCAGTAAGTGACATTCCTTCAGGAACTCTTTATCACTTCTTTGGGACGAAGACCTACCTTCTTTATACACGTTTGTATACTTGTAAACTATGTATTGCTGTATAATTCGTAATCAGTATATGTGTTACATAATTATTAGATACCTAATATTTATGGCAATAGTGTAGAAATCATAATGGCGATTAGTGCAGCTGATGGCCTTGAGAGTGAGTGACGGCGCTTGACCTCACTCTCACCTTGCCTTCCGGGGATAAATTGTGAGAAGTAAGTAAGAGTCATTTAGAAGTTAGAAGCCGAGCTCGTAGGATGTGCGCAGATGTCTGGTTTGGGGATTTGGAAATAAAGTAACATCAAAGTAAATCGAAGTCTTGTGTTTATTACCTAAAAACTAACAATGACACAGGGCTTCTGATAACGAGAAATCCTCATAGAAGACCAGACCCGAAGTCCCCAAGAAAGACCAGACCTTAGAAGATTCTAGACGCAAGATGATAGAAGAACCAAAGCCGGCCAGAAGAATAGATGTCCAAGATATAGAAGCAAGTAAGAAGTAAAGAAGTAATGAAGGGTATACAACATTATATCGATTTGGTACTGTGAAAACCTCAGTATATAACATATGTATTCTTGTCTTGTATGTGTTTCTCGTTGCTCACAGAATAAAGTCTGTTATTATTTTATAATTTTGTCGGATATTTCTTGTACTTATATGTACCCACGTTGGGAGGTCACTCAAGCCTTCCAGCTTTATTATAATACCTTTAAATCTTACAATATCAATTTTCTCCTTTGAAATAAACTGAAATTTTAATATAAACATTTTTAAACACTAAATGTTTTTCAAAACATTGAATCCAAATTTGTTCATATTTATTCTGATATTTGTATTTGTGAATGCCCAACTACACATACACAAAGTCTGATTGGTATGTACAATAAAAAAAATTCATAAAAGTTGCTATGTATACCATACATAAATATTTATATGTGTTTGTGTATTTATAAAAAATGTCCATATACAAATGTAGATACATTGTTAACCGGTTGGTTTTCATATTCATATGCAAATGCACAACCAAAATGCTTAAACTAAAAGAATGCACAAGGCCAAATTCATATATACATACAATGACAGCAAACAATTTATTATATCAATCTATTTCTAATATATATATATATATATATATATATATATATATATATAATATATATATATGTATGTATGTATGTGTGTGCATGTGATGTGTAATCCATTCAAGTCGCCTCAAAAACACCCTAATTCTTTTTGTTATATTTTTATATATACTAGCAAATATATGCACCCTCCGGGTGCAAGTATTTAAGTTTTGATATAATAAAATATCATATTGAATTAGAAAGGCTAATGAAACTGGCTAAGAATGCAAATAAAAAATCTGCAACAGAGGGGGTATAATCAAAAAATAGAACAACTTTGAAACTAACTATTCCATCATTTTCCATTACTCCCCACTTTCATTGGTAAATTTTCCTAATTTAACTATTTAGTTAAAATAGGAAGTAAAGGATAATATTACAGTTATTTCTTCTTGTAAATAAATTTCTTTTAAGATTTATCCACGAGAATTTTGTTTATATTTCTTAAGATAAAACCAAACAATTAGAAATCAATAATACCAAGCACATATTTATTAAAATAAAATTTTAAATATCAATATGCAAATTAGCCTTCTCGTTCAAACTGTAAACCGCTATTTTGTTGTATATATAAATACAATTGCATGTTATTAGTACGTGGATGTGGTCAACAGTATTAATAATGTAAAACAATTTTATTAATAACTGAAGGTTTAAAAGAATGAAATCAAGGAGAATTTGACGTAAATAATTAAGGGAATTGTGACTTGAGTAGTAATATAGTTTCGGTTACAGACAGAAAAACACACAATCTCCATTATAATTATATATTAAGAAAAATAACACTGTATTGTATCACCAGAATGTAACGAATTATGAGCTATAATATGTTTTAAAGTTTATATCTATTAATAATGGAGATTGTCTGTATTTCTGTCTGTAACAAAAACTACGTCATAGCTCTACGTCACAGTTTACGTCACAATATTCTTATGCTATACACACCCAAAATTTGAGTAAGCAATTTAAAAAATTTTTTTTTACTCTCGTCCTTTTTTTTTTACAGTAACAAGAAGTTAACTAAAAAGTTTACAAATAAATAAATACCTACGATTTTGTGTAAAATTGTTGTAGAAATATTCAAAATAATTGTTTGATTATTACATGCACGCAACATTTTATTTGAAAGGGACGGGGCTCAGTTTTCATTTCAAATTGTTTTATTTTTTTACCCCTTTAATAAATATGAGGATTTTGCTTACTTATGATACAAACCCTCTGACATTGAATTTTTAACTCCCACCCTCTCTGGCAATGTCTTTCAAAAATTAATTTTTACGACGCCCGGATGGTGTTTTCTGTTGCTAGTTTTTATTAATGATATTTCTCGTTGGCGTAATAAATTTAGAAACTTAAATGTTTTAGAGAACTTATTAACATAAGCATATCTGAAGCTCACTCGTATCTCAGATTTTAACTCACAACACCAAGCAAAAATCGACCGATTGACAGCTCGTAACTCGGAAAACTCGTAAGCTGGGGCACTTGTAAGTCAATGTATAACTGTATTGCGGAGTACATAATCCTATTATAATGGAGATTGTGTGTTTTTCTGTCTGTAACCGTAACTATATTATTAATCGAGTCACAATTCCCTTTGTTATTTTCATCACATTCTCCATGATTTTATTTATATTTAAACCTCAATTATTAATAAAATTGCTTCACCTTTTTATTAGTGTTGTCCACATCTACATCCAAATAACATGCAATTGTATTTATATATACAAAAAATAGCGGTTTGCAGTGTGAATGGGAAGGCTAATTTGCATATTGATATTAAAAATGTGATTTTATTAAATATGTGCTTAGTATTATTGATTTCTAACTGTTTGGTTTTATTTTAATGAATATAAGCACAAATCTCTTCAATGAATCTTAAATGAAATCCATTAACAAGTAAAAATAAGTGTAATTTTATTCTTTATTTCCTAATTTAACTAAATAGTTAAATAAGTAAAATTCAGCAATGAAAGACGGGAGTGATGGAAGAGTAAGTTTCATTTCTATTTTTCTATTGTACCCCCACTCTGTTTCAAATCTTTTTGTCTGCATTCTTATTAGACTTTCTAATTTAATACGATATTTCATTACATTAAAACTTAAATACTTGCACCCGGAGGGTGCATATATTTGCTAGTTATAAATAATATTTTCTTTTAATGTAATAAATTTAGAGACTTAAATATTTTTACGGAACTTATCTTATTATAATGGAGATTGTGTGTTTTTCTGTCTGTAACCAAAACTATATTACTACTCAAGTCACAATTTCCTTAGTTATTGACATCACATTCTCCATGATATTAATTTCATTTAAATTTCAATTATTAATAAAATTGTTGTACATTATTAATACTGTTAACCATATCTACATATTAACAAAATGCAATTATACTTATATATACAACAAAATAGCGGTTTACAGTGTGAACGGGAAGGCTAATTTGCATATTGATATAAAAAAAATCTGATTTTATCAAATATGTGCTTAGCATTATTGATTTTTAACTGTTTAGTTTTATTTTAATGAATATAAGCAAAAATCTCTTCAATGAATCTTGAATAAAATCAATTAACAAGAAAAAATAACTGTCATTTTATTCTTTACTTCCTCTTATAACTAAATACTTAGATTAGAAAAAATAACAATGAAAGATGGGAGTGATGGAAGAGTAAGTCTCAGTTGTTCTATTTTTCTATTATACCTCCCTCTGTTTCAAATCTTTTTATCTGCATTCTTATTTAGTCTCATTAGCCTTTCTAATTTAATATGATATTTTATTACATTAAAACTTAGATACTTGCACCCGGAGGGTGCATATATTTGCTAGTTAATATAAGCATATCTAAAGCTCACTAGTACCTCAAATTTTAACTCACAACACAAAACAAAAAAATGACCGATTGGCAGCTCGTAACTCGGAGCACTTGTAAGTCAAGTTACTACTGTATTAAAGAGTACATGACAACTGGCACATCTGTTCAGATTGTCACAGTCAACTGTATTAATTTCAGACGTCATTTCAAACCGGAAGTTCCTTTATGACGTAAGGATTTCGGCTGACGTAAACTTGTTTAATTTAAAACGGTAAATCAACCATAATACGCTTAAATTTTTTAATGTACATCTTAATTCTTTTTTTCCCTCAAAACATAAACATTATGCTAAATTTAAAATTAGAATTACCAAGCGATTAAATAATGAATACACTTAAAATTAAAAAAATGAATATAAAAACCGGAATAAATTGAGTGTAAAACAGTAGCGTCAAATACTAGGGCGAATCAGAAGTTTTGCAATTTTTTCGTACGTGCTAGTTTGCGGGACTTAGCTCAGTCGGTAGAGCGTTCGACTAGAAACCACAAGGTTTCTAGTTCGATACCGGTCATCGCCAACTCAGCGTATGAGTAGCACAGGGATCGGTTCGGTAAAGTAAGGAGCTGATGGTAGTTGTGGCGCTCCACCTCAGATGCTAAAAAACAATCTCCTTGGTCTAGCGCTAGTGAAAAGGGGATAGACTCCCTCGCTGACTGGCTGATACCGACTTTAGGCCGCCCCGTCGACTTTACTTTTTTACTTTGTATGTGCTAGTTTGCGGGACTAGCTCAGTCGGTAGAGCTCCCGACCAGAAATCACAAGGTCATCGCCAACTCAGCGTATGAGTAGCACAGGGATCGGTGCGGTAAAGTAAGGAGCTGATGGTAGTTGTGGCGCTCTACCTCAGATGCTAAAAAACAATCTCCTTGGTCTAGCGCTATTGAAAAGGAGATAGACTCCCTCGCTGACTGGCTGATACCGACATTAGGCCGCCCCAACGACTTTACTTTTTTTTACTTATACGTGCTAGTTTGCGGGACTAGCTCAGTCGGTAGAGCGTCCGACCAGAAATCACAAGGTTCCTGGTTCGATACCGGCTCCTCGCTATATGATAATGCAAACAGCCTCGCCCAGGATTTGAACTCAGGTCACTCTGTCCATTTTCTATGACAATAAGCATTAAACCATGTGTGTCTCATAAAAAAAACATGAGCACATTTTATTGAACTAAAATTCTATTTACTTTCAGTTTGTCTGTAACCGAAACTACATCACTACTAACATCCCAATTTCCTTAGTTATTTAATTATTCAATCTTAATTATCTTATTATTAACAATGTCTCTCTTCAAGTCTGAGTTAATTTGCCCAAAACATCCCATGTCATTAAGGGGTTAAAAATCCTGCAATCATCATATATCATTAAGAAATAATAGTCTACATAGTATAAGGGCCGGTTTAGCTCAGTCGGTAGTGCATTCGACTAGGTTCGATACTAACCCAGCGTATGAGTAGTACAGGGATCTGTGCGGTAAAGTGAGGAGCTTATGGTCGGTGTGGCCCTCAACCCCAGACGCCAAAAAACAATCTTCTTAATCTAGCGCTAGTGAAAAGAGGATAGACTCCCTCGCTTTCTGACTGATACGACCGTTCATCGTTTAACAGTTATTATCTTTTAAAATTAATTAAGTTTTAAAATAAACAAATATCTTAGATTAATTTTTTTCTTCCCATATTTAAAAAAATATTCATATACTTGTGGGGATTAAAATAAAATTGAAATAAAAAAAAGATATAAACATAAACTCCCATGAGCATTCAGACCGGAATAACCTTCCGAGCATGTGCAGGTAAAAGGACCCGCTTTCGATCCCCAAGATAATCTCTCAGCCATTCGACCTTAGGCCTTAACTGAGACTACTACTGAGCAGGAAAAAATTTCCTTACCATATGGTGGCTATGACCTGTGAATAAAACCTGAATCCTAAAATGCCTTTGTTTTTGTCTCTTCCTTTTCTTTCCTTGAATTCCTTTTCAGCGCGACCACCAAATATGATGGAGTTAAAAGCCAACCCTGTGAACATGCACCAGGAATAACCAGCTACCTTTAAATCTGTTGGGATTATCTTCCCTTTGCCTGGAAGAGTTATCTTCCCGCTGGGGTTTCCGGGGCGACCACCAGGAGGTCTGGTATTTAAGCGCGAGGTTCAAACTCTTCTGCTCTTTTGTGTTTCGTCACGAATGAACTTGTTACATATTAATTGGATCCCTATTACTTTTTAAGGTAGTATAGAAATCCTTATGGCGATCAGTACAGCTGATGGCCTTGAGAGTGAGTGACAATGCTTGACCTCACTCTCACCTTGCTTTCTGGGGATAGAATCGTGAGAACGGAACCTCGATAGAAAGCCCCTTCCTGTTTAAGGTGTAAGCAACTCAGTTAATTGCAGTGACAGTTAGAGTTAGTCAGTTGCAGAGTTAGAAGCTAGCAAGATGTGAGCTGACTGCACAGTTGTCTGGCCTGGGGATCCGGAATAAAATAACATCAAAGGTAAATCGAAGTCTTGTTGTTATTACTAAAAGCTAACAATGACACAAGGCTTCTGATAAGAAATGATCCCCAGCAGAACCAGACACGGAATCCCCAGATAAGAAAGACCAGACGAGACCATTAGAAGATAGAAGACAGAAGACTAGACGATCAGAAGACGGCCGGAAGAATAGACCAGAGTAAGACGTAACAAATATATCTATATCGTACCGTGACGAACGGCTACGTTACAAACTCACATGGGCTAGACACTGTCTACCCCTTTCTCGGTGGGGGCTTCTGCCCCCCCTCATCACTAGTAAGTGAATTATACTGCATGGACTATCCATTAATTCCTATATTTTATATGTTCATTTAGGTATCTCTTTTATACCTAAACATTGTATTTCCATTCTTGAATGTGTCCTTTTATTATTTCTATTTTATGTATTCTCTACTATGTATCTTGTATTCCTATTTTATGTATCGTTTCCATGTGCCTGTATTAAAGTCCATCTTGTTATATGTTTAAATATGTTTAAATATCTTGGTGTCCTACTTGATTCTGACCTAAGCTGGAAATCTCAGATCAATAGCACTGTGTTCAAGCTCAAAAGGGCTAATGCAACTCTAGCTAAACTTCGTCATTTTGTGCCACTAAATGTTCTGATCCAAGTTTATTATGCCATTTTCCATTCCCATCTTCAATACTGTAATCAAATTTGGGGTCAGCCTAATGGCGGTACTTTGATTAATCGTATAACTGTTCTTCAAAACTTTGCTGTGAGACTTATGTCCTTTGTGCCTCCTAGGACATCATCTAACAACCTGTATGCAAGTTTGGAGATTCTCAAATTTTCTGATATGGTCCATTGTGAAAATATTTTGTTCTTACATAAACTATTCCACAATAAAATGCCTGTTTCTGTTCAGAATGCTTTTGCAGTTGACTTCACCCATGCTCATGTCACTCGTGCTGACCAATCTGGTTTGCTTAATTTCCCTATCATTAACACTGTTAGTTTTGGGCATAATTCGATTCGTTTTAATGCAATTAATTCTTGGAATACTGTTCAGTCGTTATTTTTTGATAAAGAAAAGATGAAGCTTGTTTCAGTTAATTATTTGTCCTTAAAACACTTTTGAAAAATCATTTTATTGCCTCTTATAAACAACAGATTTGCATTTAGATTCTCACACGGCTAATTTGTCTCATGATATATATGTATATGTTTACGTTGTGTGTTTCATGTATTGTTTCCTGTGAGCGTCCAACGGTGGTCATGTCCATGGGATTAGCTTCACGCTATTAGGCATGGCCTCCCTTCAATAGTAGTTTAAACCAATAAAGTTTTTCTTTTACTTATATTTTTTAAAAATAATTTGTACTACTATTGATTAATAAATTTCTTATTTTCTTATTTTCTTATTTAACACCCTTGTTGGAGTTTGTTTCGTTTCAACAAGTTATAACATTTTTATAACCTTGAATGTTACAAATCTAAAACATTAAACCTCATGTCACCCCACAATGGTGACCCCGACATGATCTGAACGCGCAACCTTCTGATTACGTACTTATTAATTATTTTAACTCTAAAACAGAGTTAAAATAATTAGATCTAAAAATAAGATTGGTGTAACTTCTTTAAAACAAAACCAATCTTATGCTTAGATCATGGTTTGTTTTGTTTTGTTTTACGGCATATCAACCTCAGTGGGTCATTTAATGCCGTCAAAGTTTTGTAATAAATTAATTCTTAATGAATACTCAATTTTTTATGAACATATTTTTCGATTTAACCCATAGATGGGCCCTAACAAGTGAGAGTGGACCAGGGAGCAATGGTAATAAAGGGGTGCTCCACATTCCCCAAACCTCCAGACCTGAAACCTCATAATCAGATAGAGTTTAATATGAAGACCCTCGGCCACGGCCTTCTAGCACCCATATGATAAAAAGGGGTTGGGGCTTGACATAAGAGCAATAGGGTTGGGAAAATCATACTGGTGATAGTGCTTGACGTAACCAGCCAATTGATCGGAGGGAGCCTCTGCAACCGACCGTCTAACCCAAGTAAATGCCAAAGTGGAGTGTTGCATGTCATGGAGTGGTCAGCCGCCTGGGTTCCATCTTTGCGTATCACGGGTCTCCACCAACGGCCAACAGGTGGTTCCACTCCTCTGCAGAGGTGCAGTCGGTGTATTCTAATGTTGTATTGTCCTCGCCCGGAAGAGGAAGCTTCCGGCAGAGGCACAAAGATAGGATAAAAATATATATTTAAAAAGAAAGGGAAAGCGGAAGAGAGGTTTTCCGGTCAAGGAAACAGGGAGAAGATAAAGAAATATATGACAAATGTCCGTTATCAGATCAAAAGATAAAAATACGTAGGCATATTAGCGGATGTAAAGACCAGATCAAAAGATAAAGATGCGTGGGCGGTTTATATACATAAAAGAAAGTCAGAGATCCCAGCAGTTGGTCAGACAGAAGACTCGGAACAGAGAACAAGTGAACTGACAGCCGGTCACGGTCACGGTCTGGTAACGGTCCGGTCACGGCCGAGAGGCCGTGAGACGCACGTAGCTACCCCTTCCACCTCACCAACGCTAGTCATCCCAGCAGCAGTCATGTCAACGCTCGCCACCCACGCCCAGCCGAGTAAGAAGAAATAAAGTCAGAAGTTCTACCATACACATGTGTTGTGATTTCCTTAGGTTTGACTACTACACTTAAGCCAAGTAGATAATATACACCAGCGATATCAATATGATACCACAATACTACATATATCGCTTTTGGTACTGTGACCATACCCGCTACGTTACCTACACGATTTAGTGCCGTGCAAAAGGCACTACGTAACACTATAACACCCAGACACAGGTTGGTATTTTTTTAGAACAGATTTCAAAAGCGATGCAACACCCGACTGTACTGAGACATTTCATTGAGTTTTACAACTGAAACGTGAAATCAACCATTCATTTGTTAAAGCCTTCCGTCAACATTCTTTTTTATTGTTAATCCTTTCGTTTCACTTTCTCGCTCTGAATGACAGGCGTGTCTTTCTAGCAATGTGTTGGGTTGGCATCCTTCCGTCTACGAAAGACGATGGAGTAGTGTCAAGGTTTTTGTTATCTTGAACTACATAGCCTGGGCGGTTTCATATGGAGGGTGAGCTGTTGCCCGTGCAGCAAATCCCTCCTCTCCACACTGCCGCTGTGATCCAAAAGAAAGGTAAGGGACCAATGCAATTTGGCAACGGTAGTGTCGCAGGAGTTAATAGGTAGCACTGGATTTCAGCATCACACCACCTTAGGGACTCCAGCTCCTGATTTATTTTCGGGGTTTACTCCCCTAGCCTTTCCTTGAGGGCAACAGAGGTTTGTGTCGGACTTCTTGAGTTGATGGGTTGCCGACCAAGGCTAAGGAGCCCATTTCAAACCCATTTGGGGATTTATGCGAGTAGTAAGTACCCCAATCTTACCACTATCGGTGTTCCTGAAAAAGAATTGAGGTTGGGGATATGGTATATTTTGCATTTGTGTATCAGATAAGCAACAGTACCTTGAGGTCATTTACTGAGTTAGGGTCGGCTTAGCTCAGTCGGTAGAGCGTTCGACTAGGAACCACAAGTTTCCTGGTTCGAAACCAGCGCACACCAACTCAGCGTATGAGTAGCACTGGGATATGTGCGGTAAAATGAGGAGCTGAAGGTAGATGTAGCACTCCACCGCAGACGCCAAAACAATCTCCTTGGTCTAGCGCTATTGAAAAGGGGATAGACTCCCACGCTGTCTAGCTGATACCGACTATAGGCCGCCCCGTCGACTTTACTTCTACTTATAGTACTAAGTGTTAACAAAAATTGATATAATTTAAGATGTTAATATCTGAGTGACATCGTCTACCCCAGTCAGGCAAACTGCGTGTTACGATTTGTGTGGCCATCCTTACGCTTCAAGCGAGAGCACTCCCCAGCTGAGATCCCTTGTGTTAAGCAGATCCTTAGAGAATAAACCTTTGGTTGATCCTTAGTGTCCCTCAGTGTTGGGTATGATCCTTTGCTTGTTCCTTGGTGTCTCTTAGTGTTGTGTATGATCCTTTAGTTGCAGGCCCGTTCGTCAATGTCGAATAACGTGCAAATAAACGGCTGTCCATATCGGCGATTAAATAGTTAACTAACCACGTATTCGAGCTGTTGATTGGCTGGGGTTTAAAACCACGTGACCGTGCCGGGTCTATAAGTTTAAGTGGTGGATTCTAGCACGCCTTATATAACAAAAACTTGGGCGTCCCATCGTGGTGTAATGGTTAGAAAGCTAGACTCGCAGATCCATTGCTACTGAATAGTGAGTTCGATTCTCACTGGAGGCCCCATAATTGCGGTCTTGTGCCAAACCTAAGCTGTGTTTAGATTTTTTTAAGATCATCTCACGTGGTGTAATGGTTAGCAAAGTAGATTCGCAGACCATTGTTAGTGAGTTCGATTCTCACTGGGCGGGGCGCCCAGTGAGAATCGAACTCTGGCCTTGTGCCACATCTAAGCTAAGCTTAGTAAGTAATATATAACAAAAATTTGCAACACTGCGGTCCGCTGTGCTTTTTGAATGACCCGCTCACAACTTCAATTTTGTTTTATAGAAATAATATTTTTACGAGTAACAGTATCATTGGAACTACTTTTCTATGTACATTGATGTGCTTAAACCCCTTAGCGTAGTAATACCTCGGTACATTTCACTCCGACACCCAGAGCGATGTTTAGCATACCAGATAACTCACCGACTGTGTCCAAACGTCAATAAATGGGTAAAAAAGAACAATTTCCTCGTATATTCCTACCATAAAATTAACTGAACCATCATTTTATGTCCGTATTTTTACAATAAATGTTTTATTTTTTTGCACCCGTCATTTTATAATACTAAATATATTTATTTATTTATTTTAATATTCACTTCAATATGTATATTCTAAAAGTTTTTATTTTGTGAGAATGGTTAGTTTTAAAGTGGGGGTTCGTTTTTACACTTCAACTTTTTACTCGTAAATTCCTACCATAAAATGCCCAAGCCTAATTTTATGGTAGGAATTTACGAGTAAAAAGTTGAAGATTACCTTTTGTTGTTGTTATTTCTTTTCTTTTTGGCTTTGGTACTCTAAAAAAAAAGTCAGATTTTAATCATCGTCGACGAAAAAACAAAATTACGGTCATAAAAGGAGGATCTAATTTATGTCTAAATTGTAAAACGAGCCCCCACTTTAAAACTAACCATTATCACAAAATAAAAACTTTTAGAATATGCACATTGAAGTGAATATTAAAATAAATAAATAAAATATATTTAGTATTGTAAAATAACGGGTGCAAAAAAAACAACAACATTTATTGTAAAAACACGGACATAAAATGAGGGTTCAGTTTATTTTATGGTAGGAATATACGAGGAAATTGTTCTTTTTTACCAATAAATGTATTATACTGTAACATCACTTTCTATTCAATTAATACTACGACAACAACCATCACCACCATCACCAACAACAGCAACAACAGCAACAGCAACAAGTAAATTCAACATTACCAAAGAGAAAAAAACCCAACTATTCTAGATCGGTCAGTAAAATACGTATACTTCTATATATGGAGTTAAATGAGGGAGAGCCTTTCTGTGACTGGGCATAGCAATCACGTGACGTGCCCCGTAATTTTGGCGCCCATATTCAACAGACACCAACGAACACGTCACTTTGAGACCAAACGCGATATTCAACATACGACAAGTTTAACTAGAATTTATCTCCGATGATATTGACTCAAATATAAGAAAGCAATCGTCAGGGTGGCCTAAAGTCGGTATCAGCCAATCAGCGAGGGAGTCTATCCTCTTTTCACAAGCGCTAGACTAAGGAGATTGTTTTTGCGTCTGAGGTGGAGCACCACACCTACCATCAGCTCCTTACTTTACCGGACAGATCCCTTTGCTACTCATACGCTGAGTTGGCGAGGGCCGATATTGAACTAGGAACCTTGTGGTTTCTAGCCGAATGCTCTACCAACTGAGCTAACCCGGCCATAAAAGTTAAATTCTTAGCTTTATTTTATTGCTACATTTTTGGGGGTAATAATGAAGATAAATTAAACAAATAGAATTTTTATCACTTTAACACAAGCAATTAAGAACTGAATTTGAATTATTATCATATGTACAAAAAATGTTTTTTTTTAGAAAAATAAGATTATGTTACAAAATACTCACAAGTTTAGGGTTACATTTTAAAGAATAACATTAAATGTAAACATAAAAAAAATTCCTAAAACAAATGTTACATAATTATTAGATTCCTAATATTTATGTACAGTAGTGTAGAAATCAAAATGACTGTTATAAGTTGCAGCCGGTGGCCTTGAAGGATGAGTGACAAGGCTTGACCTCATCCTGAACCTTCCGGCGGATACCTACCATCAGCTCCTTACTTTACCGCACAGATCCCTGTGCTACTCATACGCTGAGTTGGCGAGGGCCGGTATTGAACTAGGAACCTTGTGGTTTCTAGCTGAACGCTCTACCGACTGAGCCAACCCGGCCCTTTTTGACTCAAATAGATATCCTTAATTTCCCTCTCTTTTAGACTGGTAGGTCTCTCAATCTTGATTTTAATGTAGTTGCTTACGCATAGACTTCTGTAGAAAAATGTCTGTATTTATCTTGAGCATGAAGATAACATTGAATTTTTTTTAGTTGACCTGGTGAGGAGCTATGTCTCATGTGGTTTGCTTCTTTTGCCCATGCCTGTTGTAGGAAAAATTGTTGAGCAAAATAAGTTTTTTTTTATATCAAAATTCGAATGAGAAATTCAAAGGTATGTAGATTTCCTGAACGATTTCATTTGATATTTGAAGTGAGCTCACTCGTGCACTCACTTCAAAATTTTTTTATTTATTTTAAAGCGAGATACAACGAGTGTGCCCACGACTCGGCATAAAGCCGGAATTCATGAACGATTTCAGTTCGTAAGCTAATGATACGAGATGTCGTTAGGGGGAATTGCCAGGAGCCATGGTTGATAGGGACGGTTGGCGAGAGAATGAGAGAGAGAGAAAGAGAGAGGGAGCAGCAGTGAGGAAAGAGAGAGTTTGGGGTGAAGAGAGATAGAGAGAGAGAGAGATATTGGGGTGAAAAGAGAGAGAGAGGGGGGTAGGAGGAGAGAAAGGTGTGAGGAGAGAGAGAGAGAGATTAAGGCGAGGAGAGAGGTTGGGGTGAAGAGAGAGAAAGACAGGGGAGAGAGAGAGAGAGAGAGGGGAGAGAGAGAGAGAGAGAGCGCGAGCGGTGAGGAAAGAGAGAGATTGGGGTGAAGAGAGAGAAAGAGAGGGAGATTGGGGTGAAGAGAGAGAGAGTGGGGTAGGAAAGAGAGAAAGATGTGAGAGAGTGAGAGATTAAGGAGAGGAGAGAGGTTGGGTGACGAGAGAGAAAGAGAGGGAAGAGAGAGAGAGAGGGAGAGAGAGAGGGGGGAGAGAGAGCGAGCGTGAGGAAAGAGAGAGATTGGGGTGAAGAGAGATAGAGAGAGAGAGAGAGATTGGGGTGAAGAGAGAGAAGAGAGAGAGAGGGGGTAGGAGAGAGAAAGGTGTGAGGAGAGAGAGAGAGAGAGAGATTAAGGTGAGGAGAGAGGTTGGGGTGAAGAGAGAGAAAGACAGGGGAAGAGAGAGAGAGAGAGGATGAGAGAGAGAGAGGGATGAGAGAGAGAGAGAGAGAGGGAGAGAGAGCGAGCAGTGAGGAAAGAGAGAGATTGGGGTGAAGAGAGATAGAGAGAGAGAGAGATTGGGGTGAAGAGAGAGAGAGAGAGTGGGTAGGAGGAGAGAAAAGGTGTGAGGAGAGAGAGAGAGAGAGATTAAGGCGAGGAGAGAGGTTGGGGTGAAGAGAGAGAAAGACAGGGGAAGAGAGAGAGAGAGAGGGATGAGGGAGAGAGAGAGAGAGAGAGAGAGAGAGAGAGCGAGCGGTGAGGAAAGAGAGAGATTGGGGTGAAGAGAGATAGAGAGAGAGAGAGAGATTGGGGAGAAGAGAGAGAGAGAGAGGAGAGATAAAGGTGTGAGAGAGAGAGAGAGAGAGAGATTAAGGCGAGGACAGAGGTTGGGGTGAAGAGAGAGAAAGACAGGGGAAGAGAGAGAGAGAGATGAGAGAGAGAGATGAGAGAGAGAGAGAGGGGGAGAGAGAGAGCGAGCAGTGAGGAAAGAGAGAGATTGGGGTGAAGAGAGATAGAGAGAGAGAGAGAGAGATTGAAGAGAGAGAGAGGGGGTAGGAGGAGAGAAAGATGTGAGGAGAGAGAGAGATTAAGGCGAGGAGAGAGGTTGGGTGACGAGAGAGAAAGACAGGGGAAGAGAGAGAGAGAGAGAGAGGGATGAGAGAGAGAGAGAGAGGGGAGAGAGAGCGAGCGGTGAGGAAAGAGAGAGATTGGGGAAGAGAGATAGAGAGAGAGAGAGAAAGAGAGAGAAGAGAGAGAGAGAGAGGAGGAGAGAAAGATGTGAGGAGAGAGAGAAAGAGATTAAGGCGTGGAGAGAGGTTGGGGTGACGAGAGAAAAGAGAGGGGAAGAGAGAGAGGGATGAGAGAGAGAGAAAGAGAGAGAGAGAAAGAGAGAGAGAGAGATTCAAGGGAATCCGTACTGTCAGCACGACATGGTGATGATAATGATATATCTAATAAAGATCGAAGCGAAATCTATTTCAATGATAAAAGATGTACGTGGGAATACATTTGGACCAGAGAAAACATCTAAGCGATTCGACAAAAGCTTACTTAGCATAAGTAAAATAAAATGGGTGTGTCGACTGTGGGACAAATAAGTGTCCCCGTGTTGTTGATGACGCACGTGCGTACCCACGATTTTCTTAGTCGGCTTCTGGCTGTGTTCAATGGTGAGACAGGAAGCCACGCGGGAGAGTACATTTTCCACGCACACAATGGCACGTTCATTATGTTAGTCGATGTCAAAGGAAGGACGTTTAACTTATCAGTGATATATTCATGAGAAAAACATCTGCTCGCTCTTGAAGAATGTGTTGCCTCTCGCTCCATATTGGAATTTAATCAGAGGGACATTTAACAGTCTTTCTTTCCTTCCGATTTAAAAGCCAGTTTCACGGCTGGGAAGCCGAGGCCATTTTCCCACCGAAAAGATCAAATAGGACCATCGCTACCCGTGGAACCGTCAACCCCGGTTTCGCTTATCAGCAGTTAAACGAATCAGCAAAATTTTCGTATTCAAAACTAGGGCCGGTTTAACAGTCGATAGAGCTTCCGCCAATGAATCGCAAAGTTCCTGGTTCGATACCGGCCCTCGCCAACTCATCGTATGAGTAGCACAGGGATCTGTGCGGTAAAGTGCGGAACTGATGGCGCTCCACCTCAGATTCAAAAACAATCTCATTGGTCTAATGCTAGTGAAAAGGGGATAGACTCCCTCGCTGTCTGGCTGATACAGACAATAGACCACTCCGCCAACTTTTATTTCATTTCCAGCAGTTTAAGAGCTGATGGTAGGTGTGGTGCGCAATCTCCTTGATCTAGCACTAATGAAAAGGAGATGGACTCCCTCGCTGTCTGGCTGATACAGTCAATAGGCCACTCCGCCAACTTTTATTTCATTTCCAGCAGTTTAAGGGCTGATGGTAGGTGTGGTGCTCAATATCCTTGATCTAGTGCTAATGAAAAGGGGATAGACTCCCTTGCTGTCTGGCTGATACTGACAATAGGCCACTCCGCCAACTTTTATTTCATTTCCAGCAGTTTAAGAGCTGATGGTAGGTGTGGTGCTCAATATCCTTGATCTAGCGCTAATGAAAAGGAGATACTCCCTCGCTGTCTGGCTGATACTGACAATAGGCCACTCCACCAACTTTTCTTACTTTTATTTCATTTCCAGCAGTTTAAGAGCTGATGGTAGGTGTGGTGCTCAATCTCTAAAAACTAAAAATATCTTTTTAAGTAAATACAGTTGTACCTTGATTTACGAGTCTAATTCGTTCCACTTGTAACTCAATTTCATCCCCTCAGTCGGTAGAGTATTCGACTAGGAATCGCAAGGTTCCGGGTTCTATAATGGTCTCTGCCAACTCAGCGCATGAGTAGCACAGAATGATTTATCTGATCTGTACAGTAAAGTGGGGGAGCTGACGGTAGATGTGGCTCTCGACCCCAGAAAAAATCTCACTCGCTATTCAGTCGTACTGGATCTACGAGACAAGCTTGTTAATCATTGTAAGTAAAAAAGGTAGTCATCGGTATCAGCCTGTCAGCGAGGGAGTCTATCCCCTTTTCAAATGAGCTAGACCAAGGAGATTGTTTTGGCGTCTGTGGAGCGCCACACCTACCGTCAGCTCCTTACTTTACCGCACAGATCCCTATGCTACTCATACGCTGAGTTGGCGAGGACCGGTATCGAACTAAGAACCTTGTGGTTTTAGCATGACGGAACGCCCAACGTTTCCCAAATGTATTAGCGCTATGTGAAATGCAAACAGCCTCCTCCGGGATCTTAAATCAGTTCACCGTGTCTATTTCGACCTTGCACCTCTATATAACGAATATAATTATGAAATATTAGAATCCTTGACCCCATCCTAGATATCTGACCCAGGGTGGTAGTACCCGATAGGATCCCATTTATGGGTCAAATAGTTGTTTAAAAATTATTTGTATTCGATAGGCCAAAAAAACCCAAAAAAAAACAATTACAGTGGTACCTTGATTTACGAGTTTAATTCGCCCCGCTCGTAACTCAATTTACTCGTATAACAAATCAATTTTCCCCATTGAAGTAAACGGAAATGTCATTAATCCGTTCTGCGTACCTCGCAAAAAAAGAAAAAAAGAAAAAGAAACACCCTTATTTTTTTATGTTTTTTTTTTTAAATAAAAATAGTTGTGTATTGAATAAAAACATAATGAAATAGAATGTAATAAATAATGTACTATAAAGTAAAAAGTAAAGTCGTCGGGGTGGCCTAAAGTCGGTATCAGCCAATCAGCGAGGGAGTCTATCCCCTTTTCACTTGCACTAGACAAAGTAGATTATTTTTTAGCGTCTGTGGTGGAGCGCCACACCTACCGTCAGCTCCTTACTTTACCGCACAGATACCTGTGCTGCTTATACGCTGAGTGTGCGAGGGCCGGTATCGAACTAGGAACCTTGTGGTTTCGAGCCGAGCGCTCTACCGACTGAGCTAACTCGGCCCCTTTTTTCTTTGGCGTTATAAATTTGGAAACTTAAATGTTTCAATGAACTTATTGAAATAAGCGTATGTGAAAATCGCTCGTCCCTCAAATTTTAGTTCTCACCACAAAGAAAAAAAATGGACAAAGTGACAGCTCGTAACTCGGAAGACACGAGAGGTTGAAATAACACTCATGTTCTGGGCCAGAATGTCTTTTAAAAATTTGTATAAAAACGTTTTTTTTTTTTGTTTTTTTTTTTTTTTTTTTAATTATAAATTTCATTTTTTGACCTAAAAGTCTCAAAAATCGATGAGAAAAACGCAACAAACTTTGAAAATGTGTATAAAAGATAAAGGTTATAAAAAAAGTTGTTCCGAAATAATCCAGCCATGAAACCGAGTGTAAATGGGAGTCCAAATATCTATCACTAATACAGTATCTGTTTATTTCTAACTCACTTATCTATTTTATCTATCTATAATGCAGTTATCTATCTATCTATCACTAATACAGTATCTATCTATCTATCTATCTATCTATCTATCTATCTATCTCTATATCTATCTATCTCTAATCTATCTATCTCTAATACAGTATCTATCTATCTATCTATCTATCTCTATCTCTAATACAGTATCTATCTATCTATCTATCTATCTATCTCTAATACAGTTATCTATTTCATCTATCTATATGCAGTTATCTATCTATCACTCAGTATCTATCTATCTCTAATACAGTTATCTATTCTATCTATCTATAATGCAGTTATCTATCTATCACAGTATCTATCTATCTATCTATCTATCTATCTCTCACTAATACAGTATCTATCTATCTATCTCTAACACAGTTATCTATTTTATCTATCTATAATGCAGTTATCTATCACAGTATCTATCTATCTATCTATCTATCTATCTATCTATCTATTTACCTATCACTAATACTGTATCTATCTATCTATCTATCTATCTCTCACTAATACAGTATCTATCTATCTATCTATCTATCTATCTATCTATCTCTCACTAATACAGTATCTATCTATCTATCTATCTATTTACCTATCACTAATACTGTATCTATCTATCTATCTATCCATCTATCTATCTATCTCTCACTAATACAGTATCTATCTATCTATCTATCTATCTATCTCTCACTATACAGTATCTATCTATCTATCTATCTATCTATCTATCTATCTATTTACCTATCACTAATACTGTATCTATCTATCTATCTATCTATCCATCTATCTATTTACCTATCACTAATACTGTATCTATCTATCTATCTATCCATCTATCTATCTATCTATCTCTCACTAATACAGTATCTATCTATCTATCTATCTCTCTCTCACTAATACAGTATCTATCTATCTATCTCTAATACAGTTACCTATTCTATCTATCTATAATGCAGTTATCAATCTATCACAGTATCTATCTATCTATCTATCTATCACTAATACAGTATCTATCTATCTATCTATCTCTAACAAAGTTATCTATTTTATCTATCTATAATGCACTTATCTATCACAGTATCTATCTATCTATCTATCTATCTATCTATTTATCTATCTATCACTAATACAGTATCTATCTATCTATCTATCTCTAACACAGTTATCGATTCTATCTATCTATAATGCACTTATCTATCACAGTATATATCTATCTATCTATTTATCTATCTATCACTAATACAGTATCTATCTATCTATCTCCAACACAGTTATCTATTTTATCTACCTATAATGCAGTTATCTATCTCAGTATCTATCTATCTATCAATCTCTAATACAGTTACCTACCTATCTATCTCAAACGCCAAGAGCGTATGAGTAGCACCGATTGGGTAATCTGATCAGTGCGGTAAAGTGGGGAGCTGACGGTAGGTATGGCGCTCCACCTCAGCAAGTGACGGTACCACTGTATTTACCCAACCCGTTCGCCACGGGTAGGTGTTGAATTATTTTTGATATATAAGGCATAAGGTAAATGGTCACTTCTACTTATAGACTCGACTATAAACACGTGACCTGAGAAGGATTCTTATTGTCCAATCACTGGCACTGCTGCTGCTGCTTCTGCTGTATTAATAGAGACCCCAATCTGAGATTATTTCATTGACATTTGGATTCCCTTGGACGACAGACTTACAAGGAATACGTTAACACCGGATTCTTATTGGCTTGCTTACTTATTCATTACATCTGGAACGAAGGATGGCTGCCAGATACTTAACAGTAGGATGTGACAGAAGGTCGAAAGTATGGGACATCCAGTGAGGATCGAACTCGCTAATCAGGAGCACTGGACCTGCGATAATAGATTACCAACCATTACACCACAATGGGACGCCTAATTCAAATAAATAAACCACAGGGTGCGGCGGATATACCTCCCACGTTTTAAACTGTCAGCTGAGTAGTGCAAGTGAACTTGATATAATTTTTAACCCCTAACAGTACCGATTTTATTCTCGGTCTTGATTTTCTTATCTAGGAACTTTGTGGTTTCTAGCCGAACGCTCTACCGACTGAGCTAACTCGCACAACCATATATCAGCCACCCGAAAGTATCCGCTTCGACAATAGGTTTCCAGTTCTAGGAGAAATAATTAAAAAGTGTCTACCATAATTAGTAATTCCATTTATTATTTTTAACTAGCAAATATATGCACCCTCCGGGTGCAAGTATTTAAGTTTTAATGTAATAAAATATTGTATTAAATTAGAAAGGCTAATGAAACTAAGTAAGAATATAGATAAAAAGATTTGAAACAGAGGGAGTATAATAAAAAATGGAACAACTGAAACTTACTCTTCTATCACTCTCGTCTTTCATTGTTATTTTTTCTAATTTAAGTATTTAGTTATAAGAGGAAGTAAAGAATAAAATGACAATTATTTTTTCTTGTTAATGGATTTCTTTTAAGATTCATTGAAGAGATTTGTGCTTATATTCATTAAAATAAAACCAAACAGTTAAAAATCAATAATACTAAGCACATATTTATTAAATTCGATTTTTTAATATTAATATGCAAATTAGCCTTCCCGTTCACACTGTGAACCGCTATTTTGTTGTATATATAAATACAATTGCATGTTGTCATTATGTAGACATAGTTAACAGTATTAATAATGTAAGACAATTTTATTAATAATTGAGGTTTAGATAAAAATAAAATCATGGAGAATGTGATGTCAATAACTAAGAGAATTGTGACTTGAGTAGGAATATAGTTTCGGTTACAGACAGAAAAACACACAATCTCCATTATAATAAGATTAGATCACCTATCATTCTTCTTTCTAGTAAAGTCGTTAATTCTACTTTCTATAATCTATAACTGTAATCTTTTACTCTTTTTATTAGTTTTGTCACTCTTCTCTGTATACCCTTCAATCTCACTATCATTTGATGAGTTCTTGTTGAGCATATTCTTCAAGACTTACCTCTCTACGTATTTCTAATATCTCGAGATCAGAAAATCAGACTTTCTTTAAAATCATTCCTGCTTGGTCAAGACATATTTGGCTTGTTGTGTGAATCTACCCAACCCCTTCACTACGAGTAGGATGTGACACAAGGTCAATTTTTAAGCGGGGTAAAGCTAGTTTGAATTCAGAGTTTTCCTTCTCCTAGATAGGTTGCTGAAAGAAACCAGTCAGTCCTCCTATTTATTCTTAGCCGGAGGAAGAACAGATGGATTCATGCCTTCTCCAGGGACATTGGCGCAGAGTAAAATGCAAACAGCTTCGTCCAGGATTTAAACTCGAGTCACTTAGTCCATTTCGCATGACAATAACCGTTACGCCATTCACGCCTCTGCAAGTTTTTAGCTTGTGTTAAATTTAGCAGATCATTCCCAAATCGTCATGTTGGGTGGCCGATACACTGATGCTGTCACGGCGGATATGACAAAGCAGATGTCTGTTGATATAATTGAACATCTGACTCCTTTTCTTTTATTGGTTACTTTAGACACACCCATTATTAATAAAATCCCGACCTTTTAAACGTTCCTGGTGACTTCAATATATTTACATATAACATAAATTGAAAGAAAAGAAATTGAAAAAAAAAATCGTGATAAAGTATAGGAGTGACACAGAGAAAGGAGAGGGCTATTTTTAATAAAATATCTAAATGTCTAGGTTTATTTTATACCTAATGGTTAGAGAATCACGTTCATTGTACGTTCATATTTACATTTTTTGTGTAGTGGGTTCTTAAGATTGGTTTGGTTTGTTTTGTTTTACGGCATATTAACCTCAGTGGGTCATTTAATGCCGATAAAGTTTTGAAATAAATCAATTCTTAATGGATAATACAATTTTTTTATAAATACATTTTTCTATTTAACCCATAGATGGGACCCTAACAGGTACTACCACTCCGGGTCAGAATGGACCAGGGAGCAATGGTGATGAAGGGTTGCTCCACATTCCCCAAACCTCCAGAACTGGAACCTCACCATCAGATAGAGTTTAACGTCATTCCCAGGACATGTAGACCCGCAGTCACCGCCTTCTAGCACCCATATGATAAAAAGGGGTTGGCGATTGCCATAAGGGCAATAGGGTTGGGGCAATCATATAGGTGCTAGGGCTTGACGTGACTAGCCGATTGATCGGAGGGGGCCTCTCCGACCGCCCGTCTAGTCCAAGATAGGGCCAAAGTGGAGTATTGCATGTCATGAACTGCTCATCCACCTGGGCTCTATCCTTAAGCATCACGGGTCGCCACCCACGGCCAACAGGTGGTTCCATTTGGGGAGTCTTACCCTCTGCAGAGGTGCAGTCGGTGTATTCTAACGCCCCACCGACAGGGCGGGGGTTCTTAAGAGTTAACTGATTGATTTTATGGGCATGTCAATTGGTCTAGGGTTATTTTATTCCTAGAGGTTAGGGAGTTCACGTTCATTGTACGTTCATATTTACATCTTTTGTGTAATTGTTTCTTTAAAAAAATTATGGGGAAATATATTTTTATCCACAACTTAAAAATGAAATACTTACTAAGCCTTCAAGGGGTATCCCACGGTGAGTTTGTGTCACATCCTACGAGTGGCGAATGGGTTTGGTTAAAGGGTGTCCCATCGTGGTGTAATGGGTAGCAAGATAGTGTCGGGGATCCATTACTACTGAATAGCGAGTTCAATCCTCGTTGGATACCCTGTACTTGAGACGGGTTAGCTTAGTCGGTAGAGCGTTCGGCTAGAAACCACAAGGTTCTTAGTTCGATACCGGTCCTCGCCAACTCAGCGTATGAGTAGCACAGGGATCTGTGCGGTAAAGTAAAGAGCTGATGGTAGATGTGGCGCTCCACCTCAGACGCTAAAAACAATCTCCTTGGTCTAGCACTATTAAAAAGGAGATAGACTCCCTCGCTGTCTGGCTGATACCAATATTAGGCCACCCCGACGACTTTACTTTACTTACACGTGGCGAGCGGGTTGGGTCTAAGGGTGTTCCATCGTGGTGTAATGGTTAGCAAGATAGTGTCGGAGATCCATTACTACTGAATAGCAAGTTCAATCTTCGTTGGACACCTTTTGTCACATCCTACACGTGGCGGGTTGGGTCTAAGGGTGTTCCATCGTGGTGTAATGGTTAGCAAGATAGTGTCGGAGATCCATTACTACTGAATAGCAAGTTCAATCTTCGTTGGACACCTTTTGTCACATCCTACACGTGGCGGGTTGGGTCTAAGGGTGTTCCATCGTGGTGTAATGGTTAGCAAGATAGTGTCGGAGATCCATTACTACTGAATAGCAAGTTCAATCTTCGTTGGACACCTTTTGTCACATCCTACACGTGGCGAGCGGGTTAGGTAAATCCTTTCTTAAGTTTGTGTGAGTTTGAGTTTTGTTTAACGGCATATCAACCTCTGTGGGTCATTTAATGCCAAAAAGGTTATTTTGGATTTCAGTCTTTAAAGTAGTGGTTCTATGGAGATAATTGGTTATGTTCTGTTATATTTTGTTGAAAAGGTTGCTTTTTTTTATAAAATTTAAAATGTTTTCAGGGTTTGTATTCTTAAAGATGTCTTTCAGGTTTCTAGTTTGATAGTAATTTGCGCGGATATCTTTAAGTCTGTTACAATCTAGAAGGATATGTTTGTTTGTAAGTTGTACTTTGCATGTTGGGCACACTGGGGCATCCTCCCCTTTTAACAGGTACGAATGGGTAATGTGCGTGTGCCCTATACGCAATCTGGCGAAGCGCGTGGTGTAATGGTTAAAGTCATGGGAAATGGACTCGTCGCCCCGAGTTCAAATCCTGGATGTGATAATTGCATTTCACTTAGCGCTAATACACTTGGGAAAGGTATGAATCTTACTTTCCCTCCAGCTATGGATAAATAGCAGGGCAGACTGGGCTCTGTAACCTTGGTTAGGCAACCGGTCTAGGAGAAGGAAAACTCCGAATTCAAACCTGTTGAACTCCGCTTAAGAAATTGACATTGTCACATCCTGCTCGTGCGGAGGGGTTGGTAAATATATATACGTAATCTGGCGAGTATTACTAGGGCATAACGCTGTTTTTTTGGGTTTTTTTTCGTTTCTTTTCTTTCTCTTCTTTTCTTTTCCTTTTCTCTTTCCTTTTTATCTCCTTTTCTTTTTTTTTCTTTTCTTCTCTCTTTTCTCTCCCCCCGCCTTTCTTTCTTTTCCTCACCCTTTCCTTTTTTTCTTTCTTTTCTTTCCTTCTCTTTTTCCCTTCCCGATCTTTCCTTGTTTTTCCTTTTCTTTTTCTTTCTTTTACTCTCCCTTTCCTTTCCTGTTCTTTTCTTCTCTTTTCTTTTCTTTTTTTCCTTCCTTTTCTTTTTACCCGTTTCTTTCCTTTTTTTTCCTTTCCTCCCCTCCCCCTCCCCTATCCTTTTCTTTCCTTTCTGTTTAACCCTTTCCGTAGAATGTTCATAAACGTAGACGGAAAAACGAACAACAGAGACGGAAAATATTCCCCGGAAGTTTTCTACATCCGGTATGCGCACTAAATATAGATTTCACCGGCTTCTCGCTTGTGACTGATGGGGTATCAAATTTTCTCGTGGTTTGGTCGGTGGCTCCTTAAAGTCTTGAAGCGTGTCATAATATGAAGGGGATTGGTCTAAACTTACTAGATTTCTTTATACACAATAGTCGCTACATCATTGATAGTAGGTTGTTACAAAAATAATGGCCGATTTCAAAAACGAGTTGCATGCTGACTAGTTTCGATCCTCGTTCAACAGAGTTAAATATCGAGGATAATAGAATAACCGGTAAATGGGACGAGTAAGAAAATAAAAAAGAAGAAAATAACAATTTCTTTTCTTTACCTCAAAAGGGGGAGGGAGAGAAGATCTAAAGATTGATAATATTCAAACCAAGTAAGCCTTCTCTTTGTTTACAAAGAGCAGGCTTATTGGTCAGAATATACAATGTTTCCAAAATCTTGAGATGGTAAAAAGAGTGTGACTTGCTCTCAACTGAGAACCAGTCAACACTAAATGAGTTGGTGCAATTGGGGTTATTCATGAGGTGCCCGCCTATAGAGGAACCATAAGTATTCCTCAGGACATCGTTCGGACCGACGATTCCATTTCTAATCTTCGTGGGGACATGTTGCTTAATATATATATATATATATATATATATATATATATATATATATATTCGTAAATTTACGAATTCTCTTACTGAGAAAAAAAAAGAACAAAACTTTTTTCCTTGTTCTCACTGCTTTCTGTCTTATCCGTTGTCTTTAACTACACTATTTCACCATCTTTCAATGAAATTTTTCTCTGAGGAGCATTGATCGAAAAGAAGAAATTCATTTCTGATTTTAAATCAAAACTAGGGTACCCTTTCCTTTCTTTTTAAGAAAAAAGCAAAACAATTTATTTTACATAATGCATATGCTTTTACGCGTCCTTATTAAATTCTGTACTGTAAATAAACTTTTCGTATATATATAATATATATATATATATATATATATATATATATATATATATATATATATAACCTACATTAGCCACAGTACAACCACCCTCTCCCATCGCTTTATATACCAGCTTTCAGAAACTATCAGGTTGTTACAAAAATAATGGCCGATTTCAAATACATACATTTATTGTTGAAACATTAACAGTAGAAATGTTAAAATACGAGCCTTGGGCAGCTATGCATCTCTGCCATCGATCTACGAGGTCATTTATTCCGCGTTGTTAAAAAGTTATTGGCTGTGCAACAAAATCTTTAAATGATGATTCCCGCCCTGTCGGCTGGGGCGTTAGAATGCACCGACTGCACCTCTGCAGAGGGGTAAGACTCGATAAAGTTTTGAAATAAATCAATTCTTAATGGATAATACAATTTTTTTATAAATACATTTTTCTATTTAACCCATAGATGGGACCCTAACAGGTACTACCACTCCGGCTCAGAGTGAACCAGGGAGCAATGGTGATGAATGGGGTGCTCCACATTCCCCAAACCTCCAGAACTGGAACCTCACCATCAGAGAGTTTAACGTCATTCCCAGAACATGTAGACCCTCAGCCACCGCCTTCTAGCACCCATATGATAAAAAGGGGTTTGGGCTTGCCATAGGAGCAATAGGGATGGGAAAATCATATAGGTGCTAGGGCTTGACGTGACCAGCCGATTGATCGGAGGTGGCCTCTCCTACCGCCCGTCTAGCCCAAGATAGGGCCAAAGTGGAGTATTGCATGTCATGAACTACTCATCCACCTGGGCTCTATCCTTAAGCATCATGAGTCGCCACCCACGGCCAACAGATGGCCCCATTGGGGGAGTCTTACCCACATCGAGCGAGAGGTACTGCTATGCAATGGTGAGCAATATCAGATTTTAAAAGCGTATACTTAAATTTAGTCGGATACTGTTTGACACTGGAAAGGCCGGGAACATACAACTAGTTATTTATATTAAGAACAGTTACTTGAAGTTATGATTGTTTACTAAGGATTATTATTATTAGTAACTTGAAATATAATTGCTTGCAATGTTTTGCTGTTAGATCCAATGTGAAATTCGGAATATCTTAAAAGTACAAAAATAGCTGTTTTAACCTAATTTGGGGGTGTTGAATTCAGATTTGAAATCCGTTTTTACTCATCACCTCTAGTTTTTTTAGATATGCATACTGTACATTTTGTACACATACTGTACATAAAGGCGTATATGCATTCAGGGTTAATTTCTAATATTGTGTGACTTATGTCTTCTTTTTTAGTTATTATGCAATAAATGTAAGTGATAGCATTACATTATATATATATATATATATATATATATATATATATATATAAAGACAGATTTTGGCAGTTAAGCGTAGCCGACACGTCACAATCAACAGCCAGTAGTGCACTGGCAGTCAGCAGATCATCTAAGAAAACACATTTCTAACTGTCTGTAGTACTATGAATTCTGTACATTGTGTCATCCAAGTATATTTATTCCGTCAATGTTATTTATCTATCCTGTTTTATCTGTAATAAGCTGCTGCAACTATTGAAATAAGCACGTATATACTCTGTATATATTAAAATGAGACTATTTAAAAGACGGAAAACTAGAGGTGATAGAGAAAAACTGTTTATAAATTTGAATTCAGCACACCCAAATTAGAAAAAAAAAAACACCTATTCACATTCTTGCCTCAGACAAAAAATATTTTTTTGTAAACCAGTGTTATTATTAAATAGTAACAGTTACTTTAAACCTTATAGATTATTAGATATGAATACTGGAAACTATATAACTGTGTGCAAACAAATAATTATTAACTAGTAACAGTAATTTTTAACCATATAATTGTGTATGAATTATTAGATCGGAATACTTGAAGCCATATGACTGTACAAGCAAATAATTATTATTAAATTGTAACAGTTACTTGAAACCATATAATTGTGCATAAGGGCCGGGTTAGCTCAGTCGGTAGAGCGTTCAGCTAGAAACCACAAGGTTCTTAGTTCGATACCGGCCATCGCCAACTCACGTATGAATAGCACAGGGATCTGTGCGGTAAAGTAAGGAGCTGATGGTAGGTGTGGCGCTCCACCTCAGATGCCAAAACCTTGGTCTAGCGCTATTGAAAAGGGGATAGACTCCATCGCAGATTGGCTGATACCGACTTTAGGCCGCCCCGACGACTTTACTTACTTACATATGAATACTTTATATCATGTAAGTGTATGCAAACAAATAATTATAGAAAAAAAATGAAATTTAAAAATGAAAAATCTAATGCAACATTGAAACATAGTATATATATATTATAATATATATATATATATAATATATATATTATATATATTATATGGTTATAAAACAAACATTTACAAATGGTTATAAACAAAAAATTACAAATAAATTCCGAGATTAAATAATTCATAAGGAATTGGTATATCATTAAACAAATAAACCTATATAAACCAATGTTACATACTGGTTGGAAGATGATCCTTATTAAAAACTAGAAGCGGCTACTCAGCGTTGCCTGGGTAGTGGGAAAGGTAAAAAAATTAGTCTCACAAAATGAATTGTTATTGAATTGCGAGTTCGATCCTCGTAGTATGCCCTATTAAAATCCCTATGTAAAAACAAAAGACCTTGCGTTGATCCAGCCGCTCTGGAAATAAAAATTAATGTCTACTATTTAAAATATTGAATGCAAAATGTTGTGATGTTAATCCAACAGTAAAAAAGAAGTCAAGTCGAGATAGGGTAAAATAAGACAAGTATATTTACAATAATGGCACAGGAACGGCTAGCTTGCCGTTAAACGGTAACAGTACAACCTTTCACTCGGTGTCTCACTATTTATAGTGAGAACCGGTGTATATTCTCCACTGTAAGAACGGCCGGTACAACACAAAAAACCCCCAAAAAACTATGCTATTATCATTTAAATTTTATTTTTTAAGTATCTTCACTAATTTAAATCAAACCTTCATAATTTTTGCTCAAAAACCAAGAACTGTAATTAAATGTGTATATATATATTTACTTTGTCATTAATTGTATTATTTTCGAAGTTTCGGTAATTTATGAGGAAGTGCGTCCCGGTCTCCTGCCTCAAAAATTGCTACCTGGTGACTATTAAAATAACGACCCAGCTCAGTCTATTCAAAACTATCCATCTTCATATCTATCTATCTATCTATCTATCTCAATTTGTTCATATTTATCTATATTACTTTAAGTACTAAAAAAATGTTTATTCATGTTTGTTTAATGTCTTGTTTTTAATTTAAATAAACAAGAATTACGACAAAAAAAGGAGCGACCCCCTCCAAATACATTTACTTGTCGAAAATATCTATCTATCTCCATTTGTTCGTATCTATCTATATTATTTTGTTTATTTATCTATCTCAGTCTATTCCAAACTATATATTCATCTTCATATCAAAACAAGAATTACGACAAATTACGATAAATAAACAAGAATTACGATGAGCTGGGGTTGTTATTTTGATAGTGACAGGGTAGCAATTTTTGAGGCAGGAGGCCGGGACGCACTTCCTCATAAATTACCGAAGTTTCCTCCGGACATACACATATACACAACTGCCCTTTATATATGTACTAGAAGCGGCCACCTGGCGTTGCCTGAGTAGTGGGGTAGGTGGAAAAAATTAGTCTCACAAATCCATTATTATTGAATTGCGAGTGGGATCCTCGCAGGATGCCCCATTAAAATCCCTATGTAAAAACAAAAGACCTTGCGTTGATCCAGCCACTCTGGAAATAAAAATTAATGTCTACTATTTAAAATATGTTGTTGAGTGTGGAGATGTTTCCTTTATTTTTGAAACTCATGAACTCTGTTTTATCGGAGTTCACATAGAGGCCTATATTCTTTGCTGCCTCCTCTAAGCTATGTAGCAGTAATTCAGCCTGTGCCGGTGTATCTGCAAGAAGTGCAAGGTCATCAGCATAGTCCGCATCTGTGATTGTTTGTGCGGGATATCGCCTGCTTCTTGCCTGTGCCGGTGTATCTGCAAGAAGTGCAAGGTCATCAGCATAGTCCGCATCTGTGATTGTTTGTGCGGGATATCGCCTGCTTCTTGTCCTTACCCTTTTTGCCAGTAGAACAATTCACGTACCTGGGTGGTAATATCTCCTCCACAGAGAGCGATGTTAATACACGGATAACAAAGGCATGGTCGGCCACAAATAGATTATCAGTCATATGGAGGTCCGATCTCCCTGTCAAGCTAAAGCGACAGTTCTTTCAGGCTGTGGTTGTGTCGGTGCTGCTGTATGGTTGCACCACCTGGACCCTAACAAAGCGTCTTGAGAATAAGCTAGACGGGAGCTGCACAAGAATGCTGCGTGCGGTCTTGAACAAGTCGTGGAGGCAGCATCCCACGAGGAAACAGCTGTACGGTCACCTGCCCCCCATCTCACAAACTATCCGAGTGAGACGGACAAGACCTGCAGGACACTGCTGGAGAAGCAAGGATGAACTCATAAGCGACGTTCTCCTGTGGAAGCCAACACATGGTAATGCAAGTGTGGGGCGCCCAGCAAGGACCTACATCGAACAGCTATGTGAGGATGTTGGCTGCTCTGCAGAGGAGCTCCCAGGTGCAATGAATGATAGGGAAGGTTGGCGAAAGATTGTCATAGATATCCGTGCTGCATGCGCGACATGATGATGATGATGATTTAAAATATCAAATGCCAAAAAAAAAAAAAAAATCTATGCTATTATCATGTAAATTTTTAAAAAAAAATATCTTCACTAATATAAATCAAACGTTCATTATTTTTGCTCAAAAATCAAGAACTGGTGATAGTTAATGTGTACATATATATATATTTACTTTGTCATTAATTGTATTATTTTCAAAGTTTCCTCCGGACATACACATATACAAAACTGTCCTTTATATATGTATATATATAGATAAAGGACGTGGAGTCGCTTCTGCTAAAGTTTCGGATAATTAATCATACTAGCAAGAATATGCACCGCAGGGCGCAAGTATTTAATCTTTAATGCAATTAAATATATTTCAATTAGAAAGACTAACTAAATTAAAGAACGCGTATAAAAAGATTATAATTATTTTAATTATATTCTAATTGTTCTCTATATAAAATCATTAATATTAATTTTGATACGTTGGAGAATAAAGCAATAATATTAGAGAAAAATAACACCAATTAATTATTTATTAAACCCGGTTTTGTTAAACCAGTATGCAAATTAACCTCACCATATATTATATAAATCTTTATTTCTTAGTGATATATAAGGCACATTGCAGGATTTTAAACGCACTAATAACGTGGGCTGTTTTGAGGCAAATCTAACTCAGATTTTCATGGAGACATCGTTAATAAATTTATTTATTTCATAATAAATTGTTTCATAGAGACATCGTTAATAAATTTAATATTTATGTATTAATGATTTTGACTATAAATTAAATACTTGTTGATGAACTTACGCAATTCTCGAAGGTATTATGACGTAGTTTCGAATACAGACAGACACCGAATCTCCATTGTAATAAGATTTATAGTAAAATTTATTGCAATTTACCGTTGAAATACGATAAAATTACAAAAAAAAAAAAAGAAAAAAAAAAAGAAAAATACCAAAAAGTGAAAACGGAAAAATGGGAATTTACCAAAATTTAAATCAGAAAATTCGTCTAGTGTTATTTCCTGCCTAGAGGTTTGGGAATATAAACTTTAGACAGACATCGAATCGCCATTATAATAAGATTTAAAAGCCATTTTATTTATATTTTGTATTATTTATCTACTTCAGGTTATTGTTTTATTCACACTGAGTGTAGCGTAAGAAAGATGACTCCAGCCTCATTTGGAGATCTCAGATATCTTCGAAAACCACATCGTGGGTAATTGTTAGTAAGCTAGACATCACTTCCTACCCGTGGTGAACGGGTTGGGTAAATATCTACCCTAGAAAACCCCTCATCGTCGCCAGGGCGACATAATGTCGGTATGAGCCATACAGCAACGGAATCTATCCCCTTTTCACTAGCCCTAGACCAAGGAGATTATTTTAGCGTCTGTGTTGGAGCGCCACACCTACCATCAGCTCCTCGCTGTACCGCACACATCCCTGTGCTACCCATACACCCGGCCCTTATTTTGAATGAATATTTAATTTGTACAATTTTGATTTTTCCGAACTGTTGTCCTCATCTCTATTGTGGTACGATTATTAAAAGACAAAAAATTCAGACAAATATATATAATTTGTCCGGGTTAGCTCAGTCGGTAGAGCGTTCGGCTAGTAAACCACAAGGTTTCGATACCGGTCCTCGCCAACTCAGCGTATGAGTAGCACAGGGGATCTGTGCGGTAAAGTAAGGAGCTGACGGTAGGTGTGGCACTCCACCTCAGATGCTAAAACAATCTCCTTGGTCTAGCGCTATTGAAAAGGGGATAGACTCCCTCGCTGACTGGCTGATACCGACTTTAGGCCGCCCCGTCGACTTTACTTTTTTTAACTTTTACTAGCAAATATATGCACCCTCTGGGTGCAAGTATTTAAGTTTTAATATAATAAAATATCATATTAAATTAGAAAGGCTAATGAAACTGAATAAGTATGCAAATAGAAAGATTTGGAACAGAGGGGGTATGATTAAAAAATAGAACAACTTTGAAACTAACTCTTCCATCATCTTCCATTACTCCCGTTTTTCATAGGTAAATGTTCCTAATTTAACTATTTAGTTAAAATAGGAAGTAAAGAATAATATTACAGTTATTTCTTCTTATTAATCGATTTCATTTAAGATTTATCCACGAGATTTTTGCTCATATTCATTAAGATAAAACCAAACAATTAGAAATCAATAATACTAAGCACATATTTATTAAAATCAAATTTTAAAGATCAATATGCAAATTAGCCTTCCCGTTTGCACTGTAAACCGCTATTTTGTTGTATTTATAAATACAATTACCTGTTTTTAGTATCTAGATATGGTCAATAGTATTAATGATGTATAAAAATTTTATTAATAATAGAAGTTGAAATAAAAAATAAAATCATGGACAATGTGATGTAAATAACTAAGGGAATTGTGACCTGAGTAGTGATATAGTTTCGATTACAGACAGAAAAACACACAATCTCCATTATAATAAGATATATAATTGTATTATTCACCAGACTTGGTGGGGTAGTATTAACCTAATTTTCAAAAAAAGGGGTGTAAGCATTTTTATTTGTTTATTTTATGCCGGATGACCGTTGATAGTAAAGATGGATTCCATCTGGCTGCGACAGTGGTCTAAGTGTAGAGGGGGTGGCGAACCCTATACTTTCCGTAACTATTGCCCAAAAAGCGGATAATTGCTGTGAAACAAACACCCTTCTCTTTTATTATTATTATTATCTCAAATTGAGACAGTATGACATGGAAGTGAGGAACAGACCCTGCCTAAAATCCAATCTGAGCCTGATCTCCTCGTACGCTATAAAGTCTCTCAAGAGGGCGCCACACGTGGTTTAATGGTTAGAAGGGGGGGATATATGGGGGGGGGAATAGATATTCGAATCAAGAAGTTCCTGCTGAGGGGGGACCAAAAAACAAGCAAGTTCATCGTCTTCTCACAAGCCAGACTTTCTTTTGGTCAACACATTTTTCGTCTTCATCTAGCAGCTGGAAAATCCGTCGTCGTAGTCGAAATAATCTTTAACAGTTCAAAATCGCAATTCCTATTTAGTTTTGTTTCTGTTGGACTAAAATCCATTTCTTGGACTGGGTCGTTCGCAAAGCGCTTCGTCGTCGTCCACTGCTTCTGCTGCTGTTGCTGACTCCGAGCGCTCGACCCACTTGTCATTTATGGACATATTTACCCAAACATCCGGGCACATCAGTCGAACCTCGCGTCCGTCCAGTGCCCAAATCGCATTTGTTTTTGGCATGCGGGAGGACGCGAGTTCGATCCCGGCAGGCAAGACAATGTCTTGCTCCCATTCCTTTCTCGTTCTCCGTCACAGCAAGCTAGACATCATCATCATCATCCCCATCATCATCAGACACGCTGACAGTAGGAATGTCCATGACTTTCTCTTTCTTTCTTTCTTTCTTTCTCTCTCTCTTTCTTCCTCTCTCCCTCCCCCTCTCTCTCTCCAACCGCCCCTATCGGCCATCGTTCCTAGTAAGTCCAGTCCACGACATCCAGTATCTGTACAGAGTTGATCAATATAGGTTTTTGCTGGTCGGCCTACACTAGTGTGTCCATGTGTAGGTATCCCCATGTAAACATACAGCTTGTAAAATAGTATGAATAAATGAATACATTTTTTAAAATCTCAAAATGAAAGCAGTCAGTAAAAAATTCGGTAATTTATGAGGAAGTGTGTCCCGGTCTCCTGTCTCAAAAATTGCTACCCGGTGACTATCAAAATAACGACTCAGCTCAGTCTATTCAAAACTATCCATCTTCATATCTATCTATCTCAATTTGTTCATATTTATCTATATTACTTTAAATACTAAGATTTTCTTTTATTCATGTTTGTTTAATGTCTTGTTTTTAGTTTAAATAAACAAGAATTACGACAAAAAAAGAAGCGACCCCCCCAAAAAAAATACATTTACTTGTCGAAAATATCTATATATCTATCTCCATTTGTTCGTATCTATCTATATTATTTGTTTGTTTATCTATCTATCTATCTATCTATCTATCTATCTATTTCAGTCTATTCAAAACTATATATCCATCTTAATATCTAAACAAGAATTACGACAAATTACGATAAATAAACAAGAATTACGACGAGCTGGGGTTGTTATTTTGATAGTCACCGGGTATCAATTTTTGAGGCAGGAGACCGGGACGCACTTCCTCATAAATTACCCAAAATTCAATTTAATTAAAACCCATTTTAAGGAGCTAGCATGGGGTAGGGGTTCAAACCCTGTACGAAGCTGTTTGCATTTCCCATAGCGCTAATTTCCTTGGGAAAGGTATACATCCAACTACTCTCCCTTCGACTATTGGTAAATAGTAGGGCAAACTGGGGTCTTCAACCTTGATCTAGAAAAAGAAAACTCTGTGTGTAGTACACCTTCATCACCATTGCTCACAGGTTAACTCTGACCTGGAGTGGTAGTCCCATTTAGGGTTCCATCTATAGGTTAAATAGACAAAAAATGAGTTTCAAAAATGTGTTTAAAAAGAAAAATTGAGTACCCATCAAGAATGAATAAAACAAAAATTTCTTCAGTATCTCTGAATGTAATTCCTTGCTGGTTCTTTGGGATTTTGCTTCGTAGAGAGGAATTTAGTTCTCTCTGCGATAACCAGTTTTTTCTTAGGTCTTAAATTATTCCTTATGATGTGTGCAATTTCTTCAAAGGTGAGATCCTCCAAATCTTTTGGATACGCCATAACGGCTACTTTCATGTTTACTTCACATCCAGCGGACGCTAAAAATAAATCAGTAATCTCGTTTTCTCTACCAATGTTCTTTTTTGTCTTGTAATTTTTTGCTTCTAGCAAAGGCTGAAAAACATTTTAGCCACATCTCAACATAATCGGAGTCCTCTAATCTCGTGAGTATCCCTATCGACGACGCCATGTGTTGTGATGTGTGGTTTCGTATTCTTTGTTGTAGTAATAGTAGTAATTCTCCGAGCGTATCTTAGCTCTGTGTGTTAGCTTCTCGTAGCTAATATCTCCCATGTCCTCTAGACTGTCTCTATATATCTCCTGCTGTAATGCACATATGTAAATGAGATAACACGCCATTGGCTATCTCATTACAGTATGAAAATAACCCATCAAGGATAGACATGCCGTAAAATTCAACCAACCAACCAACAATATATCAATTATGTAACAACTGCCTCACAATGATGTCCTTGTGCCAGACTAATATAAGCTTATATACATATAATAATATAATTTTTTGTCATTTATAAATTTAATTAATAATATTAATTATATACAAAATTAATAATAATAAGTTAATTAAAATGAATTAGTTTTTATTCATTTAAAAAAATCAGGCCTAAAACAAAGAGTACAATAAGTAAAAACTTTAATTATTTTTCTACTTGTAAGAATAATGATAATGATGTTAAAATTGTTAGTTTTTGTTTCTTCCAAATAGAGTGAATTGTTTTTTATATAAGTTTTGTTTGCTTTTAGTAGAATTTAGAATTTAACTTGTCAAAACTTTTAATGAATATGAGTGTATGCATTATATAGATATATATATGGTCCGATGATCATGTAGGTGAGAAAATCACAGTCACTAAGCACTGTTGTTGACTATATCTGTGCTATCCTAACTTAGATATATACTAGGTGTGTCATAAAAGTATTGAGATTGAAGCTGTATTTCCCAAGATAGAAATGAACAACGAATGGAACATTTATTCTTATCAGAATACAAGGTGTGTCAAAAAGTACAGATTTTAAAGCTGTATTTGCCAAGATGGAAATGAACAATGAATGGAACGTTAATTTTTTTTCAGAATACCAGGGATCTGTGCGGTAAAGTAAGGAGCTGAGTAGGTGTGTCGCTCCACTCAGATGCCAAAAAACATCTCCTTGGTCTAGCGCCTATAGAAAAGGGATAGACTCCCTCGCAGATTGGCTGATACCGACTTTAGGCCGCCGCGACGACTTTAATTACTTACTTACATATGAATACTTTATATCATGTTAAGTGTATGCAAACAAATAATTATAGAAAAAAAATGAAATTTAAATGAAAATTCAATGCAACATGAAAACATAGTATATATATATATATATATATATATAATTATATATATATAAATGTTTTGTTTGTTTTTATAGTGTGATAGAAGCATTATTATAAATGTATACGAATATACATATATTTTTTTTTTTTTTTTGAAGGCAAAATAATGCAGATTCATGGTTGAAAAAACATATTTATTCCTGTGCTCTTAATTTTCGGATAAAATCCATCTTCAGAGAGTTTATTATAGAGTTGAAAATGTTCCATCTGTGTTTTTTAAAGTCAACTTGGTCTAATTACGTTGAGCTTGATGAGATTTGAAATTTGGAAGAGATCGTAATATATGGTTATAAAACAAACATTTACAAATGGTTATAAACAAAAAATTACAAATAAATTCCGAGATTAAATAATTCATAAGGAATTGGCTATATCATTAAACAAATAAACCTTATAAACCAATGTTACATCACTGGTTGGAAGATGATCCTTATTAAAAACTAGAAGCGGCTACTCCGACGTTGCCTGGGTAATGGGAAAGGTAAAAAAATTAGTCTCACAAAATGAATTGTTATTGAATAGCGAGTTGGATCCTCGTTGTATGCCCTATTAAAATCCCTATGTAAAAACAAAAGACGTGCGTTGATCCAGCCCACTCTCGAAATAAAAATTAATGTCTACTATTTAAAATATGAATGCAAAAATTAAAAAAAATAAAAAAATATGCTATTATCATTTAAATTGTATTTTTTAAGTATCTTCACTTATTTAAACCAACCTTCATTATTTTTGCTCAAAAACCAAGAACTGTAATTAAATGTGTATATATATTTATTTTGTAATTAATTGTATTATTTTCGAAGTTTCGGTAATTTATGAGGAAGTGCGTCCCGTCTCCTGCCTCAAAAATTGCTAACCGGTGACTATTAAAATAACGCCCCAGCTCAGTCTATTCAAAACTATCTATCTTCATATCTATCTATTATCATCTCAATTTGTTCATATTTATCTATATTACTTTAAATACTAAAAAAATGTTATTCATGTTTGTTTAATGTCTTGTTTTTAGTTTAAATAACAAGAATTACGACAAAAAAGAGCGAGCCCCCCCCCCCCAATACATTTACTTGTCGAAAATATCTATCTATCTCCATTCATTCATATCTATCTATATTATTTTTTGTTTATCTATCTATCTATCTCAGTCTATTCCAAACTATATATCCATCTTCATATCTAAACACGATTACGACAAATTACGATAAATAAACAAGAATTACGATGAGCTTGGTTGTTATTTAATAGTGACAGGGTAGCAATTTTTGAGCGAGGAGGCCGGGACGCACTTCCTCATAAATTACCGAAGTTTCCTCCGGACATACACATATACACAAACTGCCCTATATATGTACTAGAAGCGGCCACCTGGCGTTGCCTGAGTAGTGGGGTAGGTGAAAAAATTAGTCTCACAAATCCATTATTATTGAATTGCGAGTGGATCCTCGCAGGATGCCCCATTAAAATCCTATGTAAAAAACAAAAGACCTTGCGTTGATCCAGCCACTCTGGAAATAAAATAATGTCTACTATTTAAAATATGTGTTTGAGTGTGGAGATGTTTCCTTTATTTTGAAACTCATGAACTCTGTTTTATCGGAGTTCACATAGAGGCCTATATTCTTTGCTGCCTCCTCTAATCTATGTAGCAGTGATCAGCCTGTGCCGTGTATCTGCAAGAAGTGCAGTCATCAGCATAGTCCGCATCTGTGATTGTTTGTGCGGGATATCGCCTGCTTCTGCCTGTGCCGGTGTATCTGCAAGAAGTGCAAGGTCATCAGCATAGTCCGCATCTGTGATTGTTTGTTGGCGGATATCGCCTGCTTCTTGCCTGTGCCGGTGTATCTGAAGAAGTGCAAGTCATCAGCATAGTCGCATCTGTGATTGTTTGTGCGGGATATCGCCTGCTTCTTGTCCTTACCCTTTTTTGCCAGTAGAACAATTCACGTACTCTGGGTGGTAATATCTCCTCCACAGAGAGCGATGTTTAATACACGGATAACAAAACATGGTCGGCCACAATAGATTATCAGTCATATGGAGGTCCGATCTCCCTGTCAAGCTAAAGCGACAGTTCTTTCAGGCTGTGGTTGTGTCGGTGCTGCTGTATGGTGCACCACCTGGACCCTAACAAAGCGTCTTGAGAATAAGCTAGACGGGAGCTGCACAAGAATGCTGCGTGCCGTCTTGAACAAGTCGTGGAGGCAGCATCCCACGAGGAAACAGCTGTACGGTCACCTGCCCCCCATCTCACAAACTATCCGAGTGAGACGGACAGACCTGCAGGACACTGCTGGAGAAGCAAGGATGAACTCATAAGCGACGTTCTCCTGTGGAAGCCAACACATGGTAATGCAAGTGTGGGGCGCCCAGCAAGGACCTACATCGAACAGCTATGTAGGATGTTGGCTGCTCTGCAGAGGAGCTCCCAGGTGCAATGAATGATAGGGAAGGTTGGCGAAAGATTGTCATAGATATCCGTGCTGCATGCGCGACATGATGATGATGATGATTTAAAATATCAAATGCCAAAAAAAAAAAAAAATCTATGCTATTATCATGTAAATTTTTTTTTTTAAATATCTTCACTAATATAAATCAAACGTTCATTATTTTTGCTCAAAAATCAAGAACTGGTGATAGTTAATGTGTACATATATATATATTTACTTTGTCATTAATTGTTATTTTCAAAGTTCCTCCGGACATACACATATACAAAACTGTCCTTTATATATGTATATATATAGATAAAGGACGTGGAGTCGCTTCTGCTAAAGTTTCGGATAATTAATCATACTAGCAAGAATATGCACCGCAGGGCGCAAGTATTTAATCTTTAATGCAATTAAATATATTTTCAATTAGAAAGACTAACTAAATTAAAGAACGCGTATAAAAAGATATAATTATTTTAATTATATTCTAATTGTTCTCTATATAAAATCATTAATATTAATTTAATACGTTGGAGATATAAAGCAATAATATTAGAGNATCAATAAACACCCAATTAATTATTTATTAAACCCGGTTTTGTTAAAACCAGTATGCAAATTAACCTCACCATATATATATAAATCTTTATTTCTTAGTGATATATAATGCACATTGCAGGATTTTAAACGCACTAATAACATGGGCAGTTTTGAGGCAAATCTAACTCGGATTTTCATAGAGACATCGTTAATAAATTTATTCTATGTATTAATGATTTTGACTATAAATTAAATACTTGTTGATAAACTTACGCAATTCTTGAAGGTATTATGACGTAGTTTCGGATACAGACAGACACCGAATCTCCATTGTAATAAGATTTATAGTAAAAATTTATTGCAATTTACCGTTGAAATACGATAAAATTACAAACAAAAAAACAAAAACAAAAACAGAATTTACCAAAAAGTAAAAACGGAAAAATGGGAATTTACCAAAATTTAAATCAGAAAATTCGTCTAGCGTTATTTCCTGCCTAGAGGTTTGGGAATATACATTTTAGACAGACACCGAATCACCATTATAATAAGATTTAAAAGCCATTTTATTTATTTTATTTATATTTTATATTATTTATCTACTTCAGGTTATTGTTTTATTCACACTGAGTGTAGCGTAAGAAAGATGACTCCAGCCTAATTTGGAGATCTCAGATATCTTCGAAAAACCACATCGTGGGTAATGGTTAGTAAGCTAGACATCACATCCTACCCGTGGTGAACGGGTTGGGTAAATATCTACCCAAGAAAACCCCTCATCGTCGCCAGGGCGACATAATGTTGGTATGAGCCATACAGCAACGGAATCTATCCCCTTTTCACTAGCGCTAGACCAAGGAGATTATTTTAGCGTCTGTGTTGGAGCGCCACGCCTACCATCAGCTCCTCACTTTATCGCACACGTCCCTGTGCTACTTATACACTGAGCTAAACCGGTCCTTATTTTGAATGAATATCTAATTTGCACAATTTTGATTTTTCCGAACTGTTGTCCTCATCTCTATTGTGGTACGATTATTAAAAGACAAAAAATTCACACAAATATATATAATTGTCCGGGTTAGCTCAGTCGGTAGAGCGTTCGGCTTGAAACCACAAGGTTCCCAGTTCGAAACCGGTCCTCGCCAACTCAGCGTATGAGTAGCACAGGGATCTGTGCGGTAAAGTAAGGAACTGATGGTAGGTGTGGCACCCCACCTCAGATGCTAAAACAATCTCCTTGGTCTAGCGCTATTGAAAAGGGGATAGACTCCCTCGCTGACTGGCTGATACTGACTTTAGTCCGCCCCGTCGACTTTACTTTTACTAGCAAATATATGCACCCTCCGGGTGCAAGTATTTAAGTTTTAATATAAAATATCATATTAAATTAGAAAGTCTAATGAAACTGAATAAGAATGCAGATAAAAAGATTTGGAACAAAGGGGGTATGATTGAAAACGAACTCTTCCATCATCTTCCATTACTCCCGTTTTTCATTGGTAAATTTTCCTAATTTAACTATTTAGTTAAAATAGGAAGTAAAGGATAATATTACAGTTATTTCTTCTTATTAATCGATTTCATTTAAGATTTATCCCCGAGATTTTTGCTCATATTCATTAAGATAAAACCAAACAATTAGAAATCAATAATACTAAGCACATATTTATTAAAATCAAATTTTAAAGATCAATATGCAAATTAGCCTTCCCGTTCACACTGTAAACCACTATTTTGTTGTATTTATAAATACAATTACCTGTTTTTAGTATCTAGATATGGTCAACAGTCTTAATGATGTATAACAATTTTATTAATAATAGAAGTTTAAATAAAAATAAAATCATGGAGAATGTGATGTAAATAACTAAGGGAATTGTGACCTGAGTAGTGATATAGTTTCGATTACAGACAGAAAAACACACAATCTCCATTATAATAAGATATATAATTGTATTATTCACCAGACTTGGTGGGGTAGTATTAACCTAATTTTCAAAAAAAGGGGTGTAAGCATTTTTATTTGTTTATTTTATGCCGGATGACCATTGATAGTAAAAATGGATTCCATCTGGCTGCGACAGTGGTCTAAGTGTAGAGGGGGTGGCGAACCCTATACCTTCCGTAACTATTGCCCAAGAAGCGGATAATTGCTGTGAAACAAACACCCTTCTCTTATTTTCTTCATTATCTCGAATTGAGACAGTATGACATGGAGGTGAGGAACAGACCCCGCCTAAAATCCAATCTGAGCCTGATCTCCTCGTACGCTATAAAGTCTCTCAAGAGGGCGCCACACGTGGTTTAATGGTTAGAAGGGGGGGGATATATGGGGGGGGAATAGATATTCGAATCAAGAAGTTCCTGCTGAGGGGGGACCAAAAAACAAGCAAGTTCATCGTCTTCTCACAAGCCAGACTTTCTTTTGGTCAACACATTTTTCGTCTTCATCTAGCAGCTGGAAAATCCGTCGTCGTAGTCGAAATAATCTTTAACAGTTCAAAATCGCAATTCCTATTTAGTTTTGTTTCTGTTGGACTAAAATCCATTTCTTGGACTGGGCCGTTCGCAAAGCGCTTCGTCGTCGTCCACTGCTTCTGCTGCTGCTGCTGACTGCCCAGCGCTCGACTCACTTGTCATTTATGGACATATTTACCCAAACATCCGGGCACATCAGTCGAACCTCGCATCCGTCCAGTGCCCAAATCGCATTTGTTTTTGCATGCGGGAGGACGCGAGTTCGATCCCGGTAGGCAAGACAATGTCTTGCTCCATTTCCTTTCTCGTTCTCCGTCACAGCAAGCTAGACATCATCATCATCATCATCATCATCATCAGACACGCTGACAGTAGGGATTTCCATGATTTTCTCTTTCTTTCTTTCTCTTTCTTTCTTTCTCCCTCCCTTCCCTCTCTCTCTCTCTCTTTCTCTCTCTCTCTCTCTCTCTCTCTCTCTCTCTCTCTCTCTCTGACCAACCTCCCCTATCGGTCATCGGTCCTAGTAAGTCCGGTCCACGACATCCAGTATCTGTACAGAGTTGATCAATATAGGTTTTTGCTGGTCGGCCTACACTAGTGTGTCCATGTGTAGGTATCCCCAGGAAAACATACAGCTAGTAAAATCGTCGTCGGGGCGGCCTAAAGTAGGTATCAGCCATGCAGCGAGGGAGTCTATCCCCTTTTCAATAGCGCTAGATCAAGGAGATTATTTTTAGCGTCTGAGGTAAAGCGCCACACCTACCATTAGCTCCTTATTTTACCGCACATATCCCTGTGCTACTCATACGCTGAGTTGGCAAGGGCGGGTATCGAACTGGCAACCTTGTGGTTTCTAGCCGAACGCTCTACCGACTGAGCTAACCCGAAAATAGTATGAATAAATGAATACAATTTTAAAAAATCTCAAAGAAAGCAGTCAGTACAAAATTCAATTTAATTAAAACCCATTTTAAGGAGCTAGCATGGGGAAGGGGTTCAAACTCTGTACGAAGCTGTTTGCATTTCCCATAGCGCTAATTTCCTTGGGAAAGGTATACATCCAACTACTCTCCCTTCAACTATTGGTAAATAGTAGGGCAAACTGGGGTCTTCAACCTTGATCTAGAAAAAGGAAAACTCTGTGTGTAGTACACCTTCATCACCATTGCTCACAGGTTAACTCTGACCTGGAGTGGTAGTCCCATTTAGGGTTCCATCTATAGGTTAAATAGACAAAAAATGAGTTTCAAAAATGTGTTTAAAAAGAAAAATTGAGTACCCATCAAGAATGAATAAAACAAAAATTTCTTCAGTATCTCTGAATGTAATTCCTTGCTGGTTCGTTGGGATTTTGCTTCGTAGAGAGGAATTTAGTTCTCTCTGCGATAACCAGTTTTTTCTTAGGTCTTAAATTATTCCTTATGATGTGTGCAATTTCTTCAGAGGTGAGATCCTCCAAATCTTTTGGATACGCCATAACGGCTACTTTAATGTTTGCTTCACATCCAGCGGACGCTAAAAATAAATCAGTAATCTCGTTTTCTCCACCAATGTTCTTTTTTGTCTTGTAATTTTTTGCTTCTAGCAAAGGCTGAAAAACATTTTAGCCACATCTCAACATAATCGGAGTCCTCTAATCTCGTGAGTATCCCTATCGACGACGCCATGTGTTGTGATGTGTGGTTTCGTATTCTTTGTTGTAGTAATAGTAGTAATTCTCCGAGCGTATCTTAGCTCTGTGTGTTAGCTTCTCGTAGCTAATATCTCCATGTCCTCTAGACTGTCTCTATATATCTCCTGCTGTAATGCACATATGTAAATGAGATAACACTCCATTGGCTATCTCACTACAGTATGAAAATAACCCATCAAGGGTAGACATGCCCTAAAATTCAACCAATCAACAATATATCAATTATGTAACAACTGCCTCACAATGATGTCCTTGTGCCAGACTAATATAATCTTAGCTTCGTAAATGTCAGTAAGCTCTTGGCATTTCTATTTTTCTTTTATCGAAAGTTGGATTAAAGTGACCTCATGCCTGGGTGCTATATTAAACGGGCGTTATGAATTTGAACGGTACTCTAAGAATTCGGTCAGAAGTTTAAATACCACCGGGTTCAATCTACAACATGTCAAAACAAAATTCTTGGGTGTCATCAAGCCTATCTTAATCAATTATCTCCCTTTGGCCATTAAAGTTCCATTCATTGTTCATTTCTATCTTGATAAATACAGCTTTAAAATCTGTACTTTTTGACACGCTTTGTATTCTAAAAATCAATAACGTTTCATTGATTTCTAATTGTTTGATTTTATCTTAATGAATATAAGCAAAAATCTCGGGGATAAATCTTAAAAGAAATCCAATAACAAGAAAATATTACTATTTACTTCGTATTTTAAATAAATAATTAAATTAGGAAAATTTAGCAATGAAAGTCGAGAGTGATGGAAGCGTAAATTTCAGTTGTTCTATTTTTCGATTATACCCCCTCTATTTCAAATCTTTTTATCTGCATTTTTATTTCGTTTCATTAGCATTTCTAATTAAATATATATATTTTTTTTTTACATTAAAACTTAAATACTTGCACCCGGAAGTTGCATACATTTGCTAGTACATATAATGGAGTAAGTGATATTGAAAACATATATGTAGATATTTCTATGTTTGGAGGCAGGAGTACTCGATGTATATATATAAAAGAATTTAAAAGATTAAGATACATTGGCACAGAGCAAAATATAATCAAATAAATAAAAGGACTAAAATGAATTCCTAAAAGTTATTTTACTCTCTCTCTCTCTCTCTCTCTCTCTCTCTCTCTCTCTCTCTTCTCACTGAAAAACTAACATATATAACGACGAGGTAATCAAGATATACATAGAGAGGGGGAAAGTGATAGGAAGAATGTTAAGTAAGAGACGGTTCAGTTTTTGACTAATTAGAATAAATTAAAATACGGAGGTCGCAGAGCCAAGGGTCTTAGCCATAAACTGATGAGAAACCTCGTGCGATTGGCTAAGGGCCTTTGTCAGCGACCAATCAGAGCACACGTTACGAGGCTCAGTTTGGTCGCGAATTTTGAGGCTGATACCTTGAAATCACGCTCTTCCCACTGGAATCTCTTCGAGGAACGACGTAGTTTTTTTACACAGCAAAGGCGTTGGCTGAACGAGGAGAATTGGAACAGCATGGGGGAGACGTAGACTTCGTAAAAGTCAAGACTTCAAATACAAGGGACAGATAAGTTTCGCAAAAGCATTATTTTGCAAACCATTACACACCATTATACAATACACTTTGTAAACCTTGCATACACTTTGTAAACCTTGCATACACTTTGTATCTCAACTCACATATTGTATTTTGTATGTTACATGTTCTTGTGATTGATAAACGCATTGTTTTGTTGTAAAGCCTTGAGTTGTGTTCATTACCTGTTATCTTTATCCTTGTCTTTATCTTGTCTTTACAATTGCCAACATTACTCACTTTCTCGTGCAGGTAATATCAGTGGGTATCATCGCTGCTTCCCAAATGAATATTGGTCGTCTATTTTAGTTACTTTGGTATCGTTTATTGTAACGGTTATTATCGTAGGAAATGGAATCGGAGACTCGGGTTCAAATCCGAATTTCCCTAGGGGATAAGGCTTAGTTACCGTCGTAAAGTTATTGGGCTGAAAACATTCCAGTGTGTCGTCCAAGATGATGTGTCTGCTACTAGTTTGTCTGAGGATTCTTAACCCCTCTTCTATTGAGAATTCTGGGGTATGGGGGTTATGGTCCTTGTCTACGAGCCTCTGTTTCGAACCAACCAATCACGAGCCAGCACACTTTGGCGGCAAAGCCGAATAATCAAACTCGGCCTCTTCTGATCCAGCTTCCAAAGGGAACAGACCTAAATAAGGGTCGCTCCATCTTTTCCTCAACACCCAGAATCGGAGTCGGACATCAAACAGAACGTCTATCATATCCGAACTATCAGAAGGCCGTAGCTAGGGCTCCGATAATACCCTATCTCAGGACTCAGATAAGTTATTACAAATTATAAACATTGTGCAGACGAACTAAAGTTTGCAACCTTATTGTTATATGTAATACATGTCTTTTATCAGAATTCTAGTTGTTTGGTTATTTCTTTAACTCTTAACCTGTCTGCCACACTCGTGGTTAACTCCATATTAGCAAATTTGGAGTACTGTCGTTTCGTGTCTAATTTCTTTATACTTCCCAACTTGCTTTTTGGTTGTAAAATAGGGGAAAGTCGGCATGAGAGTCAAAGACCGTTACACGTGTATTATGCAATAAAAACAAAAAAAAACTAAAGATAAAACAAAAACAAACAATAAAACTGTACTTGTGTTTACATTCCGTATTATTGACTAATATTTGAATGTCAACGGCACTGAGTACTCGTCTTAGTACATCCATGAAAACCGCATCGTAAAACAATTTATTATAGTCTCATTCCATCTGCACAAATTTCCGGTGAAAAGAAAACAAGAAAATTCTAAGCAGTGCATAAGTTTTGTAGCGGACTCGTCTTCATGTGTTTTTCGTTTTAGATACCAAAACTTGCGGCTAACAATTCTTCTTATTAGTTGAGATGGATAAACTCGGACGCTTTCTAGCGTAATCATGTGTGTAGTATGATATATCCTTGAATGTGTATGTATTAGGGATACCCAAAATGAGACTAAATTGCATTTTTGACAAAATGACTTTAGCCCCCTGCTAGAGAAAATAATTTACCAAAAATCAGGAAATTATCGGATTTTAATGAAATTTTCAGTGTTTATGTATCAATAAATGATCTTTATAATGCATTACTTATTTTATTTCAAAACTTTCTCAGGTCACTTATTTTTGACCCCCCTTATGTTGGTGGCGTAACATTTTAGCGAGTTAGTCATTTTCGATACTAATTACAGTATAAATAGTGAGATAAAAGACCGAAGTTATGAATAGAAACAACAAAAAAATTACGGTGGCTTTTCTATGAGAAAATAAGTACCGAAAATTATAAAATGAAAAAAAATAATAAATAATTAATTTTTTGGAGATTTTTATTTTACTCATTTCGATAATTATTTAATTGGCTATTATCTTATAAAGGAAAAAAAATTATACATCGATATTTTTCAGCTTAAAAAGGGGGGGGTACATTTTCAATCGAATTTTTCTTCAAAAAGTATACTTTTTTCGAAAAAAATAAGGTTTGCATTAAATAGATATTTATTTCTAGAATGTTATATTTTTAATATAACATTTTAAACTTAGAATAAGGCTCTTCATATTTTAAAACAATTAAATTTATTTTCAATATAATGCACATAATGGTCGAAAATTAATTGTATTTACTATACTGTATTAATAAACCGGCAGTGAATATACACATTTTCTTTTCAAACGAAACTAATATATTTTTTATTTTTTTAAATACGGATTTTACTTGGTTAAAAGTTAAAACGAGTGAGTAAAATTTCAGTAATATTTAATAAATATGTATTTAAAGTAAGCCTTACTTATTTCTACAAAGAAATGTTTATAAGTATTTTAAAACTATTTTTAAACCATTATTGAACACGATAAATCAAAATAAATTCGACTTAACTTTTCCTAGAAATTTGGACGATTTTTAATGTATAAATTGTATTAAAAATAAACTGCATATGTAATGATATTTTTCTTTTTTTAATGATGGTCATTATGTTACTACTTATCGATTTAGACAAAGTTTGACCTTAAATAATAGATTTAATTATTGTTTAATTCGTTTTTAAAACTCTTAGCAGTCGACAAAAATGGCTATCCCTAGTATATATGCAGGATGATTGTAAAGTAACTCTTTTAAAAATCTTATACTTTATTTCTGGATAATTATTTTACAAAAACTTAATATGAGAAGAACACACAGAGTTTTATTTAAAATTCTATATGGGCACTAGAATTCGTCTCCAGTCTCTCAAACTGTTTGGGAATCGCGTCAACTGAACTTCCCAGGAACTCTTGTGGAATTGCAAAAATAAATTCTCGTTTTCAAGTTCTTCCAATGTCGTTGGTTTCGTAGAAGAGATTTTTCCTTTAACAACCACAAAGAAAAAAAAATAACGGTGTTAAATCAAGGATTCTGGCCGGCCATTCATTTCTCAGGAAAATGGTAATTGAGCTATTCACTAACAATAGGGATGTGCAAAATACAGACTTTGGAAATGTGCGCATAATTGTTAAAAATATATTAAAACGTCAATAAAAAATGGAAAATTAAATTTTTAATGTTTTATTTTACGTTTAAAGTTTATGTGTCGTAAAAATTTTACGTTTCAAGTTTATGTGTCATAAAAATGAAAAAACAAATTTCTCTTACATAAAACCTAATTTTTTGCATTTAAAAGTAAATTCCCGTAAAATCCCGCCATTTCTTAATCTTTGTTGACAAAATGATCGCATCTTGACGTGTGCACTATTTCTTTGTATGGAGTTTCGTACGTATATGTTTTCAAACAAATGAAATAATACATTTCTTCAAGCACTGTTTGTTTGAGTTCTACAAAGTATAATTATACTAGCGTCACGGATTTGAACCTATTAACTTATGTAACCCAGTACGCATCGCTGAAGCAAAAAACAACAACAACAATACCCCAAAACCAGATTTTTTTATATCACTTAGCGCCCCCTATTAATAAAAATGACGACAATTTGTAATTCAAACATTATTTTCAATTAAAAAAAAGAACAAAAACCAAAATATGTTATGTCATTATTTTTAGCTAGATATTTTTTATACAATATTTTCTTTGATCAATAAATACGATTTTGATATCCGCTAAAGAAAAGTATTTATTTTACATTTTATAAATTTTTAAAAATCCCTGAAAAAAAAATAAACAAGTAGACAATAGGAACTTTTAATATAAAATTCTTTAGAAAATAACATAACAATTTAGAAAAAAAAAAGAAAAAAAAGATACATATTTTTTCTTATATACGAGATTTAAGTTTCAATGTTAAAGATTCCCTATTACCAAAACCGAATTAGTAGCGATTTAGTTTTTTTTTTACATATGTTCCGTCACTAAATTATCTTTCCAAAAATGTAATAATCATCTATATCCAAAAAAAAAAAATCTTTGTACGGAGGATCAATGGGCGAAACAAAAACTAACGAAAAAAATTATTAGCCTTTTCAATTTAGTAAACATTTATTTACAATAAAATTTCGTCTTTTATTACTTCATATACCGAAAGTTTCATTAAAATCGAATAGTTAGTTTATTTTATAAGATTTTTAGAAGAATTTCCTGTGATCACCCTTTTTTAGAGCCAGCGAAAAATTGCACATCCCTAACTAACAACAATAACAAAATGTGGAGGAGCACCACCTCCAACAACAACACTAATCTAATTGCAATATATTAAGGAACGTACATTAAAGAATTAAGAAAAATGTACCTGCATATAAAAAAAATTATAAATAATTTAAAATAGTTACTTTTCAATCACCCTGTGTAGAAGAACAATTCACGACGAATCAACAATAAATATGGTTTCATCGACTGGAGGTTGGTCTTCACTACTCACCGCTAACATAATTAGCTGAGATGGAACAATCCCGGATACTTTGTGGCGTAAGCCTATGTGTAGTATAATATATCCTCGTGTGAATATATATATATATATATATATATATATATTATTTATATTTCTGCTTGAAGGCAATTATAAATGCATGTATCGAATAAGATTCGATAATTATAGAAAATAATCTTGACAAGTAAATCCTGCAAAGGATGGCTCGCTATGTAGCGTACAGACTGTTTCGACTTTATTAAGTCTCTTCAGCAATGTATACTAACGACTCCCCTCCGACAGGAATCGAAACCGGGACTTCACAGGCATAGTCAGAGACCATATCCGTTCGGCCGCCGGTACATAGCGAACAATCCCTGCGAAATTAACCTTGTCAATGATGATACTACTATTACACGCCCCTGCCATAGCAGGCAAGTGGACGTTTTTTATTTAGTAAACAAACCCGGCCGTTAACTCTTCGGCGAAGTGAATAAGATTTTTGGATGTTTTTTTTTTTTTATAGAAGCAAGTTGAATAAATTATTATTTATATTTCTGCTTGAAGGCAATTATAAATGCATGTATCGAATATATATATATATAATATATATATATATATATATATATATATATAAACAATACTTACAAAACAACACTTAATTAAAAAACACCCAGAAAAATCCACCTCCCCCGAAATTAGAAAAATCTTAACCGAAAATACTAAAATTATCTACAAAAATAATAATAATAATAATAATAATAATAATAATAATAATAATAATAATAATAATAATAATAATAATAATAAACGCCTACAGATCCTAGAAGCCATATGCATAAAAAATAAAAAACCTAACATTAATAAAATAGCATTTAAAGTCGGAGACAACGTATTAAATATCTTCAATAACTAACACTTACCTACCCCCCTCTCAAAAATAATAGACTCGCCGAATTTGATAAAAGCATAGATAACAAAACTAAAAATTAACTAAAAACCAAATTACGTAACCCCATGAATACGACTGGAGCAACAGTCGAAAGCGCTCGGGAAATCAGTATGAAAAATATCATGAATCAACTCGATCCAGATTCAAAAAGGATAGCCAGAAGACTGGAAAAAATATCTATACAAAAATGAAAAAAGAATACTCCGTGTTGTTCAATAACACATGCCTTGAGATATATATATATATATATATATATATATATATATAATTTTGTATATTTGTTTTTAGAAGCATTGTTGAATAAAGTATATATTATTATTTATATTTTTGATTGAAGGCAATTACAATGCGTATATCGTATAAAATTCGATAATTATAGAAAATAATCATAACAGGCCAACTCGACAAAGAATTATGCGATGCTAGAACATCGTACAGTCTGTTTCAACTTTATTAAGTCTCATCAGCAATGTATACTAACGTTTTCACTCCGACAGAAATCGAAACCGGTAGTCCAGCAGGCCTTCACCGGGGCATGGGTCTGGATCGTTGGCCGAGCGGTAAAGTCACAGACTTTGCCTGCTGGACTACCGGTTTCGATTAAAAATAGATTTTTGAAACATATTGCCTGAGGGGTGGATGTAAAAAATTCAATGTCAGCGAGTTTGTAACCTAAGTAAGTAAAATCATCAAATTCATTAAAGGATTAAAAAATAAAACAATTTGAAATGTAAACTTTAAATATGTATTAGAATAAAACAAACTATATATAGATATATAATACCAGTCATGTATTTATTAAAACTTGTATTAAAAAACAATGAGGACTGTCAAATGTTGCATGTTCAAATTTTGAGTGTATTTATTCTATGTTATGACGATGTTGGGTAATGTGACGTAAGCAGTGACTTAATTTTTGTTACAGACAAAAACCGGAAGCGAATCTCCATTATTAATAGATTATTATTTAATAAATATATATTAAATATATTGATTTTATTATTGAAGTGTAATTGACAAAGGAGAACTTATCACCATTGTGGATACAGTCAACTCCACCTTAGAAGCAGAATTCCAACTCCATAGCACTAACTTTTATAAACCACTCTCCCATGACCCCACAGATATATACAAATCTGAACTAAAACCTCTCTTCTAATCTTAGTCCTGTCGCAAAACTATTATCAATTCGCTCATTTCTAAGAACCCTAAAAGGGAAATTTTACACAAAAGTTTTGAAATAAAATAACTGATGCATCATAAAATTCATTAATTGTTAAATCAATACTGAAAATTTCATTAAAATCGGATAATTACTTGATGTTTGGTAAATCTTTTTGTAATCGCGAATGTTACAGTAAAATTGTAAACAAGCACTTAAAACCATTGAAAAAGAGACAGAATGGCGGATCGCGTCGAAATTGACCAAAACAAATCCCTTTAAATGTATTAAAAATAAACTGCATATGTAATGATATTTTTCTTTTTTTAATGATGGTCATTATGTTACTACTTATCGATTTAGACAAAGTTTGACCTTAAATAATAGATTTAATTATTTTTAATTCGCTTTTAAAACTCGTAGAAGCTGATTTTTTTGCCAGTCTCTAAGCTATCACTAATTTAACTGCAGTAAGCACAAACCTTACCACACCCCCGCATCAACAAACACACAATCCTTAAATGTCTTAGAAGATCAATCATGTCTGGGATAGGCACCTTTACGGGGTCGATATCTGAATATATTGACCACATCCTCAACGCCCTGCTACCTACCATCCCCAGGTACATCAAAGATACAACATACTTCCTTAACAAAGTGCAACTTAAAGGAGAACTCCCAAAATGACGCACTCCTTGTCTCTGTGAATGTCACCTCCCTTTATAACAACATCCCCCATGAAGAAGGACGCCAAGCTTGCTGGAAATTCTACCTTTATAGACATTTTGTAAACAACCAAGAACAGGACATATGCAACATTATAGAATTCATTCTAACACACAACTAAATTCTAGATTTGATCCCCGACAAGTTCAAGATACCATATACTGCCTTGAAACCTAAAATCAATAGATTCCTTCATACAATACGCATGGATAAGACCCCACACCAAAAATGGGTGTTCTGCATCTGATGGTGAGGCTCCAATGATGGAACTCTGGTGGTTGTAAAGTATCCCTTCATTGTCATTACACACAGGTCCCTTCTGGACCGGAGTGGTAATACCTGTTAGTGTACCTCCTCTGGGTCAAATGGGTCTGTTTAACGATTATTCTTATTCGATAGGACCGTGTACAAGAAAGGAACAAAAACAACAAAAACAAAATTCTCTTAAGAAATAACTACAAAAAATATAAATATTAACGTACAGTGAACGCAATTTCCTAACCTTTAGGCATAAAATAGCCCTCGACCAGTTGGCATGCTCTTAAAATCAATCAATTAACCCTTAAGAAATAACTGCACAAAAATTCACACATGAAAATATTAATGTACAATAAACATGATTTTCTAACCTTTAGGCATAAAATAACCCAAGACCAGTTCACACACCCTTATAATGGATCACTTAACTCTTAAGAAACCACTACACAAAAATGAACGTACAATTCTTAAGAAACCACTACACATATAAACGTACAATGAACGATTTTATAACCTTTAGGTATAAAATAACCCTAGTGGGGTAGTGTGCCTATAAATCAATCAATCAATCAATCTGTGACATTCCCTTATTGGTGAGGCCGATAACTTTTCAGCAAGTTCTTGTAGCACTTTGTACGCATTTGGTTTTGTAATGCACTCAACTAAACTTTAACACAGACTAATTCTTGGTTGTCGCTAAGCACTAACCTTGAAATGGGAGAATGAATATTCATGACAAGTCTATTAAATGAAAACAATGGGCCCGGCAGCTTCAATTGGGCAACAGTAGGAAAATGAGGACAGAAAATCCTTACCCAGAAAAAAGAGAAAGAAAGAAAGAAAGAAAGAAAGACCTAGAAAAATTACAACTTCTTAAGGAAGGAAACCCGAAGCATGAAGCAAAGATGTGGGTGGAGTGGGTGTTATTTTCCCCTGGAAGAAGAAGAAGAAGAAGAAGAAGAAGAAGAAGAAGAAGAAGAAGAAGAAGAAGAGTTGAAAGAAAGAAGAAGAAGAAGAAGAAGAAGAAGAAGAAGAAGAAGAAGAAGAAGAAGAAGGTGCCGTGTTATGTAAAATGTGAATTTCTGACAATAACGTCGGGATTGGTGCAGAGTGGAAAATTGTTTGTTTTGTTTTTTTTATGTGTGCGAATCGGCACGAGCGGGACAAGGTGAATGGATGGTCGGTCAGTGCTTGCAAGTCTGGAAGATCCTGATTAAAACAAAGAGACAGACAGACAGACAGACAGACAGAGAAGCAGGATATGAGTAAAAGGGGGAAAGTACAATCTTATCAAGCCAAAGGCGTGTGCACAAGCACACACACACACACACACACACACACACACACAAATAGATTGATAGACAGACAGATACTCACTGATACGCACATTATTTTAAAGCAATGGTTTGCAATCTAGCAACAGTATTATTTATTTAGCGTTGAATAATCTGGCACAAGGCCACTAGGAGCACTTATAATGGATTGAATTCACTACAGTATTACTGACCGTTGGTTGGATTTTATGGCACGTGTTGTATACCCCTATCAAACATCGGGTATATATGAGAGAGAGAGAGAGGAGAGAGAGAGAGAGAGAGAGAGAGAGAGATAGAGAGAGAGAGATTAGATACTTACATTAGAGAGGATAGATGTTCTTACTTCATTTCTCTGGTTACCTGTTGCTGGTTTTTGCTCATTCTTGTGAGGCTTTAAGGGGTCAAATAAGAACAAAACGACTGGTAACAAATGTAGAAAAATGTATTAACAGAAAGTAGACAAATACAATAGAGAGATGTGGAAATTACGTCAGACAAATAGAGTTATTGGCTTACTCGCATTGGCTTACTTCCAAGCCACAATTATCCCTGTTACTTATAGTAACCCTTCGGCGCATTCCATTAGTCTTATAAGGTGTATCACCTATAACAATTCTTCTAACTGCCTCTGACTGATTCCTGCTATTTGCGCTGGCCGACATCCTGTTGTCTAGTTGAATTCTAATTCTTCTGGGCTAAGATTTGCTTGTTTTTAATTAAATAAACAAACAAGACTTTTTTTGCTGTTTGATCAAGCTTTTATTTATTAGCCCATGATTCCATCGATTCCACTGCGGTTTGAGATGACCCAGCAGAGACAGACAAACACGTCCGCTCTGCTTCCAAGTAGGGTCGAATCTAATTTCTAAAACTAACTATCACCACGTCTTTGTACCGGAGGTCGGTTGGGATAAAATAAAATGTTTTGGTTTGTTTTGTTTTACGGCATATCAACCTCAGTGGGTCATTTAATGCCGATAAAGTTTTGAAATAAATCAATTCTAAAGGGATAATACAATTTTTTTATAAATACATTTTTCTATTTAACCCATAGATGGGACCCTAACAGGTACTACCACTCCGGGTCAAAGTGGACCAGGGAGCAATGGTGATGAATGGGGTGCTCCACATTCCCCAAACCTCCAAAACTGGAAACTCACCATCAGATAGAGTTTAACGTAATTCCCGGGACATGTAGACCCGCAGCCACCGCCTTCTAGCACCCATATGTTAAAAAGGGGTTGGAGCTTGCCATAAGGGCAATAGAGTCGGGAAAATAATATAGGTGCTAGGGCTTGACGTGACCAGCCGATTGATCGGAGAGGGCCTCTCCGACCGCCCGTCTAGCCCAAGATAGGGCCAAAGTTGAAATAAAATGTCAATCATAATCCAATGGTTATGGAAAACTACCCACCCCCGGTTTCAAATCTAACGAACTTTATTTAAAACTAACTTACAGGGTCTGCTCACAATTCATGAACTCTCGCGAATTGTAACATGTGAACCTTTGGGCTATATTATGCTGAGAAGTTTTGTTTTAATCATTTTTTAAACAATTTTTTCTAAAACTCATTTTTGATCCATTTAGCCCATAGATGGTACCCTGACAGGTAGTACCACTCTTAGAACCTGAGCAATGAAGGGGTACTCCACGCTCCTCAGAGCTCCAGAATTGGAACTTCACCACTAGATGCAGTTTAACGTCATATCTAGGACACTAAGACCCTCACCCACGACCCTCTAGTACATATATGGTGAAAAGGGTTGAAGTTGCTATGAAAGCAATACGGTCGGGACAATCATATAGGTACTAGGACTTGATATGATCAGCCAATTGATCGGAGGGGTTCTCTCTGACCGACCGTCTAGCTTAAGTAAGGGCCAAAGTGGAGTGTTGATTGTCACAGTCTGCTCAGCCATCAGGATTCCGTCCTTAAGCATGACGGATCGCCACCCACGGCCAACAGGTGGATTATACCCCTTTTTACACTTCAACATTTTACTCGTAAATTCCTACCATAAAATGCCCAAGCCTAATTTTATGGCAGGAATTTACGAGTAAAAAGTTGAATATTACTTTTTGTTGTTGTTATTTCTTTTCTTTTTGGCTTTGGTACTCTAAAATAAAAACGTCAGATTTTAATCATCGTCGACGAAAAAACAAAATTACGGTCATAAAAGGAGGATCCAATTTATGCCTAAATTGTAAAACGAGCCCCCACTTTAAAACTAAGCATTCTCACAAAATAAAAACTTTTAGAATATACACATTGAAGTAAATATTAAAATAAATAAAGGAAATATATTTAGTATTGTAACATAACGGGTGCAAGAAAAATAAAACATTTATTGCAAAAACACGGACATAAAATGGGGGTTCAGTTTATTTTATGGTAGGAATTTACGACCACCTGGACCCTAACAAAGCGCCTTGAGAATAAGCTAGATGGGAGCTGCACCAGAATGCTGCGAGCGGTCCTGAATAAGTCGTGGAAGCAGCACCCCTCAAAAAAGCAACTGTATGGCCACCTACCCCCATCTCACAAACCATACGAGTAAGACGGACTAGGCATGCAGGACACTGCTGGAGAAGCAAGGACGAGCTCGTAAGCGACGTACTATTATGGAAGCCAGCACATGGGCACGCTAATGTGGGCCGCCCAGCCAGGACCTACATTGACCAACTATGTATAGATGCTGGCTGCTGCGCGGAGGAACTCCCAGAGTCGATGAATGATAGGGAAGGCTGGCGAGAGATTGTTATGGATATCCGTGCAAACTGTGCGACATGATGATGACTGCTAGTTTGAATTAGTGTATAAAAAAAAGGGTTCAATCTAATTTTAATTTTGTTGTGAATATACTGACATGCCGTAAAAACCATCCATCCAACCTAATATGGGTAATCTGTTTCAAAATTTTTTAGAATATACACATTGAAATGAATATTAAAATAAATAAATAAATAAAATATATTTTGTATTGTAACATAACGGGTGCAAGAAAAATAAAACATTTATTGAAAAAACACGGACATAAAATGGGGGTTCAGTTTATTTTATGGTAGGAATTTACGAGCAAATAGTCCTTTATTACCTAATATGGATAAGTACTGCTATTTTGAATTAAGTTATCAAAAAAAGGGTTCAATCTAATTTTAATTTTGTTGTGAATATACTGACATGCCGTAAAAACCATCCATCCAACTTAATATGGGTTGCCCCAACCCTATTGCCCTTATGGCAAGCCCCAACCCCTTTTTATCATATGGGTGCTAGAAGACCGTGGCTGCGGGTCTACATGTCCTAGGAATGACGTTAAACTCTATCTGATGGTGAAGTTCCAGTTTTGGAGGTTTGGGGAATGTTGAGCACCCCTTCATCACCATTGCTCCCGGGTCCACTCTGACCCGGAGTGGTAGTACCTGTTAGGGTCTTATCTATGGGTTAAATAGAAAAATGTATTTATACAAAAATTGTATTATCCATTAAGAATTGATTTATTTCAAAACTTTAACGGCATTAAATGACCCACTGAGGTTGATATGCCGTAAAACAAAACAAACCAAAACCATTGCTAATATGGGTAATCTGTTTCAACTGTACCCAGAAATATGAATAGATTCAAAATTCCTGTTTTGGGATTGTATTCCTTTGAGATTTCTGCTTCTAAATATAATTCGGGTTTTTACCCGGGTTTTTATTTCTTTGTCAATGTCCTTATAAGATATTTGTCGTAATAACGCATCTTTTACGACCACCTTGCATGCTCTCATCCGCCTTGAAGAATTTCCTGTTACAACTTCCAGTTCCTTTATCGTCATGTCGTTCGATAAACAACAAAATTTCAACCCCACCACACCCTACACTAAATTTACTTTCTTGTGTTTTTTTTTTTTTCTCATATTTCAAAATCTGGCAATGATTATTAATTTTTTCTCTAGCTTCTATTTTATCTTATTTTTATAGGATTTTATTGCATCTTTCGAGGGTTTCATATTCTACTGCTGTTACGTAAGCAGCATGCAATCGACATTCTCTCTCTCTCTCTTTTCTCTCTCTCTCTCTCTCTCTCTCTCTCTCTCTCTCTATATATATATATATATATATATATATATAGAGAGAGAGAGAGAGAGAGAGAGATAGAGGAGTTTTGTTTTGGTATGTACGTGTCAAGTTATAACTCAGAAAATAGATGTCGTTGAGCATTAAAATCATGCATACCCTTTAATATGCTCATAAGAACATCTTTCGAGGTTTCATATTCTTCTGCTGTTACGTAAGCAGCATGCAATCGGCATTCTATATATATATATAAAGGAGGTCTGTTTTGGTATGTACGTGTCAAGTTATAACTCAGAAAATAGATGTCGTTGAGCATTAAAATCATGCATACCCTTTAATATGCTCATAAGAACATCTTTCGAGGTTTCATATTCTTCTGCTGTTACGTAAGCAGCATGCAATCGACATTCTATATATATATATAAAGGAGGTCTGTTTTGGTATGTACGTGTCAAGTTATAACTCTGAAAAGAGATGTCGTTGAGCATTAAAATTGTGCATACACTTTAATATGTTTATAATAAGGAAATGTACAAAATTTAGTTTTTGTTTTTTACTGATTAAATGATATACTTACACAATTAAAAAATCAATCGACTTGTTGAACAGTTCTTCATAAGTAAATACCACAAGCGGTTCTTCTTAAGACCCGTCATAAATCTACTGTCTTGTTTTTTTCTCATATTTTAAACTCTGGCTATGATTATTAATTTTTTCTCTAGCTTCTATTTTATCTTATTTTTATAGGATTTTATTGCATCTTTCGAGGGTTTCATATTCTACTGCTGTTACGTAAGTAGCACACAATCGACATTCTATATATATAAAGGGGGTCTGTTTTGGTATGTACGTGTCAAGTTATAACTCAGCAAATAGATGTCGTTGAGCATTAAAATCATGCATGCACTTTAATATGCTCATAAGAACATATTTCGAGGTTTCCTATTCTACTACTGTTACGTAAGCAGCATGCAATCGACATTTTATATATATAAAGGAGTCGCATCTGTTTTGGTATGTACGTGTCAAGTTATAACTCAGAAAAGAGATGTCGTTGAGCATTAAAATTGTGTATACACTTTAATATGTTTATAATAAGGAAAAGTACAAAATTTATTTTTTTATTTTTACTGATTAAATGATATACTTACACAATTAAAAAAATCAATCGCTTTGTGGAACAGTTCTTCATAAGTACGAGAGGCGGTTATTCTTAAGACTCGCCATAAATCTACTTTCTTGTTTTTTCCTCATATTTTAAACTCTGGCTATGATCGTTAATTTTTTTCTCTAGCTTTTCTTTTATCTTATTTTTATAGGATTTTATTGCATCTTTCGAGGGTTTCATATTCTACTGCTGTTACGTAAGCAACATGCAATCGGCATTCTATATATATAAAGGAAGTCTGTTTTGGTATGTACGTGTCAAGTTATAACTCAGAAAATAGATGTCGCTGAGTATAAAAATCATGCATACACTTTAATATGCTCATAAAAAGGAAAAGTACAAAATTTAGTTTTTTAATGTTTCTGATTAAATTCAGCAATTAAAAATAAATCGATTTGTGGAACAGTTTTTCATAAGTAAGTACAATATGCGTTTTTTCTTAAGAAGCACAATGTTTAAGTATCACAGATTCCAAAGGCGAATTTGATGCTTATTAATAGATATAAAGGAGTCGCGTCTGTTTTGGTATGTACGTGTCGAGTCATAACTCAGAAAAAAGATATCACATTTTAAATTCTTAGCTTCTTTTTAATGCTACATTTTTATTGGGTAAAAAAAAGAAGAAAATAAATTAAACGAATACATCGTTTATCACTGTTACTCTATTGGAAATTAAGATTGACATGGATAAAATTAAAAAGTATGTTTTAAACTACTGATGAGTTTAGGGTCACATTTTTAAAACTAATATTTCAAATGTAAAAAAAAATCCTTAAATAAACGAACGTTATAATACGCGAATTCTCAGCTTGTTTTATCATTAGAATTAATTTTAATCAGTGTAACTCATTTTTTTTTAAAGAAACTCAATTAACTGAAGAACTGAATTTAAAATTATCATATAAGGACTTATTTCTTAGAACAAAATACATCAATTCTTAATCAGTGTAACTCAAAAACCAATTTCTTTTTAAAGAAATAAACTATTTACGTACTCTCATACTGTCGTGTAGCAAGTCAATAAAAAGAGGAATATAAATAAGTTCAAAACAGACGAAGAATCTGGGAATGGTCAGCTGGTGTAGTGGTTAGAATTTCTGCCTGTCAGCTTGGCAGTCGAGGTTTCGAGTCACACACAGAGCAGTCTCCCATGTCTATAACCTTGCTGATGAGACCTAATAGGTCGAAATGTACATTCAGGTATTGTCATTTTCTCGATTTGTTTAGCCTTACATTTGAACATATATGCCCGCCTAAATTCATTAATTATTAACTAATTAATTTCATAGAATTTTTAAATAAATAAACTGTTCATAGAATAAACGAATAATTTTCATTTGAATTAATATCTGAAATTTTCCAACAACAGATAAGGCATGTATTTAATTCTTAACTTCTTATTCGTGTAATATTTTTAGGGATAAAAAGAAAACAAATTAAACGAATAGTTTTATCACTTTAGCTCAACAAGAAATAAAGAGTCTCCTAGGCTTTAATTAAAGAAATAATTGTTTCGAATTGCGGTCCATGTGTTTTCAATAAATAAAAAAACATGTTTTCAATAAACGTGAATACATCATTAAAAATGGCTCATACGTTATGAATACAGGTATTTGTGGGTTTGAATATTCCTGGGAAAAAGAAAACAAATCGGCTCTTTGGTTGCCCATCGATATGCAAATTTCTTTTGCAATGGCGTCGCGTTGACTCGGGTCGATAAAGCTGCGAAGCTGATAAAAGTTCAGGTTCATCTGGTGCAAGTTTCTCAATGAAAACAAACAAGTGAAGTTTAGAATGTGAATTTTTCTTGGAATGTCGTACAATTCTCGGGAATGGTCACCAGAAATCAGGAAAACACTTGGGGAAATACGGAAACCATTCTCCCATATCAGTCACCACATTAAAAGAATAACAAGATTGAGTACGCGACTACCTTATTGTTATTTATTTTCATTCTAAGCGAGTTTTTCACACTAGTTTTAACTGGAGGGTTTTCACTGGAGTCAGTAAGTCTCTTCAGATCACCAGGACTCTTCCAATTATTCTTTTCTATAGAACATGACAGAACACATTTTGTGGCTAATTGCTGTATGCTGGAACATAGAATGTTTCGGTATACTAGTAAATCCAAATAAAGGTTCACGCTAACAATAATAGTATAGGTAGTAAGAATTGAGGTCTTAAGTAGACGGTTCTCATAATGATCTCTGTAAGGTTCTCCATTCCGTTTTTAATAAAAAGAAAGAAAGGGGAGAAAATAACTTAGATTTTAACAATAAATACTACAGGGTAGTAAGAATTGAGGTCTTAAGTAGACAGTTCTCATAATGATCTCTGTAAGGTTCTCCGATTGCTCTAAACAGCAGTAAACAAGCAATCTTGGACCAGTTCATTTACTCTAAGAATATGTAAGATAGAAAACTTTTGTGGACTAGCCAAATATATATTTTAGTGGATGAGCATGGTGTAATGATAATTATCGGAGAATGTGTTGTGTATGTGTTGTATACTGGAACATAGAATGTTTTGGTATATTAGTACATTTGCTAATATAACCCGTCGGCCGCTCCTGAGCTAAAGGGCTCACTGAATTTCCGAAATTGGCCGTCAAGATCGGATCTTCTACATCAACCACGGGTAGCAGGGTTTCTATACTTGCCGGAAGTCTAATCGCGTGATCCTAGAGAGCCCTCAGCTAAATAATGGACCATTCCGTTTTTATTAAAAAGAAAGAAAGGGGAGAAAAAAGATTATGAGATTTGATTATGAGATTTTTTTTAAACGTCTATTTTCAAAGGACACACGTTTCCGGACAAAATATCATTTTAAATATTTCTTTTCCCATTTCTCTCATAATTAAAGTCAATATTTATCCTTAATTTCAGCACATTCCCAGATTTAATGGGTGCACCTATTGTATTCCCAGACGTTATATATATATATATATATATATATATATATATATATATATATATATATATATATATATATATTTCAAAACCGTCTTCTTTTTTCAAACTTCAAAAACATTTTTAAACAGACTGAATGACAAGGATTACCACTCGCTTTTCTCATTATTCTGTGATAAATAATTTCTTATCTTATGCCCTGAAGATGATCTAATTAATAGATCGAAACACTGCAGCGTCGGCCAATAAACTCACCACTTAACCCATTTAAACCTGTGTTTTTTTCATTTTTCTTGATATATTATATATATATATATATATATATATATATATATATATATATATATATATATAAATGGACTCCCTCGTCAATTTTCGACTCATGAGTGTTCATCCAGTGAACAACCAACACAGTGATTTGTTTATAGCGGCGAAGGCTTGTGTAGGACCATTCCACACTTTTTGGCACAGTCGATAGGAAAGAATTGGTGCATCACGGAATGCCACGAACCCAATCAACGACTGACCTCAGGAATTTTGAATTCAGAGTTATCCCTCTCCTAGACTGGTTACCTACCCAAGGTTAAAGAGCCCAGTCTGCCCTACTATTTAACCCATAGCTGGAGGGAGAATATATGGATTCATACCTTTCCCAAGGGTATTAGCGCTATGGGAAATGCCAACAGCTCCGTCAGGAATATATATATATATATATATATATATATATATATATATATATATGGAAATAAATCCATATATAAATATAAAAATATGAAAACAATATTCAAAGGATGTATTTATCTATAAATAATAATATACCAACATTTTACTTTTTCAACAATGTATTCAGTGCGATGTTTGCTTGAAAAAAGTCGTAAAGGGTGGTGATCCCGGAGGGAACCAGGAGTTCTCGGGTTGGGGATCTACAGAAAACCAGTAATCTGCGACTGTTCTGAGGGTCATGTTAAATCAAAACCTCGACCCTTAACTGTGCCTGAGGTACCCAAAGATGGGAATCCCGACGGGAACCACGCATTCTTGTACTAGACTTTGGTTTGTGCATGGCTTCTCATATTAAAAAGGCCTGAGATCGATCCCGGCCTGGTGAGAGGTTAAGAAAATAAGTGTCTACTACTCTCTTATCTAGGGGTTTCGGTCCCTCTTCTCTATAAAACTAACCCCGTATCTCTCTCTCTCTCTCTCTCTCTCTCTCTCTCTCTCTCTCTCTCTCTCTCTCTCTAATAATAATAATATATATATATATATGTGCGTGTGTGTGTGTATGTGTGTAGATAGATAGATAGATAGATACTATGGTGTGCTATATATATGTGTAAATAGTGCTCAATATCTTGGATAGAGCATGTATATTTACTCTCTCTCTCTCACACACTCTCTCTCTCTCTCTCTCTCTCTATATATATATATATATATATATATATATATATATGTATGTATGTATGCGTTTATGTGTTAATCTTCCTTATAAAACTAACCCCATATCTCTGTGTCGCTCTCTCTCCCCCCCCTCTCTCTCTCTCTCTCTCTCTCTCTCTCTCTCTCTCTCTCTCTCTCTCTCTATTCTCCCTAAATTAATAACAGCTAATGTCACACGCTTAACCCAATACTTTGTGAATTCAATATTTTCAAATTTGTATTATCCTATTTTAATGATTCATATCAGTTTGCGAAAATGGATATCGCAAGGCATTGTGGGAGGAAAAAGAAAATATTACCATAATAGAATTGATTCTTTTTATTCTCTCAAAATGAAGACAGAAGTCTTATTAGGGTTTAGTTTGGTTTCTTTGTTTAACGGTACATCAACCTTTGTGGGTTATTTAATGCCAAAGCCATCCTTGTAGAAGAACAGTACTGGTACTGTTTATTACTACTTTATTATTACAACTAATAGCATTTGTTTAAGTTTAAACTATACAGAAATGGTTTGGTTTCTTTGTTTAACGCTACATCAACCTTTGTGGGTTATTTAATGCTTTTGCGGTAAAATAGGGAAAAATCCAAACGAAGACTAAGAACTGTTACAAAGTTTTGAAATATCGAGATCTACCTAAAGAGCATAAAATAATAGTTAGGGATAAGTCGGGTGTAATAGTAAAAAATCACTATAAATATTTCTTTCAAGTTAATTTTTGGTAATGATTATAAACTCTAAATGTGACAAGCAATGATAATAAGTTAGCATTAAAAAAAAACTCAAATCGAAATTGTAAAAGACTTAACATTTCCGGATTCCATTTTTAAAATACAAAATGACGCCACAATATAATTATAGAATTAATAAAAGACCCCGAGGAATATGGTGTGGAATGCACTTTGAGATGGACGGAAAGAAAAGAATGAAAGAAAAACAACTTGAAAAGAAAAAGAAATTAAAAACATATTCATACAGTGTATTTTAAAAGGAAGGCATTTGCAATGTCGACGCAGGTTTGTTTGTTTTGCGGTGCGCATGACACAGAAAAACCTAAAGCTTCCGGTGCAAAGTGACACTTGTTCAATTTAGTCTTAACACAGGGCCGCGGGGGCCAATGCTGCAGTTGGGAAAGTCAAGGGAAACAGTTGTCTGCTAATATTTAGCTCAGTCGGTAGAGCGTTCGGCTAGAAACCACAAGTTTCCATGTTCGAAACCGGCCCTCGCCAACTCAGCGTATGAGTAGCACATAGATCTGTGCGATAAAGTAAGGAGCTGATGGTAAGTGTGGCGCCCCACTCAGATGTAAAAACCATCTCCTTGGTATAGCGCTAGTGAAAAGGGGATAGACTCCCTCGCTGATTGGCTGATACCGACTTTAGGCCACCCGACGACTTTGTTTTATTTACTTATTCCAAATCGGGAAGTAAGCTTCTGCCTTCTAGTTGGTACCGACTCTTTTCTTTTCTTTAAAAAGTTCACTCACTTTTCATACTCGCGAACACTTATCTCCTCGTACCCCAGCCACCAAAAGGGGGCTAATTGAGAAACCCAGTTTCTTTTGTTGGAATTCACAAAACACTCAGACTTCAGTTCCTCCTCACGTCATCCGGCCAGCCCCCACCACCATTTTTGATGGTCGATCGAGCCTGGTGAACTCGGTAAAATGTCCTTGTTCGCTGCTGTTTTCAGTTTGGATAGAAGTGTCATACTGAGTAATCCCCACCCCCCTTCGAAAATTTAGCGACTTATTGGAATTTTACTTGGTAACACAAATATCAACATTTAAAAAAGTGTATCAAGTATTTTTTTAATCTGTTTTAAATCGGGCCAGTAGACCCGTTCACATACCTAGGTATTAATATCTCATCTACTAAAAGCGATGTCAATATACAGGAAATGCATAGACTGCTATAGAGAATGTCGGATTATTTAAAAAGAAACTAAAAAGAAAAAAAAGAAAAAGAAAAGAGTGAAATACTAATACTACTACTACTACTACTAATAATAATAATAATAATAATAATACAGACCTAGTGTTGATAAACAAAAAAGAAAGAACTTGTCAACTGGTGGATTTTGCAGTTCCGGCAGATCACAGGGTGAAGCTAAAGGAAAATGAAAAAATGGACAAATATCTGGACCTTGCCAGAGAACTGAAAAAGTTATGGAATATGAAAGTGAAAGTGATACCAATTGTAGTTGGTGCACTTGGAATGGTCCGAAACGGATTGGAAAAGGGTTTGGAAAGTTTGGAAATCAGATGAAGGATTGAAACCATTCAGAACACTGCACTACTGTAATCTGCCAGAATACTCAGAAGAGTCCTGGAGACATGAGGAAACTTGCTGTCATTCAGACTCCAGTGAAAGACCATCAGCTAATGCTGATGTGAAAACTCAAAAGGAGTAAATAATAATAATAATAATAATAATAACCAAATAATAACAATGAATATAATATTAGTAATGCTAATACAAAAATAAAATAAAGAAACAAATGTGACTAAAATAAAGGTAAGGTTACGAGGTTCATTCCTCCGCCAGTCAACAGCCATAATGCGTGGCTAGTTGACTACTTAATCATTGATACTGAACGGCCACCACGAAGTTAAGCCAGTTAGAGATAATATATTTACGTATCTAGGTGTTAAGAGGAAAAGCTGTTTTTATGAGGAAATCTCTTTTGAGGAAATTAATGATCAGAATATTGGGGGACATTGAGACTGAAAAAAAAAATAATTGCTTTAATTTTAAGTGAAATCGCAGACAAATAGTCTGAGATCAAATTAAGTGCCGAGCATCAGGGTGGTCGGGTCCGTGGGGATGTGTGGGGTGGAATTTGACGTTCTTCTGCGGACACCTACACATGGACACACCAGTGTAAACTGACCAGATAAAACCTACACCATTCACCTCTGTGCGGATTCAGGATGAGATGCAGAGGACCTTTCTAAGGGCGATGACTGTTAGGAATGGTTGGTGAGTAAGAGTCTGTGATGTCAGCACAACCTGATTATAATGATTTAGTGAATATTTTTGTAAACTTGTTTTTAAACACATTTTACAACTCGTGCTCTTCTATTTAACCCATAGATAGGACCCTAACAGGTACTACCACTCCGGGTAAGAGTGGACCTGGGAGAGCTGCAAAATTAGAACTTCACCATTAGATACATTTTAATATCATACCGGTTAATAACGTAAATCCTCGTGTATAATCCCCACTTTTCCCCTAAAACTTAAAGGTCAAAATCCCTAGTGCGTACTATATACGAGGTTAAAAATAATAAAAAATATTTTCTAAGCAATGTCTGAGTCTCTATTTGCTGTCCGGCAATGTTTATTCAGACGCATTTTTTCAGTGGTACAGCCCCCTAAAAATCCCCTGCGTATTATACTCAAGAGCGGACTATACTCGAGGATTTACGGTAACTGCTAATTGTTTTTGTCTTCCAAGAATCCCATTTTATTATCTGTACTTTTTCAACCCGTTCACCACAGGTAGGATGTGACACAAGATCGCCACAGGAATCAAACTTTTTATTCAGTAATAAGGGATCTTCAAGACTAGTTTGCTAACCCTTACACTACGATGTGGATGTCCAATAAGAGTTTTAAGTATATTGGATGAAACACCAAATTTTAACCGTCAAGTCGGAAGAATTGTCGCTTTAACTTGTCAGTGAGATCTGATTTCCAACAGAATTAACAGTCGTTAATCATATTCAACGATAAAATGTATTTAAACTAAAAGTAAAAGTTTACCGAATAAAACATAAAATAGGCCCCAATGGTGTCGCAGATCTTAATCACCTGCTGACGTGAGCAAATATAAAAGTAGACCAGTTAAATGCGTTTCCTTGTACGCTTACGTGCTGAAAAAGGAAAGTTAATTAAGCTGGGCTCCAGCTTGGGCCAAATAACAAACTCTTTAAATTAAAGCTGTGTAATTTTATTTCTATTTTTTGCTTTTCGTTATATGATATTAACAGAGGTCACATAGCCCTCCTGCAGATAAGGGTGTCTCATCGTGGTGTAATGGTTAGCAAGCTAGACTCGTAGATCCATTAGTACTGAATAGCGATTTCGATCCTCACTGAATATTGAAGTCAGTTAGTCTACTGTTGGTTTGAATAACAGCAGCTAACTAAGTACAACTGAAGCAGTGTCCAAGACAGTTGGTATATATAGAAATCAAGAATGATCCATTCATGAATTTGGGTGATTTGGGTGATTCCATTCCTTGAGTTCTGATTGGCTGCTTGATTTGAATGATATTGTGGATTTTTATAAATACCCTGTCATTCTGCAGTAGACTTTGCAACTATTCGGGTTTGTATTGGGTTACAACCGTTTGTTGCCATGTCTTCCCAATTCGACGGTAATTGGAACTTTGATTATTCTTCAGATGTCCTCTACTTGTGACCTTGTGTAAAATCCTACATCCTTGCGAATGTGCTGGGCTAAAAATAGGGTGTCTCATCGTGGTGTAGCGTTTAGCAAGTTTGTCTCGATGATCTATTACTACTGAATAGCGAGTTCGATCTTCACTGGATGCCTCATACTCGCGACCTGTGTCACATCCCATCCATGGAAAACTGGTTGGTTGAATATATACTCCCAGCAGATTGCAGTTTCTCCATAATCGGTTTAATGACATATCAAAATTAGCGGGTTATTTAATACCATAGCTATCCTTGTAGAAAAAACTGTAGTGGTACTATTTAACTCCTAGCTGGGGGATGTGGCTTAGTTTAATTTATTTGTTTAATGGCGTATCAACTTTCATGGGTTATTTAATACCATTGCCACAATTGTAGAAAAACCGTAGTACAAATATCTAACCCATAGCTAAAGGAATAAAAGATTCATACCTTCCAAAATGGTATTAGTCTGAAAGCGAACGTAATTGCACACCTGTTTACTACGAACATGTTTACTACGAACATGTTTACTACGATGTCGCAGTTCAACAAGTTAGCCACTACGCCACGGAGACTTCACCGATGATTTGTTAGTAATTTAGATTAGTCTTTTATGATAACAATTATTGTTTGTAATTGTTCAGAGTAGTTTTTTAATTGGCAAGGTCAGACCAGGATGTCAATCAAGGCAACAATGTTCTAATTCCATAGTAGTTCATTGTGATAACTTTGTAATTTGGGCCCTTCTGTAGCTAATACTAACAAGGATTTCTCGAGGGGCAATGCCGACGGGATCGACGCATTTTTTGTGTCTACCACCCATGAGCTTCGGCTTGTGGGTGGGCCCACATAAAAATGTCCTTGTGTCACACCCTCATAAGTGGGATGAGAGGCAAATATCCTAACAAGGATCTCTTGTAGATTACATATTCTCTCTAATCTAGATGTGTTTCCTTGATTGGTTGACAGTGTATGATTCAAAGGTTATGACAAAGTCATAACTCGTTGGAACGCAAACAAACTCCGACAAAGGTTGAGGGACAAAACATTTTATATAACAGCACAAGAATAAACAGGGTACATAATACATACATACATACATAAGTAATATAAAGTTACATGTAAAAGGGATAAACATAAAAGCACAGACATGAGACTAAAAATAGTCCATGCTGGGAAATCACTTACAGTAATGTAAGGGGGGGGGGGCAAAGCCCCAACAAGAAAGGGGTAGTCATAAGACTACCTCATTGTGTCTCGTAGGTCAAGCAGCAGGCAAAGAAGAAAAGAAGTTCAAATCAGCCGCTTAAATACCCGAGGCCCCTAGCGGGAACCAGCGACACTAAACGGGCAGACAACTCCCCAGGCAAATACAAAAATAACTCCTACAGTAGGTTGGTTTAATGGCATATCAACCCTTGTGGGTTATCTAATGCTAAATCTTGTTTTTTTATCTACCGTATTCGATGGCATATAGGACGCACTTTTTCCCCAAAATATTGGCTCAAATAATTGCCCTGCGTCATATAAATCGTAGATGAAGTTTGAGACCTCCTAAAGGCCTTATTATTATTATTATTATTATTATTATTATTATTATTTCCTGCTATTGAGATGTCTTGTGTATGTTTATTGCTTGCCTGTACTGACAAATTGCTTTTATACAGTTATGTTTCTGCCTGTGTGATGCACAGCTAGACTGTTTTCAACAATATATGCTTAAATACACTAAAACCCTTTTTCCTGAATCTGACCTGTTGAAATGGGGGTGCGTCTTATATGCCGTCAAATACGGTACATATTAATACACGTCTTCCTTAACATCTTGCAACACCCTCTGGTTAAAAATGAGACCATCTAAACCGTCCAAGATGAAATGCAAAAATGTAAATCCTGATTATCTGGAGTTGCTTATCCGTCGCCTAACCAAGGTTAAAGAGCCCAGTCTGCCCTACTATTTATTGTATATATTTACCAACCCCTCCGCACGAGCAGGATGTGACACAAAGTCAATTTCTTAAGCGGAGTTCAACAGGTTTGAATTCAAAGTTTTCCTTCTCCTAGACCGGTCGCCTAACCAAGGTTAAAGAGCCCAGTCTGCCCTACTATTTATTGTATATATTTACCAACCCCTCCGCATGAGCAGGATGTGACATCAGGTCAATTTTTAAGCGGAGTTCAACAGGTTTGAATTCAAAGTTTTCCTTCTCCTTGATCGGTCGCCTAACCAAGGTTAAAGAGCCCAGTCTGCCCTACTATTTATCCATTGCTGGAGGGAGAGTAGGATTCATACCTTTCCCAAGGGTATTAGCGCTAAGTGAAATGCAATTACTGCATCCAGGATTTGAACTCGGGGCGACGAGTCCATTTCCCATGACTTTAACCATTACACCATAGGAAACCCCTCGCAATAGAGGGATGGGATTTTTTGTCCTTGAGGTTTACTTCTTTAGATGAACATTAGTAGTTTTTTTATGGGTGCAGTTTTTGGCACCTGTTGTTTTTAAACCTTCTATGCTGGTTTTCCCACCCTAGAAGGGTTATGAACACAGTCTGTCCCACGATATATATATATCATATTATATTATATTATATATATATATGGTTATGAAAACACAATATGCTGTTAAAGTGAAAACATTTTATATCATATTCATAGCTAATATTGAACAATATTTCGATTTATAAAAATCATCTTCAGAGCTTGTTTTCATCGAGAGAGTAGCTGAAAATAATTTGAAGTCAAAACGAAAACATTGATGTTCCAAAAGTTATGCGGTAGTTTCAAATATAAGCACATCCGCCATGCGTTTCTCGGTCAGCGACAATCATGTATATCTTAGGTCTTCTTTTTTTCAAAAACTGTTACACTATTTCAAATTTGACAATAAACAAATCGTGTACTTGTTTTTTGGATTACAAATTTACTTACTAGTGTGGCACCTAAACTTCGCCTGCAAATAAGAAAATATAAGGAAGACTTTACCAAGATATTTTTTAACAAAAATTTAAAAAAATTAAAAAAAAGATAATCATAATATAAGAAGATCAGATATTTGAAGAAAAATATATATTAGGGTAAAATGGAAATGAATCTGACTGTATGTACATATATAAAATATTTTTAAAAAAAAGTTATTCAGAAGATGATTTTATTATAGTTAGAAGTATTAACCAACGTTAAACCGTTTCAGTTTGTATATTAAACCATCATCAGGGCATTGGTAATATGTGATTTTGTCACTTCTAAATAATATTTAATATAAAAATGGAAAGAAAAAAAAAACTACATATTTATATTTTTTGGTTAGTTTCAAAATCCATGTTCCTTTATAAATAATAATTTTTTTTTTGTTCTTGAGGTTTACTCCTTTAGAAGAACATTAGTAGTTTTTTTTTATGGGTGCAGTTTTTGGCACCTGTTGTTTTCCCACCCTAGAAGGGTTAATGAACACAGTCTGCCCTACGATTTACTCATAACTAGAAGGCGGGAAGAAGGGATGGATGCGGGAATTTCCTTTGGGGATGAGTGTGAAGTTGAAATGCAAAGAGCCTCGTCCAGGATTTGAACACGGTTCGTCTAATCCATTTCCTACGATAAAAACCGTTATGTCACCGTGGGGAAAACCCCTTCTACGTTTTAGAATTGCAGAATTAAGAAGAAATTTCCTCTCCTGACCTCATCCATTATTAAACCATTGTTTCTTTTTCTTGCCTCACTAACCCGACTCTCTCTCTCTCTCTCTCTCTCTTGTTGTTTGTAGTATGTCTGTCTGTCTGTCTCTCTATATATACTAGGTAGAATACACGTCTATCCTGCTTAAGAGGTAGGTATTTACCTAATGTTACATAATCTATGCGGTTGCATAAGATTATTGTCAATCCCCTGTATTCTGAGGGGATGACCCTTTTCATATCATGGCCGGTCCTTCCATGGAAAATTACAGAAGCCCCGCCAAATATGTGAAGTCACGTGGACCTTTTTCAGAGTCCCCAGTTTGCAGTTAGACGTCAGGCAGAGCCAGCGGCCATTTTAGGTCTGCCTAAACTGGAACTCACGCGTACTATGTTAGTTAGAGGATTATGTATAGTTAAGGAAATAAAGGTTTGGATAATTAATATGTTCTTGTGATTAATGAATGTCTTGGTACAAGACTAAGAAATGAGGCCAGCCAGCAGGAACATAGTAACAGAAAAACCAGACCGAAGTCCCCAAGAGAAGTCCAGACCGTAGGAGATCCGAGACGCCTGACCAGACCAAGTCAAGATGATAGAAATACCAAGACGATCAGAACCAAAGACGGCCAAGATATTGAAGAAGTAAGAAGAAAGAAAGAGGTATGCAACATTAATAATTATTAGTGCCAGTGAAAGAAGGCACTATGCAACACTAATCCGTTCGCCACGAGTAGAATGTAAAAAAAAGGTCGGAAGCACGGGGTATCCAAAGAGATGTTCAGTAGTAATAGATATGCGAAACTAGCTTGCTAACCACTACAACACGCTATGACGCACGGTATTTACCCAACCCATTCGTCACGGTAGGATGGGACACAAGATCTCAAGTATGGGGCATTTATTGAGGATTGAACTCACTATAATGGATCTGTGAAACTGCTTGCAACCATTACATACGATGGAACGCCCTCTTGGGGTCCTGTGGTGTAGATGCTAACGTAGTAAGTGAGATCGGACCCAGTCACGTTATTAAGTTTTTTTCGGATTAATACTCTTGGAAAAGTATGAACCCACTCACCCCAGGTATGGATTAAATAGTACATTCCGCCCTGTCGACTGCACCTCTGCAGAGGGGTAAGAATCCCCCAATGGGGTCATCTGTTTCCGTGGGTGGCAACCCGTGATGCTTAAGGATAGAACCCAGGTGATGAGCAGTTCATGACATGCAATACTCCACTTTTGGCCCTATCTTGGACTAGACGGTCGGTCGGAGAGGCCCCCTCCGATCAATCGGCTGGTCACGTCAAGCCCTAGCACCTATATGATTTTCCCAACCCTATTGTCCTTATGGCAAGCCCCAACCCCTTTTTATCATATGGGTGCTAGAAAGCGGTGACTGCGGGTCTACATGTCCTGGGAATGACGTTAAACTCTATCTGATGGTGAGGTTCCAGTTTTGAGGTTTGGGGAATGTGGAGCACCCCTTCATCACCATTGCTCCCTGGTCCACTCTGACCCGGAGTGGTATACCTGTAGGGTCCATCTATGGGTTAAATAGAAAAATGTATTTATAAAAAATCGTATTATCCATTAAGAATATGATTTATTTCAAAACGTTATCGGCATTAAATGACCCACTGAGGTTGATATGCGCGTTAAACAAACCAAAAAATAGTACATTACTGTTCTTCTACAAGGGTAGATTTGGCACAGCATAACCTACGAAAATTTTATATGCCATTAAACAAAGAAATTTAACTAAAAAGAAAAAATATCAATAAACTCTTTCTGTTAGGATCAGATTGGTTGGTTGGTTGGTTTTATGGACTATCGATAATTGAACAATTTTGATATTTCGGACTGTTGTCCTCATCTTTATTGTCTATAAACACGACGTTCAGATCACAGTAAACACAGATGTTGTGTTTTTTTTTTTTAATTGCCTTAGAATAGTAATCTTCAAGAATTCATGTACTCCCATCTAATATTAATAATTTTCAAATATCTACCATAAACATTTGTGTATGATATATCCTGACTTTAAGACTAAAATTTAAGGGTATGTATTACACACGAGAACTAGATATTAACTGGTAGAGGGTGTGGCACGTTCGTTGCCGTATCAGAATGACATGACCGAAAGTAAGTTATATCTATGGTTTAACCAAACTAATGTGTAACACAACTTCTGTTCTATACCGCTACAGAGATATAGATAATAGAATGTGTGTTTGTTTTATAATTTGTTTCTTCATTTGAACTTATTTTCGCCGAAAGTTTGTTACCTTGTCTTTGCCCTAAATACTGTATATAGACCTGTCGGTGGGGCTTTAGAACACACGACTGCACCTCTGCAGAGGGTAAAAATCCCTCTCTTTCTTTCTCTCCCCTCTCTCTCTATATATATATATATATAATATAATATATATATATATTATTGGAAATTCCATAGCTAATTATCTCCCCTGCCGCTAGGGGGTGGTCGCCAACATACGATGTTGGCGCCAAATACCAAAACCTTACTTATCAAGGGATCTGTTACTGGAGAGAGACGTCAAAAGAAACGCTCTCATTACTTAGCCCCAAAACAGGGCTACTTATCACAGAACTTTACAACCAGATTCCTTCTAAGACATTGTATCTGCATACTGCATAAAGGCCGGTACTATGTGCACACTGACTAAAGGACGACAACTACAGAGCGAAGCGTCTTATCTACATTTCCTACCGACGAGAAGAAACCGTGTTATCACCAGTACTACAAAAAAAAATCCTCCACAGATAAGTCTCGTAGCAAATACCATTAAAATTTGCAACAATTTTATGTAATATTTTGTCAATACAAGTGCTGCATTTACTTTCCGAAAGTCTTGTCATCCCTACATATTGCTTTAACTTATAATATTTTTTGTTTTAATAAATACTAGCAGGACCCATGGAATAACCACAGTATGATAGTTTAATTATTACAACTTAAATTTGACATATTTATATTTGGTTATTTTTTCCGTAGGTTGAGGTATTGGCGCAAACTACGTATCATTTAAAAGCTTGGACCCTTCTTCATTCATAGAATGGATGACTGGAACCCTCCTGAATCATGGAAGAAAATAACTTGTATCATGATGATCTGCGCCGGCCATCAAAATAAGGAGATTTGTGGTTGCGTCTTAATGCTCCTGAACACTGTAAAAATCAGGCATGAACTGGAGAATTGCAATGAGGACTATGAGGCTGTGGCTAGAAGAAAGCAAAAAGATGATCTGATTGCGTTCGTATAGCATATGTCTGGGGCGCTGTTGAGAAAGACCCAATCGCCGTGTCAGTACTACAAAAGAGACCTTCCCAGGGAAACTGTAACATCAGCTGGCTCCATGTTCCGGGGCAGGATTGAGGCTGTGATCGACGCTAATGGGGTAATTTTGAGTGAAAAATATCGACAGTAGTGTAATTTCTGTGCCTGTTGAATTTCTTTACAACCCATTAAATTTTGTTGTTAACAATCAATTTTTTCTTTCCTTATGGAATTGTCAAATTTATCTCGAACACCCTCTAATATATTTTAGAGGTTATTAATAATTACATAAATTATATGTTATATTATTAATACAAAAATGATTAAAACAATTTGTAGGGGGTGACAAGACTTTCGGACCATCCTGTAGTTTAATGTACATTCTGGTCCGAAATTCTTGTCACCGTCCATATTTTTTTTTAAGAGCTAAGATAATCACATAAGTCATATATTATATTATTAAATAAAAAAATAATAAACGTTAAAAAACAATTTTTAGAGGGTGACAAGACTTTCGGACCATCCTGTAGATTAATGTATAATCTGGTCCGAAATTCTTGTCACCCGTACATATTTTTTAGAGCTAAGATAATCACATAAGTCATATATTATCTATTATTAATGGAGATTGTCTGTATTTCTGTCTGTAACAAAAACTACGTCATAGCTCTACGTCACAGCTTACGTCACAATATTCTTATGCTATATACACCCAAAATTTGAGTAAGCAATTTTAAAATTGTTTTTTACTCTCGTCCTTTTTTATTTTATTTACAGTAACAAGAAGTTAACTAAAAAGTTTACAAATAAATAAATACCTACGATTTTGTGTAAAAATTGATGTGGAAAATATTCAAAATAATTGTTGATTATTATATGCAGCAGCAACTTTATTTGTTATTTTTTATTTTATTTATTTCAAATTTTTATTTTATTCATTTTATTTATTCATTTTTTTTTCAAATTTTTATTTTATTTATTTCAAATTTTTTTCATTTTTTTTTTACCCCTTTAATAAATATGAGGATTTGTTTACTTATGATACAACCCTCTGACATTGAATTTTTAACTCCACCCTCTCAGGCAATGTCTTTCAAAAATAAATTTTTACAACGCCGGGTGGTGTTTTCTGTTGCTAGTATTAATTAAAATAAAAAATAATAATAAGAGTTAAAACAATTTTAGCGGGTGACAAGACTTTCGGACCATCCGTAGATTAATGTAACATTCTGGTCCGAAATTCTTGTCAACCGTCAACTATTTTTTTTTAGAGCTAAGATAATCACTAAGTCATATATTAATTATTAAATAAAAAATAATAATAAAAGTTAAAACAATTTTTTTTCGAGGGTGACAAGACTTTCGGACCATCCTGTGGATTAATGTACATTCTGGTCCGAAATTCTGTCAACCGTCAACTATTTTTTTTTTAGAGCTAGATAAATCATATAAGTTCATATATTATATTATTAAATAAAAAAATGATAATAAAAGTTAAACAAATTTTTAGCGGGTGACAAGACTTTCGGGACCATCCTGTAGATTAATGTACTTCTGGTCCGAAAATTCTTGGTCAAACCGTCAACTTATCTCCTTTTTTTAGAGCTAAGATAATCACATAAGTCATATATTATATTATTAAATAAAATAATAAAAGTTAAAACAATTTTTAGAGGGTGACAAGACTTTCGGACCATCCTGTAGCTCAATTAACATTATGTACTGATAATTGACATTATCTTGTATTTGTTTCCTTGCTTGAAATAAGTAACGAAAATTATTTGCTATTTTCAAGTCCTGGGTGCAAAAAGGAAATGAATACGATGGAAACATTGGGCTGACATTTACTTAACAATTATACAATGATGTTTTTTCAAACCGCAAATATTTGGGGTTCTAAGGAGAACAAAGATGCGTTACATAAAAGAATAAAAGGATGAACATGCTTAGAATAAACAAGAAATAAAAAGTGTCGATCAGTAAATAGATTAGTAATTATCTCCGGTTGAGACTGTCAATTATTTCTCTTACTCTACCCTCAGTTTTTTACGAGGTGTTATATATAAATACCACCCTCTCGACTGGGACGGTAGAATACACCGATTGCATCTCTGCAAACCGGTAAAATTCCACCCCCTTAATAGAGCCACCTGTTGGTCGTGGGTGGTTATCCGTAATGCTTATGAATATTAGTGATTAGTGTAGCTACTGGCAAAATGAGCCTAAAATGCGTTTTTGACAAAATGACTTTAGCCCCCCCCCCCCCAATAATTTACCAAAATCAGGGAATTATCGGATTTTAATGAAATTTTCAGTGTTTATATATCTGTTGCAAGATGGGTATATTATTGACTTTTGTGAGCTAGGACTACTAATGGAAGGGGGAGGAAGAAATAAATAAATAAGAGATGATAAAGGTTTAAAAAATAGTGATGAGCCAAAACAGGATGAACGATGATTTGACCGTAGCGTGACCCCGAACTGAGAATTGAGTGTCAGCCGGAAGTCGGGTGTTGACCGGAACCGGATGTCACGTGGTGACGTAGAACAATGAAGAAATGTATCGGTCTCTTTTTGCCTTCGGCCGTTGTAGGGTGTGGATCGGGCCTCTAGTGACTAGTGTGGGGTCACAATAATCAAGTAGTGTTCTCTCTCTCTCTCTCTCTTTCTCTCTGCCTTTCCTCCTCTCTGGTACGAGCCCACTAGACGAGCACGATAATAAAGGAGCAGTTGTGACTACATATTTCTCGTGTTGTAATTTCTATCAACACCATTTTAGCACTGTGAATTTGGAGGGACGTGGACGAGACTCGCTATACAATATATACGCCGCCGCCACCTTACCGTTATCGTAGTAGCGCTCGAAAAAAGGGACAACGCGACATATATCATTTTGGTACCGTGAAAATATACCACAACGCTACATATCAATGAATGATCTTTATAATGCATTATTTATTTTATTTCAAAACTTTCTCATTTTTTTCAGGTCGCTTAATTTTGACCCCCCTTATGGTGGGGGCGTAAATTGTTTTGCGAGTTGGTCATTTTCGATACTAATTACAGTATAAACAAAGAGATAAAAGACCGAACTTATGAATAGAAACAAAAACAAAAAAATTACGGTGGCTATTCTATGAGAAAATAAGTACCGAAAATCTGAAAATAAAATGTATAAAAATAATAAATAATTAATTTTTTGGAGATTTTTTTTACTCATTTCGTTAATTATTTAATTGGCTATTATCTTATAAAAGAAAAAATTATACACCTATATTTTTCTGCTTAAAAACGGGAGGGGTACATTTTCAATCGAGTTTTTCTTCAAAACTTATTACTTTATGTATCTAAAATAAGGTTTGCATTGAATAGATATTTATTTCTAGAATCTAGAAATATAACATTTTAAACTTAAAATCCGAATATTTTTATTTTAAATGAATTTTATATATGAATTTTTCATAGCAAAAATATTAAATTAAAGTTTTTAAATAAAATAACTGATGCATTATAAGATTCATTACTTGATAAATCAATACTGAAAATTTCATTAAAATCGGATAATTACCTGATTTTTGGTAATTTTTTTTGCAATCGCGAATGTTATATTAAAATTGTAAACAAGCGCTAAAACCCTTGAAAAAGAGACAGAATGGCGGATCGCGTCAAAATTGACCAAAACAAATAGTTTTAAATCTATTAAAAATAAACTGCATATGTAATGATATTTTTCTTTTTTAAATGATGGTCATAGTTACTACTTATCGATTTAGACAAAGTTTGACCTTAAATAATAGATTTGATTATTTTTAATTCGCTTTTAAAACTCGTAGAAGCTGATTTTTTGTGCCAGTCCCTAGATTAGTGATATTAGTCACCACAAGGTTCCTAGTTCGATACCGGCCTTCGCCAACTCAGCGTATGAGTAACACAGGGATCTGTGCGGGAAAGCAAGGAGCTGTTGGTAGCTGTGGTGCTCCACCTCAGACGCAAAAACAATCTCCTTGGTCTAGCGCTAGTGAAAAGAGATAGACTCCCTCGCTGATTGGCTGATACCGACTTTAGGCCATTCCGACGACTTTTAGCCGTTCGAGCGGCTCCCTCCGGTCAATCGGCTGGTCACGTCAAACCCTAGCACCAACTTTTACAGAATGTGTTTTAAAAAATTGAGTGTGAATAAAAAATGAATATCCAACAAGAATAAATGGTAATTTATGAGGAAGTGCGTCCCGGTCTCCTGCCTCAAAAATTGCAACCGGTGACTATCAAAATAACAACCCCAGCTCGTCGTAATTCTTGTTTATTTATCGTAATTTGTCGTAATTCTTGTTTAGATATGAAGATGGATATATAGTTTGGAATAGACTGAGATAGATAAATAGATAAACAAACAAAATAATATAGATAGATAGGAACAAATGAAGATAGATATTTTCGACAAGTAAATGTATTGGGGGGGGGTCGCTTCTTTTTTGTCATAATTCTTGTTTATTTAAACTAAAAACAAGACATTAAACAAACATGAATAAAAAAAATCTTAGTATTCAAAGTAATATAGATAAATATGAACAAATTGAGATAGATAGATATGAAGATGGAGAGTTTTGAATAGACTAATTACGACGAGCTGGGGTTGTTATTTTGATAGTCACCGGGTAGCAATTTTTGAGGCAAGAGACCGGGACGCACTTCCTCATAAATTACTGAATAAATAAAACAAAACGTCTTCGGCTTAAAATAAATATGTAAGTGTTAGAATATAGTAAAATCTAACCAACCAATTATATATGAATAAAGTATCATTACTGACACCAGAGTTTGAACACCGATCACCAGAGAACGAAAATGGCCTATCTTCGTCTGGTATACGTAGTGGTACCGTGCTGCTAAGATGGGATGATTTACAATCATAGATTGACCGGTTCAATTTTTAAGCGACTCCCTATTTTTCTTGGCAAGAACGTGTATTACGTTAAGTTACAATCTATTCATTTATCCTATTTTCTGTTCTGTAATGTATCTAATTTGGTTGTAATTAAATACAATAGCAAATATATGCACCCTCCAGGTGCAAGTATTTAAGTTTTAATGTAATAAAATATCATATTAAATTATAAAGGCTAATGAAACTAAATAAGAATGCAGATAAAATGATTTGAAACAGTGGGGGTATAAATGAAAAATAGAACAACTGAAGCTTACTCTTCCATCACTCCCGTCTTACATTGCTAAATTTTCCTAATTTAACTATTTAGTTAAAATAGGAAGTAAATTTTAATATCAATATGCAAATTAGCCTTCCCGTTCACACTGTAAACCGCTATTTTGTTGTATATATAAATACAATTGCATGTTATTAGTATGTAGATATGATCAACAGTATTAATAATGTAAAACAATTTTATTAATAATTGAGGTTTGAATAAAAATGAAATCATGGAGAATGTGACGTAAATAACAAAGGGAATTGTGATTTGGGTATTGAAATAGTTTCGGTTACAGACAGACAGACACACAATCTCCATTATAATAACATATTATATTGTTACGCTGTGTTCTGTTTTTCTATTATGTACACTAGCAAGAATATGTGACCTCTTGTCGTAAGTATTTAAGTTTTGATGTAATGAAATACATTAAATTAAAAAGACTAACAAATAAGTGTTGTATACTCTTCTTTCAACTTTCTTACTTCTATTTTTCTTCTGTTCATCTTTTCTATCTTACGTTCTTCTTCTAGCGTCTGGATTTTGTCTTGGAGACTTCGTGTCTGGTCTTCCATTGGGGATTTCTCTTTATCAGAAGCCCTGTGTCATTGCTAGTTTTTAGATAATAACACAAGACTTCGATTTAACTTAGATCATATTTTATTCTGAAATCCCCACCAGACTACCTGCGCAGATCGAGTCGGCTGCGTGCATAACACGACTTTCCACCGTCGTGGTTTTGGTCCATCTCTCTCAAACTCTCTCTAATCTAAACCGGAAGAGGGTCTTCTCCACCGATTCTCACGGTATCCACCGGAAGGAGGATCAGGACTGAGGTCAAGCCTTGTCATTCAATCCTTCAAGGCTGCCGGCTGAACTTATAACAGCCATTTTGGTTTCTACACTACTGTACATAAATATTAGGAATCTAATAATTATGTAACATAAGAACTCATATAAAATGATTACATCTCGGAGACATTTCTGCTTTCTCTGAAAATATAGCCCAGCTCCTTGAATTCCAATTTCAACTCCCACTCTTACGAACCGAACTGACCAACCAGAGAACAGCCACAATGTCGCGAAAGGCCCAGCCCTGTAAATGTATTCTACGCTTGTTTAATAATCCTGATTTTTCATTTCTACCCTACCGTACATGATTTATACAAATTATGTATTATGCATACATTTTTTTTTATTGATTCTCCCGAATATAAACTTAACCTACGCGCGGGGGAGAATCATCAGATACGCAGAACAAGTCTTCCCAACAGGGCTGGATGTCTCAACTTTGACTAACTAAATTCTAATTTCCCAAGAGTCACCTGCTCCCGTGACTCTCTAAGCCAATGAGTCTCGTTCCAGATGAACTTGAGGTTAAATTCTTGAGGTTAAATTCTACCGTTAATTTCAAAATGTTAATTACACCACCTTACAAAAATGATAGGCTATGTCTATCCAATATGTAACAGAAAAGCAGTAATTTTCCAGTTTTTACCATTAATCTTAAAATCTAAACTACTCTTCTTTACAAAAATGATAGGCTATGCCTATCCATTATGTAATATAGGAAAACAGTAATTTTCCACTGTTGTTACCATTAATCTTAAAATCTAAACTACACTTCCTTACAAAAATGATAGGCTATGCCTATCCAATATGTAACAGGAAAGCAGTAATTTTCCACAGTAGTTACCATTAATCTTAAAATCTAAACTACACTTTCTTAGAAAAATGATAGGCTATGCCTATCCATTATGTAATATAGGAAAACAGTAATTTTCCACAGTAGTTACCATTAATCTTAAAATCTAAACTACACTTCCTTACAAAATGATAGGCTATGCCTATCCATTATGTAATATAGGAAAACAGTAATTTTCCACAGTAGTTACCATTAATCTTAAAATCTAAACTACACTTCCTTACAAAAATGATAGGCTATGCCTATCCATTATGTAATATAGGAAAACAGCAATTTTCCACAGTAGTTACCATTAATCTTAAAATCTAAACTACACTTCCTTACAAAAATGATAGGCTATGCCTATCCATTATGTAATATAGGAAAACAGTAATTTTCCACAGTAGTTACCATTAATCTTAAAATCTAAACTACACTTCCTTACAAAAATGAATTGCCATGCCTATCCATTATGTAACATATATAGGTGAAGACAGCAATCATCCATTGTTGCTAACACTAAGTAGCTCGTACAGTCTTGCTGTGCGTTACGTGATTGGCATTGTAAAGTGACCCCCCCCCATTGTCCTTAGGTGACCCCATCAAGAGAAATACTCGCTGCGTCAACACGACGACCAAATATGTTTTAAGAACAAATCTTCCGCTCTATTTCATGTGGATGTTATTAAATATCCAATCTGTAAAATAATTTTGTTTTATGGACACCGCTTGATTTGTTAGAATTATTTACCGTATTCCACAAAGGCTTGCACCCCCCCCCCAATAAAAGATCCTCGTTTTAGGACAATAAGTATGAATAGTTTAACCTTTGAAGTTATAAGTAAATACGGCGTGTCTAAAATAAAATTTGCTTTCATTTACATTCTATTTGATGTTCATAACCATATCTTATATCACAAAGACATTATCATCTCTCTCTCCCCCGTCTCTCTCTCTCTCTCTCTCTCTCTCTCTCTCTCTCAATACATACATACACACACACACACACACACACACACATATATATATATATTATATATATATATATATATGTATATATATTATTGTAAGTAATATCTAAAACAAAATGTTTGTTTTTTGTGATAGAGCTTAGTATCCTCGATAGTCATTTAGTCGAATATTAGGGAGAGAGAGAGAGAGAGAGAGAGAGAGAGAGAGAGAGAGAGAGAGAGAGAGAGAGAGGGGGGGAGGTGAGGGGTTATGTGCGCTCATGTGCGTGTGTGTCTGTGGGTGGTGTGTGCGTCAGTTGATAATGTCGAATATTGCCCAACGATTAAAAACTATTATTGTAATCGTTTTAATTGTTGTCCAATATTCGACTACACACACACACACACACACACAAACACACACACACAAACACACACACACAACACACACACACATACACACACGCACATATATATATATATATAATAATAAAATAGATATATAAAGGTTTTACATATCTATTTATTTGGTGACAAAGGAACATTCACGGCAATTTTGGTTGTTTCATATATATATATATATATATATATATATATATATATATATATAGAGAGAGAGAGAGAGAGAGAGAGAGAGAGATACACACACGCATGTATATATACCTTATATCAGATTGACATTATCAACTCTCTCTCTCTCTCTCTCTCTCTCCCTCTCTCTCTCTCTCTCTCTCTCCTCTCTCTCTCTCTCTTAATGTGTGTGCGAGCGTACATCCCATACACCCACACGAACAGACACGCATAAACACACACACACACACACACAACACACATATATATATATATATATATAGAGAGAGAGAGAGAGAGAGAAGGGGAGAGAGAGACCGATTGCCATACCAAGGTTAAAGAGCCCAGTCTGCCCTACTATACATCCATAACTGGAGGGAGAACAGTTAGATGTATTCATTCTCCAATAGTATTAGTGCTATGTAACATGTAACCAACCTCTTCCAGGACTTGAAATCGTGACGCCGAGTTTATTTCCAACAACGATAGCCAGTATGCAACGAGCAACCCCCAGAGTGTCGAGTAGGACCCAAGTTTGTATTGGAGTAAAACATAACACCCTCTCTACTTTTTAAACCCACTTATATAAACAAATTATCCTACCACCTAGCTTTTCCGACTCACACCTTAAAAACGTCCTTTGTCGACCGACATTTTAATTTCTGGATATTATTTCAAGCTAACTGACTTTTCTGACATTTCTATTCTCTCTATGAGTCTTTTATCTTGTCAATTTGTACTTGAATGGCCATGGCACGTAACTAGAGAAATCCTATTGTTTTCAAACTTTCCGCTTTCTCACGATACATTATTTTTTTCTAACTCCATTCGTTTTAACTGCAAGATACTGTAGGGACTAGAACTCTCCTGTGCCTTCGGGGACAGGAAGTAGAAAAGGTAACGTCCCTTGTCAGGTTGGGTGAAGAATTCTCTTTACGGTTTTGGTACCAACGTGTGAGCCTCGTAGAAACGAGCTCTTGTCTCAGTCCCTTGTGACTGAAGGAACTTTCCCCTCAGTGAGGGAGTAACAACTGAAGACTCAACCTGACACCCCCTCAACGAGGGAGATATATGAACTGTAAGTACTGCCTCTAAGTACTTGTTATTTTATATACTGTTGTTGAGTTTGTATGTGAATAAATAAGGTTAAAAGTACATGTGCTTTCCCTTTCGTCATTACATTCTGTGAACTTATATCTTGTTCCTTATAGACTGTAGACAGCAATTCCTACAATACCATCTAAGTGGAATATCATCATCATCATCATGTCGCGCATGCAGCACGGATATCCATGACAATCTCTCGCCAACCTTCCCTATCATTCATTGCACCTGGGAGGTCCTCTGCAGAGCAAGCAGCATCTTTGCATAGCTGGTCAATGTAGGTCCTTGCTGCATTGTAGTAAATAGATTAACACAAATCAATTCTAACTTAACTGTTCGAATCCCACAAAAAATCAACTTCCGGTGTGAGACCTTTTTTGAATCGAAAATCAGCGTTCTTTCGCAACGAACATTTTAATGCAATGACCACACATCGGTGTCTCGATTAATTCAGTGGATTTAACCCTGAAGATCCTTATGGTGAAACTCGAGTAGGTTATCTCTTGTACCCATATTATAATAAATTTGCTCTATTTAGTATTGAGCACTTTGTATTTGTTATATCGCTGACTTACCCCTCTGAATTCCACACTTACTAACCATATATATATATTGCCTATATAACCTGGTTTGAAGTTTGCATAGGCAAGAATCTGACAGTTACAAAGCACTGTTGACTTTATGTCTTTTCTACCCTAACTTATATATATATATATATATATATATATATATGGAAAAATGTAGACAAACACGGGATGTTACAATCGATGAATATTTATTCTTGGTGCAAAATGTTGACGTTATAACATTTTGGTCTCCGTGACCTTCTTCAGGGTATGAGACCATACAGCTGCTTCCTTGTGGGGTGCTGTTTCCACGACTTGTTCAAGACTGCACGCAGCATTCTTGTGCAGCTCCCATCTAGCTTATTCTCAAGACGCTTCGTTAGGGTCCAAGAGGTTCAGCCATATTGCAGTACTGATACAACCACAGCCTGGAAGAACTGTTGCTTCAGCTTGTCAGGGAGATCGGACTTCTATATGACTGATAATGTGTTTGTGGCCGACCATGCCTTTGCTATTCGTGTATTAACATCGCTCTCTGTGGATGAGATATTACAAATCTCAGACTTCCGGTTAACGCCGGGGGGGGGCAGCGAGCTTCGGCCACTGGGCTTGTTGAGAGTTAAATATTAGCGTCGATCCAAGGGAGCTATCCCCAAGGCAATACCTGCCCCTTTGACTTAAAGGGACAGGGCTGGGTTTATTGCCCAGCGCCTGAGGCGCCCCCTTGAGGGGGAATGCCGAAGCGATCGACGCAATTTTTGTTCTTTCCCACCCATGAGCTTCGGTTTGTGGGTGGGCCCACGTTAAAACGAAGCCTTGTGCCCAGCCCATACAAGTGGGGTATGAGGCAAAAATATCTCTCTCTGTGGATGAGATATTACCACCTTGGTACGGTGGGATATAGGAACTAGCTATTTACTAGCACAAAGCAATTAATATGGCGCACCCAGTTAGAATCGAACTCGCTAAAAAGGATCTGGTAGGTGAAGTTCTTGTTGTTGTTGGTATCCGTCCGTCTACTAAAGACGATGGCGTAGTGTCCATTTATTTATTATTTTTTTTTAATTATCTGAAACTGCGTGAGTGGTTCAAACCGACCCATAAATAAATATGTAAATAAAATTTAAAAAAAAAACAAATAAAAAACTAGTTTCTCACCGATTTCTCACGACAAATTATTTTTTCTATTTCCGTTCATTGTAACTGCCTAACAATGGCTGGTTGATTTGATTTTACAGCATGTCAACCCCCCTAGGGTTATGTTATGCCGAATAGGTTTTTGTTTTAGTCAATCTTATTGTACATTCATTTGTTAAACACATTTTAAAACTTATGTTTGATCTATTCAACCTATAGATGGGACCCTAACGCGTACTACCAGTCTGTGTCAGAGTTGAACTGAGAGTAGTGGCGATGAAGGGGTACTACACTCTCCCCAGAGCTCCAGAATTGGAACTTCACCCTTAGATGCAGTTTAAAGTAATAGCAGGACATTACGTCCCTTAGACACTGCCTTCTAGCAGAATTATGACTGTGATACTATGATTGAAGACGAACATGGTCAGAATAGATAAATAAATGAATAAGAAAGAGAATAGATTAAAGCCAGGCATAAGTAAAAGTGGTGGGTGGTTGACCTTTTTACGAATCCAAAGATTAGGCCGTAAAGTTTAAGAGACTTGTGCGACCACCATGAAGTTAGGCCACTTAGTGATAATATCTTATGCACCCAGGTATTAAAAGCAAAGAGGCTATTTTTTATGAGGAATTCGCTTTTGAAAAAAATTAATGTTCGAAGTATTGAAGACATTAAGTCTGGAAAAATATTTAATTGCTTTAATTTTAAGGGTTAATGACGACTAGAAGTCGGCGATTCGATTTAAGTACTGGCCATCTGTATGGTCCGGAGAAGATGGGTGGGGAAGGAGAGTTTTACATAAATATAGTTAAACTCCAGCACTGGAGAGTTAGAACTCGGGCCGTTGAGGTGTTAAGGTCGCCGGTAGAGATAGCCAGCAGTCAACCCCGGGCCCTAGAGGTTTAACACCGTCGGTAGCAGTAGTTAGTCCCGAATCCACAACGGGAGAGGTAGCGAGTAGCAGCCAGTTGGATTGACAGCGAAGTCTCACACACCCCTTCTTCCATCCACGTCTTGTTTACAAACACTTGTAGTTGTTGTTTGTTTGTTTTTAATCCTTGTGAGCCTGTCTCTAACTCGTGCCCTTCAACTCGGCCAGCGCAGAATTTCACAACGTTTGGGGATCTAGACATCGTGCATCGAAGGTGCAGAGCGCAGAACAGGTCGTCTCACGTGATATAGAGGATCGGAGATTTGCCATAAGAGCAAATACAATCGGAACAATCATATCAGTGCTAGGGCTTGATAGGGCTAACAGATTGATCGGAGGTGGCCTCTCCGACTGCCTGTCTAGCCTAAGTAAGGGCCACAAAGGAGTGTTGCATGTCATAGATTGTCCCAATCCTATTGCCCTTATGGCATCCCCAACACTTTTTATCATATATATATTTACCAACCCCTCCGCACGAGCAGGATGCGACACAAGGTCAATTTCTTAAGCGGAGTTTAACAGGTTTGAATTCAGAGTTTTCCTTCTCCTATACCGGTTGCCTAACCAAGGTTAAAGAGCCCAGTCTGCCCTACTATTTACCCATAGCTGGAGGGAGAGTAGGATTTATACCTTTCCCAAGGGTATTAGTGCTAAGTGAAATAATTGCCACGTCCAGGATTTGAACTCGGGTCGACGAGTCCATTTCCCATGACTTTAACCATTACACCACGCACTTCCTCCTTTATCATATATGTGCTTAAAGGCGGTGGCTAAAGGTCTTAGTGTCCTGGGTATGACGTTAAACTATCTGATGGTGAAGTTCCAATCCAGGAGCTCTGGGGAATGTGGAGTACCCCTTCATCACTATTACTCCCAGGTCCACTCTGACCCGTAGTGTTAGTACCAGAATTCCGTTCTTAAGCATCACGGGTCACCACCCACGACCAACATGTGGTCTAAGTATGGAGTATGTTGGGTTATTTTATGCTGAAAAAAATTCATTTTTTTTCTTTTTAACCCATAGATGGGACCCTAACAGGTACTACCACTACAGGTCAGAGTGGACCTGGGAGTAATAGTGATGAAGGGGTAATCCACATTCCCCAGAGCTCCAGGATTGGAACTTCACCATCAGATAGTTTAACTCATACCCAGGACACTAAGACCTTCGGTCACCGCCTTCAAGCACATATATGATAAAAAGTGGAGGCGCGTGGTCTAATGGTTAGAGTCTTTGCAAATAGACTAGTCGACCCGAGTTCAATTCCTGGACGAAACTTTGCATTTCACTTGACGCTAATACCCTTGGGAAATGTATGAATCCAATTCTCCTCCAGTTATGGGCAAATAGCAGGACAGCCTGGGCTCTTTAATCTTGGCTAGG
>CM042166.1:76035826-76075050 GCA_023376005.1 Doryteuthis pealeii
GTTTAACACCTTGTTGTTCTATCTTCTATCTTTTCTTCTTCTTGCTTCTTCTTCTTCTTCTCTTCTTCTTCCATCCCAGGGAAAATAACACCCACTCCACCCACATCTTTGACTTCACTTCGGGTTTCCTTCCTTAGAAGTGAATTTTTTCTAGTGTCTTTTCTTTCTTCTCTTTCTTTCTCTTTTTTCTGGGTAAGGATTTTCTGCCTCATTTCCTACTGTTGCCCAATTGAAGCTGCCGGGCCCTTGTTTCATTTAATAGACTTGCATGAATATTCATTTCTCCATTCAAGGTTAGTGCTAGCGCAACCAAGATTAGGTCTGTGTTAAAGTTTAGTGAGTGCAGTACAAAATCAAATGCATACAAAGTGCTACAAGAACTGCTGAAAAGTTACGGCTCACCAATAAGGGAATGTCACAATTGATTGATGATTTGATTTATAAGCACACTACCGTCTTAGGTATTTTATGCTAAAGGTTAAAAAATCGTTCATCGTACGTTCATATTTACATTTATGTGTAGTGGTTTCTAAGAGTTAATTTTAAGCATGCAATGGTCTAGGGTTATTTATCCGAGAGTTTAGATAATCTTGTTCGATTGTACGTTCATGTTTACATTTTTGTGAGTGTTCTCTTAAGAGTTAATTTAAGGCATGTCAATGGTCTAGGGTTATTTTATTCCGAGAGTTTGATGAATCTTGTTATGTGCGTTCATGTTTACATTTGTTAGTGTTTACTTAAGAGTTAATTTTAAGGCATGTCAACTGGTCTAGGTTATATCTTATTCCGAGAGTTAGATAATCTTGTTCATTGTACGTTCAGTTTACATTTGAGGTAGTGGTTTCTTAAGAGTTAAGGATCCATTTTTTTTAAGGTGTGTCAACGGCGTCTTGGGTTAGTTTAGCTAAAGGTTAGAAAATCATTGTTTCATTGTACCTAAGGGTTAATTGATTGATCTTTAGAGCAGTCAACTGGTCGAGGCTATTTATGCTTAAAGGTTAGTAAAATCATGTACAGTGACACGCAATTCACTAACCTTAGCATAAAAACCCTCGACCAGTTGACATGCTCTTAAAATCAATCAATTAACCCTTAAGGTACAATGAACATTGATTTTTCTAACCCTTTAAGCATTTATAAGCCCCGACCAGTTGACATTGCTGCTCTTAAATCAATCAATTAACCCTTAAGTGTAACAATGAACATGATTCTAACTTAAGCCCATTATAAAAAACCCAGAACCAGTTGACACACCCTTAAAAGATCACTTAACCTTAAGAAACCACTACACAAAAAAATTACATTGAACGTACCAATGAACATGATTATCTAAAACTTCGAATAAATACCCGGTAGACCAGTTACATGCCCTTTAAAATTAACTCTTAAGAAACACTACACAAACTTAACATGACGCACAATGCACAGATATCTAAACTCTCGGAATAAAATAACCCTAACCAGTTGACATGCCCTTAAATTAACTCCTTAAGAAACCACGACACAAAAATTTTAACATGAACGTACAAGAACAAGATTTATCTAAACCTCGAATAAAAATAACCCATAGACCAGTGACATGCCCTTATTTCTTAAAATTAACTCTTAAGAAACCACTACACAAAAATGTAAAATATGAACGTACGATGAACATTTATAACCCTTAGGCATAAAATAACCCTAGACGTAGGTATGGCCCTATAAATAATCAATCAATCAATTTGACATTTCCCTTATTGGTGAGGCCGAAACTTTTCAGCAAGTTCTTGTAAGCACTTTGTAGCATTGATTTTTGTACGCACTCAACTAAACTTTTAACACAGCACGATCTTGGATTGTCGCTAAGCACTAACCTTGAAATGGAGATGATAGTCATGACAAGGTCTATTAAATGAAAAACAATGCCCGCAGCCAATGGGGGCAACAGTTAGTAGGAAAATGAGGACAGAAAATCCATTACCCAGAAAAGAGAAGAAAAAAAAGAAGAAAAGACTAGAAAAATACAACTTCTTAAGGAAGAAACCCGAAGCATGAAGCAAAGACTGGGTGGAGGTGGTTTTATTTTCCCTGGGATTGGAAGAAGAAGAAGAAGGAAGAAAGAAAAGAAGAAGAAGAAGAAGAAGAAGAAAAAGAAGAGTTGAAAGAAAGAAGAGAAGAAGAAAGAAAGAGAAGAAGAAGCAAGAAAAAGAAAGAAGAAGAAGAAGGCGCCGGTTACGTAAAATGTGGAATTTCTGACAATACGTTCGGCATGGTGCAGAGTAGAAATGTTGTTATGTTTTTTTCTATGTGTGGCCGAATCGGCACGAGCGGACAAGGTGAGATGGATGGTCGGTCAGGCTGCATCTGGAAGATCCTGATTAAAACAAAGAGACAGACAGACAGACAGACAGCAGAGAAGCAGGATATGATAAAAGGGAAAGTACAATCTTATCAAGCCAAAGCCGTGTGCACAAGCACACACACACACACACACACACACACACACACAAATAGATAGATAGACAGACAGGTACTCACTGATACGCACATTATTTAAGCAATGGTCTGCAATCTAGCAACAGTATTATTTATTTAGCGTTGAATAATTTGGCACAAGGCACTAGGAGCACTTATAATGGTTGGAATTCACTACGGTATTACTGACCCGTTGGTTGGATTTTATGGCATGTGTGTTGTATGCCCCTACAAACATCGGTATAATATAAGAGAGAGAGAGAGAGAAGAAGAGGAGAGAAGAGAGAGAGAGAGAGAGAGGAGAGAGAGACGAGAGAGAGAGAGAGAGAGTGAGAGATTAGATACTTACATTAGAAGGATATGTTCTACTTCATTCTCTGGTTACCTGTGCTGGTTTTTTGCTCATTCTTGTGAGGTTTAAGGGTCAAATAAGAACAAAAGACTGGTAACAAATGTAGAAAAATGTATTAACAAAGTAGCAAATACAATAGAAGATGTGGAAATTACGTCCGACAAATAGAGTTATTGCTTACTCGCATTGGCTTACTCCCAAGTCACAATTATCCTGTTACTTATAGTAACCCTTCGGCCGCATTCCATTAGTCTTATAGGTGTATCACCTATAACAATTCTTCTAACTGCTTCTGACTGATTCCTGCTATTTGCTCTGCCGACATCCTGTTGTCTAGTTGAATTCTAATTCTTCTGGGCTAAGATTTGCTGTTTTAATTAAATAAACAAACAAGACTTTTTTTGCTGTTTGATCAAGCTTTTATTTATTAGCCCATGATTCCATCAATTCCACTGCGGTTTGAGATGACCCAGCAGAGACAGACAAACACGTCCGCTCTGCTTCCAAGTAGGGTCGAATCTAATTTCTAAAACTAACTATTACCACGTCTTTGTACCGGAGGTCAGTTGGGATAAAATAAAATGTTTTGGTTTGTTTTGTTTTACGGCATATCAACCTCAGTGAGTCATTTAATGCCGATAAAGTTTTCAAATAAATCAATTCTTAATGGATAATACGATTTTTTTATAAATACATTTTTCTATTTAACCCACAGATGGGACCCTAACAGGTACTACCACTCCGGGTCAGAGTGGACCAGGGAGCAATGGTGATGAATGGGGTGCTCCACATTCCCCAAACCTCCAAAACTGGAACCTCACCATCAGATAGAGTTTAACTTCATTCCCAGGACATGTAGACTCGCAGCCACCGTCTTCTAGCACCCATATGATAAAAAGGGGTTGGGGCTTGCCATAAGGGCAATAGAGTCGGGAAAATCATATAGGTGCTAGGGCTTGATGTGACCAGCCGATTGATCGGAGGGGACTCTCCGATCGCCCGTCTAGCCCAAGATAGGGCCAAAGTTGAAATAAAATGTCAATCATAATCCAATGGTTATGGAAAACTACCCACCCCCGGTTTCAAATCTAACGAACTTTATTTAAAACTAACTTAAAGGGTTTGCTCACAATTCATGAACTCTCATGAATTGTAACATGTGAACTTTTGGGCTATATTATGCTGAAGAAGTTTTGTTTTAATCATTTTTTAAACAATTTTTTCAAAACTCATTTTTGATCCATTTAGCCCATAGATGGTACCCTGACAGGTAGTACCACTCTTAGAACCTGGGCAATGAAGGGGTACTCCACACTCCTCAGAGCTCCAGAATTGGAACTTCACCACTAGATGCAGTTTAACGTCATATCTAGGACACTAAGACCCTCATCCACCACCCTCTAGTACATATATAGTGAAAAGGGTTGGAGTTGCTATGAAAGCAATACGGTCGGGACAATCATATAGGTACTAGGACTAGATATGATCAGCCGATTGATCGGAGGGGTTCTCTCCGACCGACCGTCTAGCTTAAGTAAGGACCAAAGTGGAGTGTTGATTGTCACAGTCTGCTCAGCCATCAGGATTCCGTCCTTAAGCATGACGGATCGCCACCCACGGCCAACAGGTGGCCCTATTAGGGGGATTATACCCCCTCTGCAGAGGTGCAATCGGCGTATTCTACTGCTCCAGCTGACAGGGTGGATACTGATCCCTGATTGATTGATCTATTGGTGGACTAATTAATTGACTGATTTTAACGGCATGTCAATCGGTTTGGGGTTATGTTCATATCTACATTTACATTACAGATATAACAGAAATTTTCATCGGACAAGTTCGTGAGTGACGTTCTCCGATGAGCACCTACACATGGACACACCAGTGTGCGTCGGCCAGCAAAATCTACATGAATCAACTCTGCACGGATATTGGATGCTATATAGAGGACCTGTCAGGAGAGATGCCGATAGAAACTAGTGGCGAGGAAAGTCATGGCTGGTTGTTGTTTTGTTTTACGGCATATCAACCCTTTGCGGGTATGCCAAATCAAGTCATTTTGATAAAGGACTCAGGTTGCCTACAGTACCCGCGATTACTTAAGTGGTCACCCAATAAACTATTCCGCCCTGTCGGTGGGGCGTTAGAATGCACCGACTGCACCTCTGCAGAGGGGTAAGACTCCCCCAATGGGGCCACCTGTTGGCCGTGGGTAGCGACCAGTGATGTTTAAGGATAGAGCCCAGGTGGATGAGCAGTTCATAACATGCAATACTCCACTTTGGCCCTATCTTGGGCTAGACAGGCGGTCGGAGAGGCCCCCACCGATCAATCGGCTGGTCACGTCAAGCCCTAGCACCTATATGATTTTCCCAACCCTATTGCTCCTATGGCAAGCCCCAACTCATTTTTATCATATGGGTGCTAGAAGGCGGTGGCTGCGGGTCTACATGTCCTGGGAATGACGTTAAACTCTATCTGATGGTGAGGTTCCAGTTTTGGAGGTTTGGGGAATGTGGAGCACTCCTTCATCACCATTGCTCCCTGGTCCACTTTGACCCGGAGTGGTAGTACCTGTTAGGGTCCCATCTATGGGTTAAATAGAAAAATGTATTTATAAAAAAAATTGTATTATCCATTAAGAATTGATTTATTTCAAAACTTTATCGGCATTAAATGACCCACTGAGGTTGATATGCCGTAAAACAAAATAAACCAAACCAAAAAAACAAACAAACTATTAAACAGGCTCACTGGTGCTTAACTTCAGTAATATAGCAGGAACAGGTGCTTTCAGAATGACTTTATCGTAATGAAGGATCATGGAGATCCGTGCATACATATAGATTGTTACTGAAAATTATTTCTACCAATTGTAATAAAAATTCTTCTGTATGAAATAACCCCACAAGGGTTGACATGCCGTCAAATCCAACCAACTAACCAACCTTAATCTTATACTGGTAATCAGTATATAATATGGAGGTAATAAAGGACTATTTTCTTCGTAAATTCCTACCATAAAATAAACTGAACCCCCATTTTATGTCCGTGTTTTTGCAATAAATGTTTTATTTTTCTTGCACCCGTTATTTTACAATACTAAATATATTTTGTTTATTTATTTTGATATTCACTTCAATGTGTATATTCTAAAAGCTTTTTTTTTTTGTGAGAATGGTTAGTTTTAAAGTGGGGGTTCGTTTTTACACTTCAACTTTTTACTCGTAAATTCCTACCATAAAATGCCCAAGCCTAATTTTATGGCAGGAATTTACGAGTAAAAAGTTGAATATTACTTTTTGTTGTTGTTATTTCTTTTCTTTTTGGCTTTGGTACTCTAAAATCAAAACGTCCGATTTTAATCATCGTCGACGAAAAAACAAAATTACGGTCATAAAAGGAGGATCCAATTTATGCCGAAATTGTAAAACGAGCCCCCACTTTAAAACTAAACATTCTCACAAAATAACTTTTAGAATATGCACATTGAAATGAATATTAAAATAAATAAAGAAAATATAATTTGTATTGTAACATAACGGGTGCAAGAAAAATAAAACATTTATTGCAAAAACACGGACATAAAATGGGGGTTCAGTTTATTGTATGGTAGGAATTTACAAGCAAATAGTCCTTTATTACCTAATATGGATAAGTACTGCTAGTTTGAATTAAGTTATCAAAAAAAGGGGTTCAATCTAATTTTAATTTTGTTGTGAATATACTGACATGCCGTAAAAACCATCCACCCATACAACCTAATATGGGTAATCTGTTTCAATTGTACCCAGAAATATGAATAGATTCAAAATTCCTGCCGCCCTGTCGGCTGGGACGTTAGAATGCATCGACTGCACCTCTGCAGAGTGGTAAGACTCCCCCAATGGGGCCACCTGTTGGCCGTGGGTGGCGACCCGTGATGCTTAAGGATAGAACCCCGGTGGATGAGCAGTTCATGACTTGCAATACTCCACTTTGGCCCTATCGTGGGCTAGACGGGCGGTCGGAGAGGCCCCCTCCGATCAATCGGCTGGTCACGTCAAGCCCTAACACCTATATGATTGCCCCGACCCGATTGCTCTTATGGCAAGCCCCAACCCCTCTTTATCATATGGGTGCTAGAAGGCGGTGGCTGCGGGTCTACATGTCCTGGGAATGACGTTAAACTCTATCTGATGGTGAAGTTCCAGTTCTGGAGGTTTGGGGAATGTGGAGCACCCCTTCATCACCATTGCTCCCTGGTCCACTCTGACCCGGAGTGGTAGTACCTGTTAGGGTCCCATCTATGGGTTAAATAGAAAAAAATATTTTTTTTAAATTGTATTATCCATTAAGATTTGATTTATTTCTAAACTCTATCGGCATTAAACGACCCACTGAGGTTGATATGCCGTAAAACAAAACAAACCAAAACCATTTCTAATATGGGTAATCTGTTTCAACTGTACCCAGAAATATGAATAGATTCAAAATTCCTGTTTTGGGATTGTATTCCTTTGAGATTTCTGCTTCTAAATATACTTCGGGTTTTTACCCGGGTTTTTATTTCTTTGTCAATGTCCTTATAAGATATTTGTCGTAATAACGCATCTTTTACGACCACCTTGCATGCTCTCATCCGCCTTGAAGAATTTCCTGTTACAACTTCCAGTTCCTTTATCGTCATGTCGTTCGATAAACAACAAAATTTCAACCCCACCACACCCTACACTAAATTTACTTAGTTCAAAATATTTCAAAATCTGGCAATGATTATTAATTTTTTATCTAGCTTCTATTTTATCTTATTTTTATAGGATTTTATTGCATCTTTCGAGGGTTTCATATTCTACTGCTGTTACGTAAGCAGCATGCAATCGACATTCTCTCTCTCTCTCTCTCTCTCTCTATATATATATATATATATATATATATATATAGAGAGAGAGAGAGAGAGAGAGAGATAGAGGAGTTTTGTTTTGGTATGTACGTGTCAAGTTATAACTCAGAAAATAGATGTCGTTGAGCATTAAAATCATGCATACCCTTTAATATGCCCATAAGAACATCTTTCGAGGTTTCATATTCTTCTGCTGTTACGTAAGCAGCATGCAATCGGCATTCTATATGTATATAAAGGAGGTCTGTTTTGGTATGTACGTGTCAAGTTATAACTCAGAAAATAGATGTCGTTGAACATTAAAATCATGCATACACTTTAATATGATCATAAGAACATCTTTCAAGGTTTCATATTCTACTGCTGTTACGTAAGCAGCATACAATCGACATTCTATATATATAAAGGAGGTCTGTTTTGGGATGTACATGTCAAGTTATAACTTAGAAAATAGATGTCGTTGAGCTTTAAAATTGTGCATACACTTTAATATGTTTATAATAAGGAAATGTACAACATTTAGTTTTTGTTTTTTTACTGATTAAATGATATACTTACACAATTAAAAAATCAATCGACTTGTTGAACAGTTCTTCATAAGTAAATACCACAAGCGGTTCTTAAGACCCGTCATAAATCTACTGTCTTGTTTTTTTCTCATATTTTAAACTCTGGCTATGATTATTAATTTTTTCTCTAGCTTTTCTTTTATCTTATTTTTATATGATTTTATTGCATTTTTCGAGGGTTTCATATTCTACTGCTGTTACGTAAGTAGCACACAATCGACATTCTATATATATAAAGGGGGTCTGTTTTGGTATGTACGTGTCAAGTTATAACTCAGAAAATAGATGTCGTTGAGCATTAAAATCATGCATGCACTTTAATATGCTCATAAGAACATCTTTCGAGGTTTCCCATTCTACTGCTGTTACGTAAGCAGCATATAATCGACATTCTATATATATAAAGGAGTCGCGTCTGTTTTAGTATGTACGTGTCAAGTTATAACTTAGAAAAGAGATGTCGTTGAGCATTAAAATTGTGCATACACTTTAATATGTTTATAATAAGAAAAAGTACAAAATTTAGTTTTTGATTTTTACTGATTAAATGATATACTTACACAATTAAAAAATCAATCGATTTGTGGAACAGTTCTTTATAAGTAAGTAGGACAAGCGGTTCTTCTTAAGACCCGTCATAAATCTACTTCCTTGTTTTTTTCTCTTATTTTAAACTCTGGCTATGATTATTAATTTTTTTCTCTAGCTTTTCTTTTATCTTATTTTTATAGGATTTTATTGCATCTTTCGAGGTTTCATATTCTACTGTTGTTACCTAAGCAGCATGCGATCGAGATTCTCTATATATAAAGGACGTATGTTTTGGTATGTACGTGTCAAGTTATAACTCAGAAAATAGATGTCGTTGAACATTAAAATCATGCATACACTTTAATATGCTCATAAGAAGGAAAAGTAAAAAATTTAGTTTTTAAATTTTTCTGACTAAATTCAGCAATTAAAAATCAATCGATTTGTGGAACAGTACAACATGCGTTTTTTCTTAAGAACCACCATGTTTAAGTATCACAGATTCCAAAGGCGAATTTGATGCTTATTAATAGATATAAAGGGGTCGCGTCTGTTTTGGTATGTACGTGTCGAGTCATAACTCAGAAAAGAGATGTTGTTGAGTATTAAAATTGTGCATACACTTTAATATGCACATAATAAGAAAAAGTACAAAATTGAGTTTTTGAATTTTACTGATTGAATGATATAATTCCACAATTAAAAGAATCAATCGCTTTGTGGAACAGTTATTTATAGGTACAAAATGCGGTTTTTCTTAAGAGCCACCATGTTTAAGTATCACACAGATTCCAAAGGCGAATTTGATGCTTTTTTGAAATTTATTTATTTGTAATTTATTATGATTGTAAAAAAAATCTTAATATTTTGGAGAACTAAACCAAATCATGAAAATGTTTCAAATTAATGGGCACATTTTTTAAAAATATCTTTTATATCTTAATTGGTTTCTATATAAACTCATCTGTAAGATTGATTTAAATACGTTGGAGACTAAAACAATAATATTAGAGTTCAATAACACTAATTATTTATTAAACCCAGTTTTATTAAAACCTGTATGCAAATTAACCACACCATATATTATGTAAACCTTTATTTCTTAGTGATTTATAAGACTCATTGCAGGATTTTAAATTCACTGATAACATGGTCTGTTTTAAGGCAAATCTTACTCAGATTTTCATAAAGAAATTGTTAATAAATAAGATTTATTATTATATTATGGATATTAATGATTTTGACTATAAATTAAATACTTATTGATAGACTACAAAATACTTGAGGGAATTGTGACATAAGCAGTGATGTAGTTTCGGTTACAGAAAGAGAACACATTGATTCTCCATTACAATAAGATATTTAGGTAGAAAATTAAGTTCAGTTGACATACCTGTACTAGTTCTAATTTCTTGTCCAGTTCTGGGTAGTCTTTCATTAATTCCTCTAAATCCAGTAGGAAATTTATTTCTGACACTTTTTTCCAAATTTGTTTGAAGGTCCTTGACTCAAAAATCACTCAAAATAACAGAATTAAATTTAATAATATTTTAAATGTAAAAAAGAATTGTATTAGGAAAACCTCTTTTTATTTCAAGGACACATTTTAAATTCTTAGCTTTTTTTTAATGCTACATTTTTATTGGGTAAAAAAAAGAAGAAAATAAATTAAACGAACACATCGTTATCACTGTTACTCTATGGGCATTAATTAATAAAACCTTGATAAAATTAAAAAGTATGTTTTAAACGACTGATGAGTTTAGGGTCACATTTTAAAAACTAATATTTCAAATGTAAAAAAAAATCCTTAAATAAACGAATGTTATAATACGCGAATTCTCAGCTTTTTTTATCATTAGAATTAATTTTAATCAGTGTAACTCATTTTTTTAAAAAAGAAACTGAATTAACTGAAGAACTGAATTTAAAATTATCATATAAGGACTTATTTCTTAGAAAAAATGCATCAATTCTTAATCAGAGTATCTCAAAAACCAATTTCTTTTTAAAGAAATAAACTATTTACGTACTCTCATACTGTCGTGTAGCAAGCCAATAAAAAGAGGAATATAAATAAGTTCAAAACAGACGAAGAATCTGGGAATGGTCAGCTGGTGTAGTGGTTAGAATCTCCGCCTGTCAGCTTGGCAGTCGAGGTTTTGAGTCACACACAGTGCAGTCTCCCATGTCTATAACCTTGCTGATGAGACCTAATAGTACATTCAGGTATTGTCATTTTCTCGATTTGTTTAGCCTTACATTTGAACATATGCCCGCCTAAATTCATTAATTATTAACTAATTAATTTCATAGAATGTTTAAAGAAATAAACTATTCATAGAATAAACGAATAATTTTCATTTGAATTAATATCTGAAATTTTCCAACAACAGATAAGGCACATATTTAATTCTTAACTTCTTATTCGTGTTATATTTTTAGGGGTAAAAAGAAAACAAATTAAACGAATAGTTTTATCACTTTAGCTCAACAATAAATAAAGAGTCTCCTAGGCTTTAATTAAAGAAATAATTGTTTCGAATTGCAGTCCATGTGTTTTCAATAAATAAAAAAAACATGTTTTCAATAAACGTGAATACATCATTAAAAATGGCTCATACGTTATGAATACAAGTATTTATGGGTTTGAATATTCCTGGGAAAAGGAAAACTAATCGGCTCTTTGGTTGCCCATCGATATGCAAATTTCTTTTTGCAATGGCGTCGCGTTGACTCGGGTCGATAAAGCTGCAAAGCTGATAAAAGTTCAGGTTCATCTGGTGCAAGTTTCTCAATGAAAACAAACAAGTGATGTTTAGAATGTGAATTTTTCTTGGAATGTCGTACAATTCTCGGGAATGGTCACCAGAAATCAGGAAAACACTTGGGGAAATACGGAAACCATTCTCCCATATCAGTCACCACATTAAAAGAATAACAAGATTGAGTACGTGACTACCTTATTGTTATTTATTTTCATTCTATGCGAGTTTTTCACACTAGTTTTAACTGGAGGGTTTCCACTGGAGTCAGTAAGTCTCTTCAGATCACCAGGACTCTCCCAATTATTCTTTTCTATAGAACATGACAGAACAAATTTTGTGGCTAATTGCTGTATGCTGGAACATAGAATGTTTCGGTATACTAGTAAATCCAAATAAAGGTTCGCGCTAACAATAATAGTATAGGGTAGTAAGAATTGAGGTCTTAAGTAGACGGTTCTCATAATGATCTCTGTAAGGTTCTCCATTCCGTTTTTAATAAAAAGAAAGAAAGGGGAGAAAATAACTTAGATTTTAACAATAAATACTACAGGGTAGTAAGAATTGAGGTCTTAAGTAGACGGTTCTCATAATGATCTCTGTAAAATGGGTGTAAAAGATCCATGTAAAAGATAATGTAATATGTAAGGGGAGAAAATAACTTAGATTTTAACAATAAATACTACAGGGTAGTAAGAATTGAGGTCTTAAGTAGACAGTTCTCATAATGATCTCTGTAAGGTTCTCCGATTGCTCTAAACAGCAGTAAACAAGCAATCTTGGACCAGTTCATTTACTCTAAGAATATGTAAGATAGAAAACTTTTGTGGACTAGCCAAATATATATTTTAGTGGATGAGCATGGTGTAATGATAATTATCGGAGAATGTGTTGTGTACGTGTTGTATACTGGAACATAGAATGTTTTGGTATATTGGTACATTTGCTAATATAACCCGTCGGCCTCTCCTGAGCTAAAGGGCTCACTGAATTTCCGAAATTGGCCGTCAAGATCGGATCTTCTGCATCAGCCACGGGTAGCAGGGTTTCTATACTTGCCGGAAGTCTAATCGCGTGATCCTAGGGAGCCCTCAGCTAAATAATGGACCATTCCGTTTTTATTAAAATGAAAGAAAGGGGAGAAAAAAGATTATGAGATTTGATTATGAGATTTTTTTTTAAACGTCTGTTTTCAAAGGACACACGTTTCCGCACAAAATATCATTTTAAATACTTCTTTTCCCATTTCTCTCATAATTAAAGTCAATATTTATCCTTAATTTCAGCACATTCCCAGTTGTAATGGGTGCGCTTATTGTATTCCCAGACGTTATATATATATATATATATATATATATATATATATATATATTTCAAAACCGTCTTCTTTTTTCAAACTTCAAAAACATTTTTAAACAGACTGAATGACAAGGATTACCACTCGCTTTTCTCATTATTCTGTGATAAATAATTTCTTATCTTATGCCCTGAAGATGATCTAATTAATAGATCGAAACACTGCAGCGTCGGCCAATAAACTCACCACTTAACCCATTTAAACCTGTGTTTTTCATTTTTCTTGATATATATATATATATATATATATATATATATATATATATATATATATATATATAAATGGACCCTCTCGTCGATTTTCGACTCATGAGTGTTCATCCAGTGAACAACCAACACAGTGATTTGTTTATAGTGGTGAAGGCTTGTGTAGGACCATTCCACACTTTTTGGCACAGTCGATAGGAAAGATTGGTGCATCAAGGAATGCCACGAACCCAATTAACGACTGACCTTAGGAATTTTGAATTCAGAGTTATCCCTCTCCTAGACTGGTTACCTACCCAAGGTTAAAGATCCCAGTCTGCCCTACTATTTAACCCATAGCTGAAGGGAGAATATATGGATTCATACCTTTCCCAAGGGTATTAGCGCTATGGGAAATGCCAACAGCTCCGTCAGGAATATATATATATATATATATATATATATATATATATATACTAGCAAATATATGCACCCTCCGGGTGCAAATATTTAAGTTTTAATGTAATGAAATATCGTATTAAATTAGAAACGCTAATGAAACTAAATAAGAATGCAGATAAAAAGATTTGAAACTGAGGAGAATATAATCGAAAAATAGAACAACTGAAATTTACTCTTCCATCACTCTCGTCTTTCATTGTTATTTTTTCTAATTTAAGTATTTAGTTATAAGAGGAAGTAAAGAATAAAAGTACAGTTATCTTTTCTTGTTAATGGATTTCATTTAAGATTAATTGAAGAGATTTTTGCTTATATTCATTAAAATAAAACCAAACAGTTTGAAATCAATAATACTAAGCATATATTTATTAAAATCACATTTCTAATATCAATATGCAAATTAGGCTTCCCGTTCACACTGTAAACCGCTATTTTGTTGTATATATAAATACAATTGCATGTTATTAGCATGTAGATATGGTTAACAGTATTAATAATGTAAAACAATTTTATTAATAATTGAGGTTAAAATAAGGATAAATTCATGGTGAATGTGACGTCAATTACTAAGTGAATTGTGACTTGAGTAGTGATTTAGTTTCCGTTACAGACAGAAAAACACACAATCTCCATTATAATAAGATATATATATATATATATATGTATGAATGGAAATAAATCCATATGTAAATATAAAAATATGAAAATAATATTCAAAGGATGTATTTATTTATAAATAATAATATACCAACATTTTACTTTTTCAAAAATGTATTCAGTGCGATGTTTGCTTGAAAAAAAGTCGTAAAGGGTGGGGATCCTGGAGGGAACCAGGAGTTCTCGGGTTGGGGATCTACAGAAAACCAGTAATCTGCGACTGTTCTGAGGGTCATGTTAAATCAAAACCTCGACCCTTAACTGTGCCTGAGGTACCCAAAAATGGCAATCCCGATGGGAACCACGCATTCTTGCACTAGGCTTTGGTTTCTGCATGACTTTTCATTTTAAAAGGGTCTGAGATCGATCCCGGCCTGGTGAGAGGTTAAGAAAATAAGTGTCTACTACTCTCTTATCTAGGGGTTTCGGTCCCTCTTCTCTATAAAACTAACCACGTATCTCTCTCTCTCTCTCTCTCTCTCTCTCTCTCTAATAATATATATATATATATATATATATATGTGTTGTGTGTGTGTGTGTGTGTGTGCATGTGTGTAGATAGATAGATAGATAGATACTATGGTGTGCTATATATATGTGTAAATAGTGCTCAATATCTTGTATAGAGCATGTATATTTAGTTTCTCTCTCTCTCCCCCCTCTCTCTCTCTCTCTCTCTCTCTCTCTATATATATATATATATATATATATATATATGTATGCGTTTATGTGTTAATCTTCCTTATAAAACTAACCCCGTATCTCTGTCGCTCTGTCTCTCCCTCTCTCTCTCTCTCTCTCTCTCTCTCTCTCTCTCTCTCTCTCTCTCTCTCTCTCTTCTCCCTAAATTAATAACAGCTAATGTCACACGCTTAACCCAATGCTTTGTGAATTCAATATTTTCAAATTTGTATTATCCTATTTCAATGATTCATATCAGTTTGCGAAAATGGATATCGCAAGGCATTGTGGGAGGAAAAAGAAAATATTACCATAATAGAATTGATTCTTTTTATTCTCTCAAAAAGAAGACAGAAGTCTTATTAGGGTTTAGTTTGGTTTCTTTGTTTAACGGTACATCAACCTTTGTGGGTTATTTAATGCCAAAGCCATCCTTGTAGAAGAACAGTACTGGTACTGTTTATTACTACTTTATTATTACAACTAATAGCATTTGTTTAAGTTTAAACTATACAGAAATGGTTTGGTTTCTTTGTTTAACGCTACATCAACCTTTGTGGGTTATTTAATGCTTTTGCGGTAAAATAGGGAAAAATCCAAACGAAGACTAAGAACTGTTACAAAGTTTTGAAATATCGAGATCTACCTAAAGAGCATAAAATAATAGTTAGGGATAAGTCGGGTGTAATAGTAAAAAATTACTATAAATATTTCTTTCAAGTTAATTTTTGGTAATGATTATAAACTCTAAATGTGACAAGCGATGATAATAAGTTAGAATTAAAAAAAAACTCAAATCGAAATTGTAAAAGACTTAACATTTCCGGATTCCATTTTTAAAATACAAAATGACGCCACAATATAATTATAGAATTAATAAAAGACCCCGGGGAATATGGTGTGGAATGCACTTTGAGATGGACGGAAAGAAAAGAATGAAAGAAAAACAACTTGAAAAGAAAAAGAAATTAAAAACATATTCATACAGTGTATTTTAAAAGGAAGGCATTTGCAATGTCGACGCAGGTTTGTTTGTTTTGCGGTGCGCATGACACAGAAAAAAAACTAAAGCTTCCGGTGCAAAGTGACACTTGTTCAATTTAGTCTCAACACAGGGCCGCGGGGGCCAATGCTGCAGTTGGGAAAGTCAAGGGAAACAGTTGTCTGCTAATATTTTGCTCAGTCGGTAGAGCGTTCGGCTAGAAACCACAAGTTTCCATGTTCGAAACCGGCCCTCGCCAACTCAGCGTATGAGTAGCACATAGGTCTGTGCAGTAAAGTAAGGAGCTGATGGTAGGTGTGGCGCTCCACCCAGGCGTAAAAACCATCTCCTTGGTATAGCGCAAGTGAAAAGGGGATAGACTCCCTCGCTGATTGGCTGATACCGACTTTAGGCCACCCGTCGACTTTATTTTACTTACTTATTCCAAATCGGGAAGTAAGCTTCTGCCTTCTAGTTGGTATCGACTCTTTTCTTTTCTTTAAAAAGTTCACTCACTTTTCATACTCGCGCACGCTTGTCTCCTCGTACCCCAGCCACCAAAAGGGGGATAATTGAGAAACCCAGTTTCTTTTGTTGGAATTCACTAAACACCCAGACTTCAGTTTCTCCTCGCATCATCCGGCCCCCCCCCCACACACACACACACTTTGATGGTCGATCGAGTCTGGTGAACTCGGTAAAATGTCCTTGTTCACTTCTGTTTTCAGTTTGGATAGAAGTGTCATACAGAGTAATTATTAGCGACTTATTGGAATTTTACTTGGTAACACAAATATCAACATTTAAAAAAGTGCATCAAGTATTTTTTAAATCTGTTTTAAATCGGGCCAGTAGACCCGTTCACATACCTAGGTATTAATATCTCATCTACTGAAAGCGATGTCAATATACAGGAAATGCATAGACTGCTATAGAGAGTGTCGGATTATTTAAAAATAAACAAAAAAGAAAAAAAAGAAAAAGAAAAGAGTGAAATACTACTACTACTACTACTACTACTACTACTACTAATAATAATAATAATAATGATAATAATAATAATAATAATAATAATACAGACCTAGTGTTGATAAACAAAAAAGAAAGAACTTGTCAACTGGTGGATTTTGCAGTTCCAGCAGATCACAGGGTCAAGCTAAAGGAAAATGAAAAAAATGGACAAATATCTAGACCTTGCCAGAGAACTAAAAAAGTTATGGAATATGAAAGTGAAGGTGATACCAATTGTAGTTGGTGCACTTTGAACGGTCCCAAAAGGATTGGAAAAGGGTTTGAAAAGTTTGGAAATCAGAGGAAGGATTGAAACCATTCAGAACACTGCAATCTGCCAGAATACTCAGAAGAGTCCTGGAGACCTGAGGAGACTTGCTGTCACTCAGACTCCAGTGAAAGACTATCAGCTAATGCTGATGTGAAAACTCACAAGGAGTGAATAATAATAATAATAATAATAATAATAATAATAATAATAATAATAATAATAATTTAACAATAACCAAATAATAGCAATAAATATGATATTAGTAATGTTAATAAAAAAATGAAATAAAGAAACAAATGTGACTTTAATAAAGGTAAGGTCACGTGGTTCATTCCTCCGCCAATCAACAGCCATAATGCGTGGCTAGTTGACTACTTAATCACTGATACTGAACGGCCTCCATGAAGTTAAGCCAGTTAGAGATAATATATTTAGGTATCTAGGTGTTAAGAGGAAAAGCTGTTTTTATGAGGAAATCTCTTTTGAGTAAATTAATGGTCAGAATATTGGGGGACGTTGAGACTGAAAAAAAAATAATTGCTTTAATTTTAAGTGAAATCGCAGACAAATAGTCTGAGATCAAATTAAGTGCCGAGTATCTGGGTGGTCGGGTCCGTGGGGATGTGTGGGGTGGAATTTGACGTTCTTCTGCGAACACCTACACATGGATACACCAGTGTAAACTGACCAGATAAAACCTTCACATTCACCTCTGTGCGGATTCAGGATGAAATGCAGAAGACCTTTTTAAGGGCGATGACTGTTAGGAATGGTTGGTGAGTAAGAGTCTGTGATGTCAGCGCAACCTGATTATAATGATTTATTGAATATTTTTGTAAACTTTTTTTTTTTAGACACATTTTACAACTCGTGCTCTTCTATTTAACCCATAGATAGGACCCTAACAGGTACTACCACTCCGGGTAAGAGTGGACCTGGGAGAGCTGCAAAATTAGAACTTCACCATTAGATACATTTTAATATCATACCGGTTAATAACGTAAATCCTCGTGTATAATCCCCACTTTTCCCCCAAAACTTAAAGGTCAAAATCCCTAGTGCGTACTATATACGAGGTTAAAAATAATAAAAAATATTTTCTAAGCAATGTCCGAGTCTCTATTTGCTGTCCGGCAATGTTTATTCAGACGCATTTTTTCAGAGGTACAGCACCCTAAAAATCCCCTGCGTATTATACTCAAGGGCGGACTATACTCGAGGATTTACGGTAACTGCTAATTGTTTTTGTCTTCCAAGAATCCCATTTTATTATCTGTACTTTTTCAACCCATTCACCACAGGTAGGATGTGACACCAGATCGCCACAGGAATCAAACTTGTTATTCAGTAATAAGGGATCTTCAAGACTAGTTTGCTAACCCTTACACCACGATGTGGACGTCAAAGAAGAGCTTTAAGTATATTGGATGAAACACCAAATTTTAACCGACAAGTCGGAAGAATTGTCGCTTTAACTTGTCAGTGGGATCTGATTTCCAACAGAATTAACAGTCGTTAATCATATTCAACGATAAAATGTATTTAAACTAAAAGTAAAAGTTTGCCGAGTAAAACATAAAATAGGCCTCAATGGTGTCGCGGATCTTAATCACCTGCTGACGTGAGCAAATATAAAAGTAGGCCAGTTAAATGCGTTTCCTTGTACGCTTACGTGTTGAAAAAGGAAAGTTAATTAAGCTGGGCTCCAGCTTGGGCCAAATAACAAACTCTTTAAATTAAAGATGTGTAATTTTATTTCTATTTTTTGCTTTTCGTTATATGATATTAACAGAGGTCACATAGCCCTCCTGCAGACAAGGGTGTCTCATCGTGGTGTAATGGTTAGCAAGCTAGATTCGTAGATCCATTAGTACTGAATAGCGAGTTCGATCCTCACTGAATATTGAAGTCAGTTAGTCTACTGTTGGTTTGAATAACAGCAGCTAGCTAAGTTTAACTGAAGCAGTGTCCAAGACAGTTGGTATATATAGAAATCAAGAATGATCCATTCATGAATTTGGGTGATTTGGGTGATTCCATTCCTTGAGTTCTGATTGGCTGCTTGATTTGAATGCGGGTTAGCTCAGTCGGTAGAGCGTTCGACTAGAAACCACAAGGTTCCTAGTTCGATACCGGTCCCCGCCAACTCAGCGTATGAGTAGCACAGGGATCTGTGCGGTAAAGTAAGGAGCTGATGGTAGGTGTGGCGCTCCACCTCAGATGCTAAAACAATCTCCTTGGTCTAGCACTATTGAAAAGGGGATAGACTCCCTCGCTGACTGGCTGATACCGACTTTAGGCCGCCCCGACGACTTTACTTTTATTTATATATACCCTGTCATTCTGCAGTAGACTTTGCAACTATTCGGGTTTGTATTGGGTTACAACCGTTTGTTGCCATGTCTTCCCAATTCGACGGTAATTGGAACTTTGATTATTCTTCAGATGTCCTCTACTTGTGACCTTGTGTAAAATCCTACATCCTTGCGAATGTGCTGGGCTAAAAAATAGGGTGTCTCATCGTGGTGTAGCGTTTAGCAAGTTTGTCTCGATGATCTATTACTACTGAATAGCGAGTTCGATCTTCACTGGATGCCTCATACTCGCGACCTGTGTCACATCCCATCCATGGAAAACTGGTTGGTTGAATATATACTCCCAGCAGATTGCAGTCTCTCCATAATGGGTTTAATGACATATCAAAATTAGCGGGTTATTTAATGCCATAGCTATCCTTGTAGAAAAACTGTAGTGGTACTATTTAACTCCTAGCTGGGGTGTGTGGCTTGGTTTAATTTATTTGTTTAATGGCGTATCAACCTTCATGGGTTATTTAATACCATTGCCATCATTGTAGAAAAACCGTAGTACCAATATCTAACCCATAGCTAAAGGAATAAAAGATTCATACCTTCCCAAATGGTATTAGTCTGAAAGCGAACGTAATTGCACACCTGGTGATCGAACATGTTTACTACGATGTCGCAGTTCAACAAGTTAGCCACTACGCCACGGAGACTTCACCGATGATTTGTTAGTAATTTAGATTAGTCTTTTATGATAACAATTATTGTTTGTAATTGTTCAGAGTAGTTTTTTAATTGGCAAGGTCAGACCAGGATGTCAACCAAGGCAACAATGTCCTAATTCCACTGTAGTTCATTGTGATAACATTGTAATTTGGGCCATTCTGTAGCTAATACTAACAAGGATCTCTCGAGGAGGGATGCCGACGGGATCGACGTATTTTTTGCGTCTACCACCCATGAGCTTCGGCTTGTGGGTGGGCAAATACCCTAATAAGGATCTCTTGTAGATTACATTTTCTCTCTAATCTAGATGTGTTTCCTTGGTTGGTTGGCAGGTTGGTTTAATGGCATATCAACCCTTGTGGGTTATAAGTAAAAACGGATTTTAAATCTGAATTCAGCTGCACCCTCAAATTAGGTTAAAACAGCTATTTTTGTGTTTGCCTCAATTTCTTTGTAAACCAGTGTTGATGGTTTAATTAAAACCGAAATACTTTAGTGTCGGCTTTCTAAATGTCAAATTTTGATATATTTTATTGTTCTTTCTAAAACTTTATACATATTTACATTGTCAGATTTTATATCCATTTATTTATTGCTATCTATCTATCTATCTATCTATCTATCTATCTATGTTTCTATCTATCTATCTATCTATCTATCTATGTGTGCACGTGTGCTTTACTTATGTATGTGTACAAAATGTACAGTATGCATATCTAAAAAACTAGAGGTGATGAGTAAAAACGGATTTCAAATCTGAATTCAGCTGCACCCCCAAATTAGGTTAAAACAGCTATTTTTGTGCTTGCCTCAATTTCTTTGTAAACCAGTGTAATCGCCCTGCGCCATATACATCGTAGGTGAAGTTTGAGATCCCCCAAAGGCCTTATTATTATTATTATTATTATTATTATTATTATTATTATTATTATTATTATTTCCTGCTATTGAGATGTCTTGTGTATGTTTATTGCTTGCCTGTACTGACAAAATGCTTTTATACAGCTATGTTTCTGCCTGTGTGATGCACAGCTAGACTGTTTTCAACAATATATGCTTAAACCCTTTTTTCCTGAAACTGACCTGCTGAAATGGGGGTGCGTCTTATATGCCCGTACGTCTTATATGCCCTTATTTAATGGACCATTTTGTTTTTATCATAAAGAAAGAAAAGGAAGAAAAGGGACATTCTACACAGAAAAAATGTAATAAGAAAGGAAGAAAGTGTCATCACCTCAGCTAAATAATGGACTAGTCCGTTTTTATCATATAGAAAGAAAGGGAAGATAAAGGACATGTTACACAGAATAATATAATTTGTTGTCCTTGAGGTTTACTCCTTTAAATGAACAGAGGGTGTTGCAAGATGTTAAGGAAGACGTGTATTAATATGTACCGTATTTGACGGCATATGTATATTTACCAACCCCTCCACACGAGCAGGATGTGACACCAGGTCAATTTCTTAAGCGGAGTTCAACGGGTTTGAATTCAGAGTTTTCCTTCTCCTAGACTGGTTGCCTAACCAAGGTTAAAGAGCCCAGTCTGCCCTACTATTTATCCATAGCTGGAGAGAGAGCAGGATTCATACCTTTCCCAAGGTTATTAGCGCTAAGTGAAATGCAATTACCGCATCAGGGATTTGAACTCGGGGCGACGTGTCCATTTCCCATGACTTTAACCATTACACCATAGGAAACCCCTCGCAATAGAAGGATGGGATTTTTTGTCCTTGAGGTTTACTTCTTTAGATGAACATTAGTAGTTTTTTTATGGGTGCAGTTTTTGGCACCTGTTGTTTTTAAACCTTCTAGACTGGTTTTCCCACCCTAGAAGGGTTATGAACACAGTCTGTCCTACGATTATATATATCATATTATATTATATTATATTATATATATATATATATATATATATATATATATATATATAATAAGGATATGAAAACACACAATATGCTGTTAAAGTGAAAACATTTTATATCATATTCATAGCTAATATTGAACAATATTTCGATTTATAAAAATCATCTTCAGAGCTTGTTTTCATCGAGAGAGGAGCTGAAAATAATTTGAAGTCAAAACGAAAACATTGATGTTCCAAAAGTTATGCGGCAGTTTCAAATATAAGCACATCCGCCATGCGTTTCTCGGCCAGCGACAATCATGTATGTCTTAGGTCTTCTTTTTTTCAAAAACTGTTACACTATTTCAAATTTGACAATAAATAAATTGTGTACTTGTTTTTTGGATTGCTACATATTTATATTTTTTGGTTAGTTTCAAAATCCATGTTCCTTTATAAATAATAATTTTTTTTTTGTTCTTGAGGTTTACTCCTTTAGAAGAACATTAGTAGTTTTTTTTTATGGGTGCAGTTTTTGGCACCTGTTGTTTTCCCACCCTAGAAGGGTTAATGAACACAGTCTGCCCTACGATTTACTCATAACTAGAAGGCGGGAAGAAGGGATGGATGCGGGAATTTCCTTTGGGGATGAGTGTGAAGTTGAAATGCAAAGAGCCTCGTCCAGGATTTGAACACGGTTCGTCTAATCCATTTCCTACGATAAAAACCGTTATGTCACCGTGGGGAAAACCCCTTCTACGTTTTAGAATTGCAGAATTAAGAAGAAATTTCCTCTCCTGACTTCATCCATTATTAAACCATTGTTTCTTTTTCTTGCCTCACTAACCCCGACTCTCTCTCTTCTCTCTCTCTCTCTCTCTCTCTCTCTCTCTCTCTCTCTCTCTCTCTCTCTCTCTCTGTTGCTTAGTATGTCTGTCTGTCTGTCTCTCTATATATACTAGGTAGAATACACGTCTATCCTGCTTAAGAGGTAGGTATTTACCTAATGTTACATAATCTATGCGGTTGCATAAGATTATTGTCAATCCCCTGTAATTCTGAGGGGATGACCCTTTTCATATCATGGCCGGGTCCTTCCATGGAAAATTACAGAAGCCCGCTAAATATGTGAAGTCACGTGGGACCTTTTTCAGAGTCCCCAGTTTGCAGTTAGACGTCAGGCAGAGCAGCGGCCATTTTAGGTCCTGCCTAAAACTGGAACTCACGCGTACTATGTTAGTTAGAGGATTATGTATAGTTAAGGAAATAAAGGTTTGGATAATTAATATGTTCTTGTGATTAATGAATGTCTTGGTAACAAGACTAAGAAATGACGGCCAGCCAGCAGGAACATAGTAACAGAAAACCAGACCGAAGTCCCCAAGAGAAGTCCAGACCGTAGGAGATCCGAGACGCCTGACCAGACCAAGTCAAGATGATAGAAATACCAAAGACGATCAGAACCAAAGACGGCCAAGATATTGAAGAAGTAAGAAGAAAGAAAGAGGTATGCAACATTATAATTATTTAGTGCCAGTGAAGAAGGCACTATGCAACACTAATCCGTTCGCCACGAGTAGGATGTAAAAAAAAATCGGAAGCACGGGGTATCCAAAGAGAATGTTCAGTAGTAATAGATATGCGAAACTAGCTTGCTAACCACTACACCACGCTATGACGCACGGTATTTACCCAACCCATTCGTCACGGCTAGGATGGGACACAGATCTCAAGTATGGGGCATTTATTGAGGATTGAACTCACTATTAATGGATCTGTGAAACTAGCTTGCAACCATTAAAACTACGATGGAACGCCCATCTTGGGGTCCTCGTGGTGTAGATGCTAACGTAGTAAGTGAGATCGGACCCCAGTCACGTTATTAAGTTTTTTTTCGGATTAATACTCTTGGAAAAGTATGAACCCACTCACCCCCAGGTATGGATTAAATAGTACATTCCGCCCTGTCGACTGCACCTCTGCAGAGGGGTAAGAATCCCCAATGGGGTCATCTGTTTTCCGTGGGTGGCAACCCGTGATGCTTAAGGATAGAACCCAGGTGGATGAGCAGTTCATGACATGCAATACTCCACTTTGGCCCTATCTTGGACTAGACGGTCGGTCGGAGAGGCCCCCTCCGATCAATCGGCTGGTCACGTTAAGCCCTAGCACCTATATGATTTTCCCAACCCTATTGCCCTTATGGCAAGCCCAACCCTTTTTATCATATGGGTGCTAGAAAGCGGTGACTGAGGGTCTACATGTCCTGGGAATGGCGTTAACTCTATCTGATGGTGAGGTTCCAGTTTTGGAGGTTTGGGGAATGTGGAGCACCCCTTCATCACCATTGCTCCCTGGTCCACTCTGACCCGGAGTGGTAGTACCTGTTAGGGTCCATCTATGGGTTAAATAGAAAATGTATTTATAAAAAATCGTATTATCCATTAAGAATTGATTTATTTCAAAACGTTATCGGCATTAAATGACCCACTGAGGTTGATATGCCGTTAAACAAACCAAAAAAAAATAGTACATTACTGTTCTTCTACAAGGGTAGATTTGGCACAGCATAACCTACGAAATTTTATATGCCATTAAACAAAGAAATTTAACTAAAAAGAAAATATCAATAAACTCTTTCTGGTTAGGATCAGATTGGTTGGTTGGTTTGGTTTTATGGACTATCGATAATTGAACAATTTTTGATATTTCGGACTGTTGTCCTCATCTTTATTGTCTATAAACACGACGTTCAGATCACAGTAACACAGATGTTGTTGGTTTTTTTTTAATTGCCTTAGAATAAGTAATCTTCTCAAGAAATTCATGTACATCTAATATTAATAATTTTCAAATATCTACCATAAACATTTGTGTATGATACATCCTGACTTTAAGACTAAAATTTAAGGGTATGTATTACACACGAGAACTAGATATTAACTGATATTATTAGATATTAAACATTTGTGTATAATACATCCTGACTTTAAGACTAAAATTTAAGGGTATGTATTACACACGAGAACTAGATATTAACTGATATTATTAGATATTAAACATTTGTGTATAATACATCCTGACTTTAAGACTAAAATTTAAGGGTATGTATTACACACGAGAACTAGATATTAACTGATATTATTAGATATTAAACATTTGTGTATAATACATCCTGACTTTAAGACTAAAATTTAAGGGTATGTATTACACACGAGAACTAGATATTAACTGATATTATTAGATATTAAACATTTGTGTATAATACATCCTGACTTTAAGACTAAAATTTAAGGGTATGTATTACACAAGAGAACTAGATATTAACTGATATTATTAGATATTAAACATTTGTGTATAATACATCCTGACTTTAAGACTAAAATTTAAGGGTATGTATTACACAAGAGAGCTAGATATTAACTGATATTATTAGATATTAAACATTTGTGTATAATACATCCTGACTTTAAGACTAAAATTTAAGGGTATGTATTACACACGAGAACTAGATATTAACTGGTGGAGGGTGTGGCACGTTCGTTGTCGTATTCAGGACATGACCGAAAGTAAGTTATATCTATGGTTTAACCAAACTAATGTGTAACAAACACTTCTGTTCTATACCGCTACAGAGATATAGATACTAGAATGTGTGTTTGTTTATAATTTGTTTCTTTTATCGTGAACTTCTTTTCGCCGAAATTTTGTTACATTTTCGTGTAAACATGTCCTTATCTTTGCCCTAAATACTGTATATAACCTTCGGTGGGGCTTTAGGGCAAAGATAAGGACATGTTTACACGAAAATGTAACAAAATTTCGGCGAAAAGAAGTTCACGATAAAGAAACAATTATAAACAAACACACATTCTAGTATCTATATCTCTGTAGCGGTATAGAACAGAAGTGTTTGTTACACATTAGTTTGGTTAAACCATAGATATAACTTACTTTCGGTCATGTCTGAATACGACAACGAACGTGCCACACCCTCACCAGTTAATATCTAGTTCTCGTGTGTAATACATACCCTTAAAATTTTAGTCTTAAAGTCAGGATGTATTATACACAAATGTTTAATATCTAATAATATCAGTTAATATCTAGCTCTCTTGTGTAATACATACCCTTAAATTTTAGTCTTAAAGTCAGGATGTATTATACACAAATGTTTAATATCTAATAATATCAGTTAATATCTAGTTCTCTTTGTGTAATACATACCTTAAATTTTAGTCTTAAAGTCAGGATGTATTATACACAAATGTTTAATATCTAATAATATCAGTTAATATTAGTTCTCGTGTGTAATACATACCCTTAATTTTAGTCTTAAAGTCAGGATGTATTATACACAAATGTTTAATATCTAATAATATCAGTTAATATCTAGTTCTCGTGTGTAATACATACCCTTAAATTTTAGTCTTAAAGTCAGGATGTATTATACACAATGTTTAATATCTAATAATATCAGTTAATATTCTAGTTCTCGTGTGTAATACATACCCTTAAATTTTAGTCTAAAGTCAGGATGTATTATACACAATGTTTAATATCTAATAATATCAGTTAATATCTAGTTCTCGTGTGTAATACATACCCTTAAATTTTAGTCTTAAAGTCAGGATGTATCATACACAAATGTTTATGGTAGATATTTGAAAATTATTAATATTAGATGTACATGAATTTCTTGAGAAGATTACTTATTCTAAGGCAATTAAAAAAAAACCAACAACATCTGTGTTACTGTGATCTGAACGTCGTGTTTATAGACAATAAAGATGAGGACAACAGTCCGAAATATCAAAATTGTTCAATTATCGATAGTCCATAAAACCAACCAACCAACCAATCTGATCCTAACCAGAAAGAGTTTATTGATATTTTTCTTTTTAGTTAAATTTCTTTGTTTAATGGCATATAAAATTTCGTAGGTTATGCTGTGCCAAATCTACCCTTGTAGAAGAACAGTAATGTACTATTTTTTTTGGTTTGTTTAACGGCATATCAACCTCAGTGGGTCATTTAATGCCGATAACGTTTTGAAATAAATCAATTCTTAATGGATAATACGATTTTTTTATAAATACATTTTTCTATTTAACCCATAGATGGGACCCTAACAGGTACTACCACTCCGGGTCAGAGTGGACCAGGGAGCAATGGTGATGAAGGGGTGCTCCACATTCCCCAAACCTCCAAAACTGGAACCTCACCATCAGATAGAGTTTAACGCCATTCCCAGGACATGTAGACCCTCAGTCACCGCTTTCTAGCACCCATATGATAAAAAGGGGTTGGGGCTTGCCATAAGGGCAATAGGGTTGGGAAAATCATATAGGTGCTAGGGCTTAACGTGACCAGCCGATTGATCGGAGGGGGCCTCTCCGACCGACCGTCTAGTCCAAGATAGGGCCAAAGTGGAGTATTGCATGTCATGAACTGCTCATCCACCTGGGTTCTATCCTTAAGCATCACGGGTTGCCACCCACGGAAAACAGATGACCCCATTGGGGGATTCTTACCCCTCTGCAGAGGTGCAGTCGACAGGGCGGAATGTACTATTTAATCCATACCTGGGGGTGAGTGGGTTCATACTTTTCCAAGAGTATTAATCCGAAAAAAACTTAATAACGTGACTGGGGTCCGATCTCACTTACTACGTTAGCATCTACACCACGAGGACCCCAAGATGGGCGTTCCATCGTAGTTTAATGGTTGCAAGCTAGTTTCACAGATCCATTAATAGTGAGTTCAATCCTCAATAAATGCCCCATACTTGAGATCTTGTGTCCCATCCTAGCCGTGACGAATGGGTTGGGTAAATACCGTGCGTCATAGCGTGGTGTAATGGTTAGCAAGCTAGTTTCGCATATCTATTACTACTGAACATTCTCTTTGGATACCCCGTGCTTCCGATTTTTTTTTTACATCCTACTCGTGGCGAACGGATTAGTGTTGCATAGTGCCTTCTTCACTGGCACTAAATAATTATAATGTTGCATACCTCTTTCTTTCTTCTTACTTCTTCAATATCTTGGCCGTCTTTGGTTCTGATCGTCTTTGGTATTTCTATCATCTTGACTTGGTCTGGTCAGGCGTCTCGGATCTCCTACGGTCTGGACTTCTCTTGGGACTTCGGTCTGGTTTTCTGTTACTATGTTCCTGCTGGCTGGCCGTCATTTCTTAGTCTTGTTACCAAGACATTCATTAATCACAAGAACATATTAATTATCCAAACCTTTATTTCCTTAACTATACATATCCTCTAACTACATAGTACGCGTGAGTTCCAGTTTTAGGCAGGACCTAAAATGGCCGCTGCTCTGCCTGACGTCTAACTGCAAACTGGGGACTCTGAAAAAGGTCCCACGTGACTTCACATATTTAGCGGGCTTCCTGTAATTTTCCATGGAAGGACCCGGCCATGATATGAAGAAGGGTCATCCCCTCAGAATTACAGGGATTGACAAATAATCTTATGCAACCGCATAGATTATGTAACATTAGGTAAATACCTACCTCTTAAGCAGGATAGAGTGTATTCTAACCTAGTATATATAGAGAGACAAGACAGACAGACATACTAAGCAACAGAGAGAGAGAGAGAGAGAGAGAGAGAGAGAGAGAGAGAGAGAGAGAGAGAGAGAGAGAGAGAGAGAGTCGGGTTAGTGCAGGCAAGAAAAAGAAACAATGGGTTTTAATAATGGATGAAGTCAGGAAGAAAATTCTTCTTAATTCTGCAATTCTAAAACGTGAAGGGGTTTCCCCACGGTGACATAACGGTTTTTTATCGTAGGAAATGGATTAGACGAACCGTGTTCAAATCCTGGACGAGGCTCTTTGCATTTCAACTTCACACTCATCCCCAAAGGAAATTCCGCGCATCCATCCTTCTTCCGCCTTCTAGTTATGAGTAAATCGAAGGGCAGACTGGTGTTCATTAACCCTTCTAGGTGGGAAAACAACAGGTGCCAAAAACTGCACCTTAAAAAAATACTTGTTCTTCTAAGGAGTAACCTCAAGACAAAAAAAAATTATTATTATATAAAGGAACATGGATTTTGAAACTAACCAAAAAATATAAATATGTAGCAATCCAAAAAAACAAGTACACAATTTATTTATTGTCAAATTTTGAAATAGTGTAACAGTTTTTGAAAAAAAGAGAACCTAAGACATACATGATTGTCGCTGGCCGAGAAACGCATGGCGGATGTGCTTATATTTGAAACTGCCGCATAACTTTTGGAACATCAATGTTTTCGTTTTGACTTCAATTATTTTCAGCCTCCTCTCTCGATGAAAACAAGCTCTGAAGGATGATTTTATAAATCGAAAATAATTTGTTCAATATTAGCTATGAATAATGATATAAAATGTTTTCACTTTAACAGCATATTGTGTGTTTTCATATCTTATATATATAAATATATATATATATATTATTATATATAATATAATATAATATAATATAATATGATATATATATCGTAGGACAGACTGTGTTCATAACCCTTCTAGGTGGGAAAACCAGTCTAGAGGTTTAAAAACAACAGGTTGCCAAAAAACTGCACCCATAAAAACTACTAATGTTCATCTAAAGAAGTAAACCTCAAGGACAAAAAAATCCCATCCTTCTATTGCGAGGGGTTTCCTATGTGTAATGGTTAAAGTCATGGGAAATGGACACGTCGCCCGAGTTCAAATCCTGATGCGGTAATTGCATTTCACTTAGCGCTAATACTTGGGAAAGGTATGAATCCTGCTCTCTCTCCAGCTATGGATAAATAGTAGGGCAGCTGGGCTCTTTACCTTGGTTTAGGCAACCAGTCTAGGAGAAGGAAAACTCTGAATTCAACCCGTTTGAACTTCCGCTAAGAAATTGACCTGGTGTACATCCTGCTCGTGTGGAGGGGTGGTAAATATACATATGCCGTCAAATACGGTACATATTTAATAACACGTCTTTCCTAACATCTGCAACACCCTCTGTTCATTTAAAAGGAGTAACCTCAAGGACACAATTATATTATTTCCTGTGTAACATGTCTTTTAATCTTCCCCTTTCTTTTATATGATAAAAACGGACTAGTCCATTATTTAGCTGAGGTGATGACCACTTCTTCCTTTCCTTCCTTACATTTTTTCTGTGTAGATGTCCCTTTTCTCCTTTTCTTTCTTTATGATAAAAACAAAATGGTCCATTAAATAAGGGCCATATAAAGACGTACGGGATATAAGACCGCAACCCCCATTTCAGCAGGTCAGTTTCAGGAAAAAAGGTTTTAAGCATATATTGTTGAAACATCTACTGTGCATCAACAAGGCAGAAACATAGCTGTATAAAGCATTTTTGTCAAGTACGCAAGCTACACAAGACATCTCATAGCAGGAATAATAATAATAATAATAATAATAAAATAATATAATAATAATCACCTCGGCCTTTGGGGGATCTCAACTTCACCTACGATGTATAATGGCGCCAGGAGGCTTACACTGGTTACAAGATGAGGCCAAGCACAAAAATAGCTGTTTTAACCTAATTTGGTGCAGCTGAATTTCCAGATTTGAAATCCCGTTTTTTTACTTCATCACCTCTAAGTTTTTAGATTATGCTACTGTACATTTTGTCACTCTGTAGGCACCGTGCACCATAGATAGATAGATAGATAGATAGGATAGAAAAATAGATAGATAGATCAGATAGTACGATCGTAGAATCAGCAATAATAAATGGATATAAATCTGACATGTAACATTATGTAATAAAGTTTAGAAGACCTAAAATATATCAAAATTGACACTTAGACCGACAACTAAAGGTATTTCGGTATTTAAATTAAAACCATCAACACTGGTTTACAACAGAAATTGAGGCAACAAAAATAGCTGTTTTAACCTAATTTGAGGGTGCAAGCTGAATTCAGATTTACAACTCCGTTTTTACTTATAAGCCCACAGGGTTGATATGCATTAACACTAGCCAACCAACCAAGGAACCACATCTAGATTAGAGAGAAAATGTAATTCGGATCCTATTGAGTTTTACCCCCGCCAAGCTATGGTGTAGACGCAAAAAATACGTCGATCCCGTCGGCATCCCTCCTCGAAGATCCTTGTTTCGTATATAGCTAAGAATGGCCCAATCTAATGTTATCCACAATGACTCGATGGATTAGGACATGTTGCCTTGGTTTGACATCCTGGTTCTGACCTTGCCAATTAAAATTCGATATCTAATTGTACATAAAGCTTATTCTCTCTCGTTGCGTCTCCGTGGGTAGTGGCTAACTTGTTGAACTGCGACATCGTAGTAAACAGTGTCGATCCGCAGGTGTGCAATTACGTTTCGCTTTCAGAACTAATCCATTGGGAAGGTATGAATCTTTTATTCACCTTATCAGCTATGGTTAGATATTGTAACTACGGTTTTCTACATCGATGCTGGTATAAATAACCCATGAAGGTTGATACGCATTAAACAAATAAATTAAACCAAAGCACCACCCCAGCTAGGAGTTAAATAGACCACTACAGTTTTTTTCTACAAGGATACTACATGCTCATTACGTTTTGATATGTCATTAAACCCATTATGGAGAGACTGCAATCTGCTGGGAGTTATTTTCAACCAACCAGTTATTCCCCATGGATGGGATGTGACACAGTCGCGAGTCATCAGCCGGCCACTCAGCATGAAGATCGAACTCGCTATTCAGTAGTAATAGATCATCGAGACAAACTTGCCTAAACGCTACAACCACGATGAGCACCCTATTTTTTTCGACCATTCCGCAGGATGTAGATTTATACACGAAGTCACAAGTAGAGGACATCTGAAGAATATCAAAGTTCCAATTCCGTCGAACTTAGGGAAGACATACAACAAAGGATTAGTACCATACAAACCTGTTTGCGTACTACTGCGCATGAACAGGGTTTATTATAAATAAAAAGTAAGTTCGGGGCGGCCTAAACCATCACGAGTACTAGCAGTCAGCGAGGGAGTCTATCCCCTTTTCAATAGTGGGCTAGCCAAGGAGATTGTTTAATCCTAGCAGGTGGAGCGCCAACCTACCATCAGCTCCTTAAACTTTACCGCCAGATCCATGATGCTACTCATACGCTGAGTTTGGCGGGACCGGTTATCGGAACTAGGACCTTGTGGTTTCTCGTCGAGACTCTACACTGAGCTACCCGCATTATCAGCAGCCATCAGAACTCAGGAATGGAATCACCCAAAATCACCCAATTCAATGATGGATCATTCTTGATTTTATATATACCAACTGTCTTGGACACTGCTTCAGTTAAACTTTAGCTACTGCTGTTATTCAAACCAACAGTTAGACTACTGCTTATTTCGATGGAGACGAACTCGCTATTTATTGGATTACGAATCTAGCTTGCTAACATTACACACGTATGGACACCTTGTTGAGGAGGGCTATGTGACTCTGTTAATATCATATAACGAAAAGCAAAAAATAAGTAAATTACACTTTTTGTTTGTTTTGGCCCGCTGGGTTTTATTACCTTTTTCAACACGTAAGGCGTACAAGGAAAACGCATTTAACTTTGGCCTACTTTATATTTGCTCACGTCAGGCAGGTGATTAACGAATCCGCGACACCATTGGAGGCCTATTTTATTCTTACTCGGCACGTTTTACTTTTTAGTTTAAATAATTTTATCGTTGAAATATGATTAACGACTGTTAATTCTGTGAAATCAGATCCACGACAAGTTAAAGCGACATTCTTCCGCTTGTCGGTTAAAATTTGCGTGTTTCATCAATATACTTAAAGCTCTTCTTTGACGTCCACATCGTGGTGTACGGGTTAGCAACTAGTCTTGAAGATCCTTATTACTGAATAACAAGTTGATTCCTGTGGCGATCTGGTTGGTCACATCCTACCTGTGGTGAATGGGTTGAAAAAAGTACAGATAAAAAATGGGATTCTTGGAAGACAAAAACAATTAGCAGTTACCTGTAAATCCTCGGAGTATAGTCCGCCCTTGAGTAATAATCGCAGGGATGTTTTAGGTGCTGTACCTCTGAAAATGCGTCTGAATAAACATTGCGGACAGCAAAGAGACTCGGCATTGCTTAGAAAATATTTTTTATTATTTTTAACCTCGTATATAGTACGCACTAGGGAATTGTTGACTTAAGTTTTGGGGGAAAAAGTGGGGATTAATAACCCGAGGATTTACGTTATTAACCGGTATGAATATTAAAATGTATCTAATGGTTGAGTTCAATTTTGGCAGCTCTCCAGGGTCCACCTCTACCGCGGAGTGGTAGTACCTGTTAGGGTCTCATCTATGGGTAAATAGAAAGCACGAGTGTAAAATGTGTCTAAAAAAAAAAAGTTTACAAAATATTCAATCAAATTCATTATAACAGCGTTGCGCTGACCATCAAACAGAACTCTTACTCACCAACATTCCTACAGTCATCGCACCTTAAAAGGTCTTCTGCATTTTCATCCTGAATCCGCACGGAGGTGAATGTGAAGGTTTTTTATCTGGTCAGTTTTTACACTGGTGTATCCATGTGTAGGGTGTTCGCAGAAGAACGTCAAAATTTTCCACCCACACATCCCACGGACCGCGACACCCTGATACTCGGCACTTAATTTGATCTCAGACTATTTGTCTGCGATTTCCCTTAAAATTAAAGCATTATTTTTTTTTTCAGTCTCAACGTCCCCCAATTATTCTCGAACCATTATTTACTCAAAAGAGATTTCTCATAACAAACAGCTTTTCCTTAAACACCTAGAATACCTAAAATATATTATCTCTAACTGGCTTAATTCATGGAGGCTTAAGTATCAGTGATTAAGTAGTCAACTAGCCCGCATTATGGCGTGATTGGCGGAGGATGGAACCACGTGACCTTACTTATTAAAGCACAATTTGTTTCTTTAATTTCATTTTTTTATTAACATTACTAATATCAATTTTATTGCTATTATTTGGTTATTGTTTAAATTATTATTAAGTTATTATTATTATTATTATTATTATTTATTATTATTATTATTATTCACTCCTTGTGATTTTCACATCAGCATTAGCTGATAGTCTTTCACTGGAAGTCTGAGTGAAGCAAGATCTCCTCAGTCTCCAGGACTCTTCTGAGTATATCCTGGCAATTGCAGTGGTTCTGAATGGTTTCAAATCCTTCCTCTGATTTCCAAACTTCAACCTTTTCCAATCCTTTTGGGACCGTTCAAAGTGCACCAACTACAATTGGTATCACCTTCACTTTTCATATCCATAAACTTTTTAGTTCTCTGCAAGGTCTAGATATGTTGTCCATTTTTTTCATTTTTTTTCTTTAGCTTACCCCTGTGATTCTGCTGAAAATCTGCAAATCCAGCCAGTTACAAGTTCTTTTCTTTTTGTTTATCAAACACTAGGTCTGTATTATTATTATTATTTATTATTTATATCATTATTATTATTATTATTAGTAAGTAGTAGTAGTAGTAGTAGTAGTAGTAGTATTCACTCTTTTCTTTTTCTTTTTTTTCTTTTTTGTTTATTTTTAAATAATCCGACACTCTCTATAGCAGTCTATGCATTTCCTGTATATTGACAATCGCTTTCAGTAGATGAGATATTAATACCTAGGTATGTGAACGGGTCTACTTGGCCCGATTAAAACAGATTTAAAAATACTTGATGCACTTTTTTAAATGTTGATATTTGTGTTACCAAGTAAATTCCAATAAGCTGCTAATAATTACTCTGTATGACACTTCTATCCAACTGAAAAGAAGTGAACAAGGAATTTACCGACGTTCAACCAAGACGCGATCGACCTCAAAGTGTGGTGTGGTGGTGTGGGGGGGGGCCGGATGATGCGAAGGAGAAACCTGAAGTCTGGGGTGTTTAGTGAATTCCAACAAAGAAACCTGGGTTTCTCAATTACCCCTTTTGTGGCTGGGGTACGAGGAGACAAGCGGTGCGCCGAGTATGAAAAGTGAGTGAACTTTTTAAAGAAAAGAAAAGAGTCATTTACCAAACTAGAAGGCAGAAAAGCTTACTTCCCGATTTGGAATAAGTAAGTAAATAAATCGACGGGTGGCCTAAAGTCGAGTTCAGCCAAATCCAGCGAGGGAGTCCTATCCCTTTTCCACTGGGCCGCTATACCAAGGAGATGGTTTTTACGCCTGGGTGGAGCGCCAACAGCCTACCATCAGCTCCTTCTTTACTGCACAGACCTATGGTGCTACTCATCACGCCTGAGTTGGCGAGGGCCGGTTTCGAACATGGAAACTTGTGGTTTCTAAGCCGAACGCTCTACCGACTGAGCAAATTATAGCAGACAACCTGTTTCCCTTGACTTTCCCCACTGCAGCATTGGCCCCCGCGGCCCGTGTTGAGACTAAAATTGAACAAGTGTCACTTTGCACGGAAGCTTTAGGTTTTTATTTTTCTGTGTCATGCGCACCGCAAACAAACAAACCTGCGTGACATTGCAAATGCCTTCCTTTTAAAATCACTGTATGAATATGTTTTTAATCTTTCCTTTTTCTTTTCAAATTGTTTTTCTTTCATTCTTTCTTTCCCGTCCATCTCAAAGGCATTCCAACACCAATATCCCGGGGTCTTTTAATTATTCTATAATTATTTTGGCGTCATTTTGTATTTAAAATGGAATCCGGGAAAGTTTAAGTCTTTTACAATTTCGATTGAGTTTTTTTTAAATTCTAAACTTATTCATCATACGCTTGTCACGATTTAGAGTTTTATAATCTTACCAAAAATTAACTTGAAAAGAAATATTTATGTAATTTTTTACTATTACACCGACTTCCTCCTAACTATTATTTTATGCCTCTTTAGGTAGATCTCGATATATTCAAAACTTTGTCACACAGTTCTTTACAGTCTTCGTTTGGATTTTTCCCTACTTTTACCGCAAAAGCATTAAATAACCCACAAAGGTTGATGTAGCGTTAAACAAGAAACCAAGACCATTTTCTGTATCGTTTAAACTTAAACAAATGCTATTAGTTTACTAATAAAAGTAGTAATATAAAGTACCAGTACTGTTTCTTCTACAAGGAATGGCTTGGCATTAAATAACGCCACAAAAGGTTGATGTACCGTTAAACAAAGAAACCAAACCAAACCCTACTAGACTTCTGTCTTTTTTTGAGAGAATAAAAGAATCAATTCTAATTATGTAATATTTTCCTTTTTCTCTCCCAGTGTACAATGCCTTGCGTATATCTCATTTTCGCAAACTGATATGAATCATTGAAATAGGGATATATACAAATTCTGACAAATATTGAATTCACAAAGCATTGGGTTAAAGCGTGTGAATTAGCTGTTATTAATTTTCAGGGAGAAGAGAGGAGAGAGAGAGAGAGAGAGAGAGAGAGAGAGAGAGAGAGATGAGAGAGAGGGAGAACGAGCGACAGAGTACGGGTTAGTTTTAATAAGGGAAGATTTAACACATAACGCATACATTATATATATATAGGTATAAATATAATAAAATAGAAAGGAGGGAAAGGGAGGGGAAGAGAGGAGATGAGAGGGGGGACGAGAAGAGAGAACTAAATTACATGCTCTATACAAGATATTGAGCCACTATTTAACACAATATATTAGCCACACCATAGTATCTATCTATCTATCTATCTACACCATGACACACACACACACACACACACACATATATATATATATATATATTAATAGTTATTAGAGAGAAGAGAGAGAGAGAGAGAGAAGAGAGATACGTGGCTTAGTTTATAGAGAAGAGGGACCGAAACCCCTAGTAAGAGAGTAAGCTAGACACTTATTTTCTTAACCTCTCGACCGGCTCGGGATCGATCTCCCAGACCTTTTAAAATGAAAAGTCATGCAGAAACCAAAGCCTAGTGCAAGAATGCGTGTCCCTTCGGGATGCCCATTTTTTGGGGTAGCCGTCAGGCACCAGTTAAGGGTCGAGGTTTGATTTAACATGACCCTCAGAACAGTCGGCAAGATTTACTGGTTTTCTGGTAGATCGCCAACCCCGAGAACCCTGGTCCCCTCCAGGTCCCCACCCTTTACGACTTTTTTTCATAGCAAACATCGCACTGAATACTTTTTGAAAAAGTAAAATGTTGGTATATTTTTATTTATAAATATATACATCTTTGAGATTAATTAATTTTCATATTTTTTATATTTACATATGATTTATTTCCATTCATACATAATATATAATAATAATATATAGTCTTATTATAATGGAGATTTGTTGTTTTTCTGTCTGTAACGGAAACTAAATCACTACTCAAGTCACAATTCACTTAGAATTGACGCTCACATTTCACCATGAATATTATCTCTTATTTCTAACCTCAATTATTAATAAAATTGTTTTTACAGTATTAAAATACTGTTACCATATCTTAATTGCTAATACATGCAATTGTATTTATATATACAACAATAATAGCGGTTTACAGTGTGAAAGGGGAAGCCTAATTCTGCATATTGATATTTAGAAATGTGATTCTTATATAAATATATGCTTAGTATTATTGATTTCAAACTGTTTGTTTTATTTTAACTGATATAAGCAAAAATCTCTTAATTAATCTTAAATGAAATCCATTAACAAGAAAAGATAACTGTACTGTTTATTCTTTACTTCCTCTATAACTAAATACTTAGATTAGAAAAATAACAATGAAAGACGAAGTGATGGAAGAGTAAATTTCATTGTTCTACTTTTTTCGAATTATATTCTCCTCAAGTTCAAATCTTTTTTATCTGCATCTATTTACGTTTCATTAGCGTTTCTATTTATCGATATTTCATTACATTAAACTTAAAATATTTGCACCCGGAGGGTGCATAATATTTGCTAGTATTTATATATATACTAGTACTATTATATATATATATAATAGTATATATATTCCTGAAACGGAGCTGTGGGCTTTCCCATAAGCGCTAATACCCTTGGGACAGGTATGATCCATATAATTCTCCCTTCAGCTATGGGTTAAAATAGTAGGCAGACTGGGATCTTTTAACCTGGTAAGTAACCAGTCTAGGAGAGGATAACTCTGAATTCAAAAAATTTCCTAAAGGTTCAGTCGTTTAATTGGGTTTCGTGGCATTCCTTGATTGCGCCAATCTTTCCTATCCGACTGTTGCCAAAAGTGTGGAATGGTCCTACACAAGCCTTCACCATATAACAAATCACTGTGCTTGGTTGTTCACTGGATGAAACAGCTCATGAGTCGAAAAATCGACGAGAGGGTCCATTTATATATATTATATATATAATTAAATTATATATATATATATATATTATATATATATATATCAAAGAAAAATGAAAAACACAGGTTTTAAATGGGTTAAGTGGTGAGTTATTGGCCGACGCTGGCAGCTGTTTCGAGTCTATTAATTAGATATTTCAGGGCTAAAGATTAAGAATTATTTATCACAGAATAATGAGAAAAGCGAGTGGTAAATCTTGTCATTCAGTCCTGTTTAAAAATGTTTTTTTTGAAAGTTTGAAAAAGAAGACGGTTTTGAAATATATATATATATATATATATATATATATTATTCTATATAACGTCTGGGAATACATAAGGCGCACCCATTACAACTGGGAAATGTGCTGAAATTAAGGATAAATATGTGACTTTAATTATGAGAGAAATTGGGAAAAGAATATTAAAATGATATTTTGTGCGAAACGTGTGTCCTTTGAAAAAAAGACGTTTAAAAAAAAATCTCAATAATCAAGTCTCATCATCTTTTTTCTCCTTTCCTTTCATTTTAATAAATAAACGGAATGGTCCATTATTTAAGCTGAGGGCTCCCTAGGATCACGCGATTAGACTTCGGCAAGTATCGAATACCCTGCTACCCGTGGCTGAATGCAGAGATCCGATCTTGACGCCAATTTCGGAAATTCAGTGAGCTTTAGCTCCAGGAGAGGCCGACGGGTTATATTAGCCAAATGTAACCAATAATACCAACATTCTATGTTCCAAGTCATACAACAACGACACAACCATTCTTCCGATATTTATCATTACACCATGCTCACCCTAAAATTATAATGGCTAGTGCCACAAAAGTTTTCTATCTTACAATATTCTTAGGTAAATGAACTGGTCCAAGATTG
>CM042166.1:76075150-76117650 GCA_023376005.1 Doryteuthis pealeii
CTATTAATCATCCAAGTATAAATGCTCCTTTACCATCCGTCCGATCCAAGCAACAACTAAAACGGGAATTCAGGACAAATTTGAATCATTTGTGCTCTCTAAAGGGAACCAAAAATGTTTTCAAGCAGATAAAAGATAACTATAAAACAATAGCAACACGTAAAAAACTAATGAAGACTGACACATTATCATTATTATTATTACTAGCAACAGAAAACACCCTCTGGGCATCGTAAAAATTAATTTTTGAAAGACATTGCCTGAGAGGGTGGGAGTTAAAAATGCAATGTCAGAGGGTTTGTATCATAAGTAAGCAAAATCCTCATATTTATTAAAGGAGTAAAAAAAAAAATAAAACAATTTGAAATGAAAACTGAGTCCCGTCCCTCTCAAATAAAATGTTGCATGCATGTAATAATCAAACAATTATTTTGAATATTTTCCACATGAATTTTCCACAAAATCGTAGGTATTTATTTATTTGTAAACTTTTTATTAACTTCTTGTTACTGTAAAAAAAAAAGGACGAGAGTAAAAAACAATTTTTAAAAATTGCTTACTCAAATTTTGGGTGTAATAGCATAAGAATATTGTGACGTAAGCTGTGACGTAGAGCTATGACGTAGTTTTTGTTACAGACAGAAATAGAGACAATCTCCATTATTAATAGATTATTGTTATTATTATTAGTAGTAACTGAAAACTGAAATACTGACGTTTTACTCGGTATTCGAAATCCTGCTCTTTTACATGTACAGAATACAATTCTATATTTTATATCAAAATAAGAAATAAATACGCGTACACATTTCTTTTCCCAAACTTAAGGAAAAGAAATTAAACAAACACACAACACAACTTAAGGAAAAGAGATTAAAGCAACTTTTCCTAAACTTAGGGAAAAGAGATTAAAACAAATGTTTATATATTGGTCAAAGTTTGATTGGAGAAATCAGTGTGCTTTCAACTAAGTACGCGCGTTTGCTCAAAAAAAATAATTACTTTTTGATCCCACTGAGTATCATAAAACACAGAGAAGAAATCAACAATTACACAGAATTCATCTAGCCGTCAGATAGGACACACACCCGGACAACAACAAACAAACAGATATCTGCGGGGACAATTCACTAACATCAAGACAAACACGGCACCCTTCTAAGTCACAAGCTGACTACTAGAATTTACCATTCACTCGTACCACCCCGTTAAACACCGGAATCAATTTCATCAGGTCGTATATTACAAACTTAATCTTTCATTTCTGTCCATATTGAGAATTCTGGGGTATGGGGGTTATCGTCCTTTGTCTGCGAGCCTCTGTTTCAAACCAACCAATCACGAGCCAGCATACTTTGGCGGCAAAGACGAATAAGCAAACGCATGCCTCTTCTGATCCAGCTCTCACTGGGGCAGACCTAAAACAGGGTCGTCCTCTTCCTCAACACCCAGCATCGGAGTCGGACATCAAACAGAACGTCCGAACTATCAGAAGGCCGTAGCAAGGGCTCCGATAATACCCTATCTCAGAACTCAGATAAGTTTATTACAAATTATATTTGTGCAGACGAACTAAAGTTTGCAACCTTATTGTTATTCTGTAATACAGTCTTTTATTCCTATTTCTAGTTGTTTGGTTATTTCTTTAACTCTCAACCTGTCTGCCACACTCGTGGTTAACTCATACTTCAAAACCTTGGAGTACTGTCGTTTCGTGTCTAATTTCTTTATACTACATAAACATTTCACATTACACATTTCTTGACCTACTTTTCCAAACTCTACACACGAACATTTACATTTCTTTTGAAAACAATTTTGTTGATTATTGCAAATTTATTCCTGAATAAATTTATTTGTTATTTTATAATTATATGCATTTGTTTTATCATTTCTCCGTATTTTCTACCTAAACTGTGTCATATTATTTTCTGTCATTCATAATACATGTTTGCCCTCTACACATGATACTGTAAAGTTTTTTAATTGGTACTCGGAATCCTGATTTTTACTTGGGACTGGAAATCTTGACTTTTTATTTGATACTCCCGGGCGGCTTGTCCCTTCGGGCGGCTTGTCCGCCCCGGGTTTAAACCAAGAGCATCGATCCCAGGGGGGGCATCGCCCAGGCAACACCTGCCCCCTCGATTTAAAGGGGACAGGACTGGGTTTATTGCCCAGTGCTTGAGGCGCCCCCTTGAGGAATGCCGAGGGGATAGACGCAATTTTTAAACCCGCCACCAATGAGTCTCGGCTTGTAGGTGGTCCCACGTTAATAGGGCCTTGTGCCTGATCTTGTACAAGTGGGGTACGAGGATAATACCCTCCATTGGGTTAGGTATCTTTCAATCTCTTCTTGTTCTAACAATTACTGAAGGAGAAAAACTAAAACCTCAATTACTTTTGGGTATCATTATTTGTCTGAATCTCTCGGTTTGATGGGCGTACAAAAACAATATTCTAATGTTCAATAGACAAACTATCTTTTCTATATTAATACTCGTGTTCCTTAATCTTCCGACCGTTATCATCTTACAACACCCTCTGGTTAAAAATTAGAACGTCCATATCGTCCAATCTTCCAAGTGGGTAGGGCCTGTCTGCCTTGATATTTGCTAAGCCTAGTTTAGTATAGAACAAGGCCAAATGGAAGGAAATGGAGGTAGGAAGATTGTGTAGTGCCAATCTTCCAAGTAGGGAGGGCCTGACTGCCTTGTTATTTACTAAGCTTATTTTAGTACAGCACAAGGCCAAATGGAAGGAAATGGAGGTAGGAAGATTGTGTAGTGCCAATCTTCCAAGTAGGGAGGGCCTGACTACCTTGTTATTTACTAAGCCTAGTTTAGTATAGCACAAGATGAAATACAAAAATGTAAATCCTGATTAGCTGTTGTCGCTTAATCACCAAATTCTTATTTCGTATGTGTCGTCACCTCATTTAAATGATGGGCCATTCCGTTTTTATTTTAAAGAAAGAAAGGGCGAGAAATAGGATATACTACACAGAAAAATATAAAAAAGAAAGAAAGAGAGTAGGGGAAAAGATAGAGAAAGATGGTGAGCGTGCAGAAGCGATAAGGCTAATCTGATTTCAATCGAACACAATGAAGAGATAAAAAAAGAAAAGAAAAGAAAAAAAAAGATTATCGTACTTTTTACATATTGAACTATTTAGCAATAGCTCTTAAGTAGAAATATAAAACGTTGTAATAATTGAATTGTTATACTGTGATATACACACAGGTCCTGCTAGTTCAAAATGATTTCCCAGATTGAATCATTGCTTTATCGAGTATGATAAACAAAGTGGGCGTTCCTGGAATAACACTTTCCAGAGTTACCTGGTTGAACAGGATTTTGTGATGCCGACTGGGCAGGTTCAAGTGACCGAAAAAGTATATCAGGATACTGTTTTAAATTATCGGACGAAAGCTCGATTATTTCCTGGAAATCTAAAAAACAACCAGTGGTCTCTTTGTCAACATGTGAGGCCGAATTTGTTAGTATAGCAGTAACTGTCCAAGAAGCCCTTTATTTACGAACATTAGTGAATTTTGCCGTGGAACCAGGGATCGTTAAAAACCCTGTAACTGTTTATTGTAATAATCAGTCGAGCATACTACTGGCAAAAAAAACCCCTCATACACCAGAGATCAAAACATATTGATATAAAATATCAATTTATAAGGGATGAAATTAAAAACGGGTCTATACTCTTAAAGTATATAGAATCAGAAAATAACATTTCAGATCTGTTCACAAAACCGTTGAACAGGATAAAGCTAAATGCTTTTTAAAAAGATATCATGGGGGGGGGGCAAAATTAAACTTAAGATTTTGCCCTGTCGGTTTGGGCTGCAGAATAGGCCGACTGTATTCATGCAGAGGGGTAAGACCCCTCCGAAAATGAATGTCCTGGACAAAGACATTAAACCTGTTCACTAATCCATTAACTTGTATTACATTGTATTTTACTGTATAGTATTGTATTTTTTAAATTAACACAACCAAAAAACAAAAACAAAAACAGAAAAAAAAATCCCAAAAAACAAAAAAAAAACAAGCTACACCTGAGAAAGTCCGGAAGGTACAATGGCTGAATTGTTTGTTTGTTTTGTTTTACGGCATATCAACCTCAGTGGGTTATTTAATGCCGATAAAGTTTTGAAATAATTCAATTCTTAACGGATAATACATTTTTAATAAATACATTTTTCTATTTAACCCATAGATGGGACCCTCCATTTCTTTTCATTTGGCCTTGTGCTGTACTAAAATAAGCTTAGTAAATATCAAGGCAGACAGGCCCTCCCCACTTGGAAGATTGGTGCTACACAATCTTTCTACCCCCATTTCCTTCCATTTGGCCTTGTGCTGTAATAAACTAAAATTAGTCAAATGTCAAGGCAGACAGGTTTTCCCACGTAAAACATTGATACAACAAAATCTTCCCACACTTGTATTTGACCTTGTACTGTACTAAACTAAGTAAATATCAAGAAAGCCAGGCCTTCCTCACTTAGAAAGTCCACAGTGGGCTAAGGCCAGATATTGGCTATTTTTAAAGTATGTTATACATGTGCATATTCTTAATCATGAATTTGGGGGCTAAAACAGGCATTTTTTCCTATCATTTTGTAAAAAGTTCCGGTGTTTTTGAAGTTGAGAGCTTTATCGAAAAATTAATGGTAAAATGTATGGTTTGGTTTGTTTTGTTTTACGGCATATCAACCTCAGTGGGTCATTTAATGCCGATAAAGTTTTGAAATAAATCAATTCTTAATGGATAATACATTTTTTATAAATACATTTTTCTATTTAACCCATAGATGGGACCCTAACAGGTACTACTACTCCGGGCCAGAGTGGACCAGGGAACAATGGTGATGAAGGGGTGCTTCACATTCCCCAAACCTCCAAAACTGGAACCTCACCATCAGATAGAGTTTAACGTCATTCCCAGGACATGTAGACCCGCAGGCACCGCCTTCTAGCACCCATATGATAAAAAGGGGTTGGGGCTTGCCATAAGGGCAATAGGTTTGGGGCAATCATATAGGTGCTAGGGCTTGACGTGACCAGCCGATTGATCGGAGGGGGCCTCTCCGACCGCCCGTCTAGCCCAAGATAGGGCCAAAGTGGAGTATTGCAAGTCATGAACTGCTCATCCACCTGGGTTCTATCCTTAAGTATCACGGGTCGCCACCCACGGCCAACAGGTGGTCCCATTGGGGGAGTCTTACCCCTCTGCAGAGGTGCAGTCGGTGCATTCTAACGCCTCAGCCGACAGGGCGGACAATGGCTGAAATGTTGTGTCTTTATATATCATGAAGATATGATGAGGACAACAGTTCGAAAAATCAAAATAATATCATTATTTATGTTTCTTAATTACGATAAAAAAGTAAAAAGAAAAATTAAAAAAAAACTCCCAAAACGAACAAAACTTTGCACTGGGAAAGTTCAATATAACAGAAACACTTGTATAAATAAACCTGCTGGTCAAATTATAAGCGATCTAATTCATTTGTAAATGCAAATCTTTCTCAATAGCAAAAATAAAGTTCTTCGGAGAATACCACTGGACCTAAATGAAAAACCGGTATAAACCAGTTTACCATTCCCACAACGCCCCCCCCCCTCAGTAATCTATATATAGGGACAGTTCAATTAGGTGTGGCAATTCTGTCTAAAGATCTTTAAAAAAAACAACAAAAAAAAACGGGAAAATAAAAATCAACATTCAGTGCTGATTTCCTTGCCCACACTGTTTCTGCACCCCCGCATTAACCCTCCCTCCTCTTTCTCTCAGTCTGTCTATCTGTCTGAGTGTGTGTGTGTGTGTGTATTTGGGCAGCATTCTATCATTTATACATGTAGAATTAAATAAAAGACACATCTCCTGTTTAACAATTTTATTTTTGATCTTTTCGAGTTTTCTGGCCAACTTTTTAATATTTGGGTGGAATTCGTGGATAAGTCCACCAAAGTTCAGGTCCTGAGTACTTTCGGCACTTCGAAGTGCCATCATCAGGGGTGATGTGTTCAAGTTTGTTTTTTTTAATTATATTAATGTGGGGACTGGAAGGAGAAAAATTGATGAGAAATGCGTATAACACCTTTCTCATCAATTCTTCTCCTTCCAGCCTCCACATTAATATAATAAAAAAAAAAAAAAATAACTGGAACACATCACCCCTGATGATGGCACTTTGAAGTGCCGAAAGTACTCGGGACCTAAACTTTGGTGTACTTATCCACAAATTCCACCCAAATATTAAAAAGTTGGCCAGAAAACTCGAAAAGATCAAAAATAAAATTGTTAAGCAGGAGATGTGTCTTTTGTTTATATATATATATATATATATATATATATATAAGTTAAAAGAAAGGAAATGACTCCGACGGTATGAGTATAGATAAAAGGATATGAAAACAACATAATATGCTGTTAAAATCGAAATATTGTTCAATATTAGCTATGAATTTGTTATAAAATGTTTTCACTTTAACGGCATATTGTGTTGTTTTCATATCTGTTCATCTCCTTTCAATACACACACTTACAGTGCTACATACTCACACCATAAAATAGAATATTTGATGTCATATTTCAAAACCGTCTCCTTTTTTCAAACTTCAGAAAAATTTTTAAACAGACTGAATGACAAGGATTACCACTCGCTTTTCTCATTATTCTGTGATAAATAATTTCTTATCTTATGCCCTGAAGATGATCTAATTAATAGATCAAAACACTGCAGCGTCGGCCAATAAACTCACCACTTAACCCATTTAAACCTGTGTTTTTTCATTTTTCTTGATATATTACATACCGTCGGATTTACTTCCTTTCTTCACACACACACACACACACACACACACACACACACACACATATATATATATATATATATATATATATATATGTGTGTAATCAAGGTGACATTTATTGTTCATTCCTATCTTGGTAAATACAGCTTCAATCTCGATACCTTTTTGACACACATTGGATTTGCCTCTCACGTTTACAGGTGATTATTTTTCAAACTCATGTAAAAAAAAAGAAGAATTTCTTGTTGATTTAGAATTGGCGCTGCACAGTCTTTTTTATTTCAATCATTTGATCTTGTGATGCAACATTAGTCCAATAAATCAATCTATCTTATTGAACTCGTCGTCTTAGCTAGTGGGTGAAATATTTTAAAATTTTCGCATTTCCCATAAAAGAGACACTGGTCGGCGTTCGAATCCAAGCAGCTAAAATTCCACGCTGTCGGGATGCTGATTCTCAAAGTACGACACCTTCGATGATTTAAAAATCGTGACGTAACAGAATGTCGTGACCTTCCATATTTGGACTTTTGCGTCAGTGAAAGTTTAACTTTTTGTTGACATTTTTTTTTATCTTTTTTTTTTTTTTTTTTTGAAAGCCGAGTTCCGAGTAATCACTTCAACGTCACTGTTAAGAAGCCGGTTTTTATTGCTTGTTCACCCACCTCCGCTCACTCGCCCCCCCCAAATCCCTTCCTACCCAAATGTACTTGTTTGACTACCAGGAAAAGCTCATCGTGTATCAACGATTAGAATCGGGAGGGGATGAAAGAAGAAGAAGAAACGAGGTAGCCAATTGCAATAATAGCTAATCTTCAACTTCTGTGAAATGGCCGACCCAACTTCTGGCGCGAAATGAAGAAAAACGGTTTCATTTCATTGTCGATAAATGTCAAAAAGATTTAATAATAATTTTAACTTGTATTTACTTCCGCCAATATATATATATATATAATATTATATATTAAATTTTTACTTGAAGGCACTTACAACGCATGTATCGCATAAAATTCGATACTTTTTCTTTAGATGAACTTGACAGTGTAATCCGGCAAAGGATGGCTCGGTGTGTAGAATACCGTACAGACTGTTTCGACTTTATTAAGTCTCATCAGCGATATACTAACGATTTCCCTCCGACAAAATCGAAACCGGGACTTCAGCAGACACAGTGAAACACTAGTGAAACACTTTTATCGCCTCGGCCACAGTACACAGCTGACCATTCTAGCGAAATTAAGCTTGTCAAGTGATACTTACACGCCTCTACCATAATAGGTAAGGGAGTGTTATTGTTAATTTCGCTAGGATGGTCAGCTGTGTACTGTGGCCGAAACAGTCTGTACGGTATTCTACACACCGAGCCATCCTTTGCCGGGATTACACTTGTCAAGTTCATTTTCTATAAGAAAAAGTATCGAATTTTATGCGATACATGCGTTGTAAGTGCCTTCAAGTAAAAATTTAATATATACTTTATTCAGCAACGTTTCTAAAATAAACAAACATATATATATATATATATATATATATATATATATATATATATATATGAAAAATAGATGGAAATTAATCCGACAGTATGAAATATTTTGAAAAAACGAATGATGTCATGTAATTTGCTGACAGAAATCTGTTTCGACTAAATCGACAAATTGGTCTTCATCACGAGCAACATAGACGGGAAATGAAAAATATCCGTTAAAAGACTGTTTACAAAACGAACGTTATATTCAACTGCTGAATATATCATATCTACACTATTTCTTTTGAACATTCAATTTTGTTGATTATTGCAAATTTATTCTCTGAATAAATTTATTTGTTACCATTTAATCATATGCATTTGTTTTATCATTTCTCCATATTCTCTGCCTAAACTGTGTCATATTTTTATTCGTCATTTTAATATCATTTGCGAACCTCTACGACAAGGCCTCTACATAAGTAATCGGGGGTCTACAAAGAGTCTATAGAAACTACTAAGCCTCCTTATTAATTAGAAAAATCTAATTCCACAAGAATCCTGGAGAACATGCTCATGTTGATATATTTTCAAAAGTTTAAGCCCAATATTTATGAACTTATCAAAAGTCACCAGCTTCACCTACCATATTAGGAAATGCGCTTCCTTGGTAAGTTATTAAGTTAGTATAAAATATTTGCAGCTCTTTTTTACATGTTATGCTTACTTTACTGTTTATTTTACGGTTATTTTACAATTAACAATTTTACATAAACATTTGTTCAGAATTCATTAATTACATAATTGATTGCAACAAAGCAACTGCAAAGTGGATAGGGTTATATAAGGAGGGGGTCCATGATAGGCCTATCAAATTTTTGTTGGCGTCTACGGACTTAAAAGTTTGAGACCACATGTTTTAGAAGGATTTTGACTTTGGTGCTACTGGTTTTACCAGGCTTTTTGTTGGGGTCTACGGACTTAAACCCCCTGTTTTAGAAGGATTTTGAGTTTGGTGCTACTGGTTTTACCAGGCTTTTTGTTGGGGTCTACGGACTTAAACCCCCTGTTTTAGAAGGATTTTGACTTTGGTGCTACTGGTTTTACCAGGCTTTTTGTTGGCGTCTACGGACTTAAACCCCCTGTTTTAGAAGGATTTTGACTTTGGTGCTACTGGTTTTACCAGGCGTTTTGTTGGGGTCTACAGACTTAAACCCCCTGTTTTAGAAGGATTTTGACTTTGGTGCTACTGGTTTTACCAGGCTTTTTGTTGGGGTCTACGGACTTAAACCCCTGTTTTAGAAGGATTTTGACTTTGGTGCTACTGGTTTTACCAGGCGTTTTGTTGGGGTCTACGGACTTAAACCCCTGTTTTAGAAGGATTTTGACTTTGGTGCTACTGTTTTACCAGGCTTTTTGTTGGCGTCTACGGACTTAAACCCCCTGTTTTAGAAGGATTTTGACTTTGGTGCTACTGTTTTACCAGGCTTTTTGTTGGCGTCTACGGACTTAAACCCCCTGTTTTAGAAGGATTTTGACTTTGGTGCTACTGGTTTTACCAGGCTTTTTGTTGGCGTCTACGGACTTAAACCCCTGTTTTAGAAGGATTTTGACTTTGGTGCTACTGTTTTACCAGGCTTTTTGTTGGCGTCTACGGACTTAAACCCTGTTTTAGAAGGATTTTGACTTTGGTGCTACTGGTTTTACCAGGCTTTTTTTGGCGGTCTACGGACTTAAACCCCCTGTTTTAGAAGGATTTTGACTTTGGTGCTACTAGTTTTACCAGGCTTTTTGTTGGCGTGTACGGACTTAAACCCCTGTTTTAGAAGGATTTTGACTTTGGTGCTACTGGTTTTACCAGGCTTTTTGTTGGCGTCTACGGACTTAAACCCCCTGTTTTAGAAGGATTTTGACTTTGGTGCTACTGTTTTACCAGGCTTTTTGTTTGGCGTGTACGGACTTAAACCCCCTGTTTTAGAAGGATTTTGACTTTGGTGCTACTGGTTTTACCAGGCTTTTTGTTGGCGTCTACGGACTTAAACCCCTGTTTTAGAAGGATTTTTGACTTTGGTGCTACTAGTTTTACCAGGCTTTTTGTTGGCGTGTACGGACTTAAACCCCCTGTTTTAGAAGGATTTTGACTTTGGTGCTACTGGTTTTACCAGGCTTTTTGTTGGCGTCTACGGACTTAAACCCCCTGTTTTAGAAGGATTTTGACTTTGGTGCTACTGGTTTTACCAGGCTTTTTGTTGGCGTGTACGGACTTAAACCCCCTGTTTTAGAAGGATTTTGACTTTGGTGCTACTAGTTTTACCAGGCTTTTTGTTGGCGTCTACGGACTTAAACCCCTGTTTTAGAAGGATTTTGACTTTGGTGCTACTGGTTTTACCAGGCTTTTTGTTGGCGTCTACGGACTTAACCCCCTGTTTTAGAAGGATTTTGACTTTGGTGCTACTGGTTTTACCAGGCTTTTTGCAATGCCATCTAGCGCCTAACGAAAGAAAACCGTGGCAAGTAAAGAATGTAAACCCTTCGCAGTAAAAAACAAATGAAATTCAAGCCTTCGGTCAATACTCTACTACTGTTGATGACAATTTTAATTGCTTAAACAGAAACTTAAAATATTGTCACCAGAAAACGTTTTTTGTCGCATAAAGTCGCTGTGAATATCCACCGATGGCCATTAACCCATAAATTCCACAACTCCTGACAAAATTAGAAACAAAGAAGAATGGGGTCACCATTCTAAAGCGAAATGTTGCCAGCGATTCAAAGAAGGGAAATTTGTGAGAAAAAAAACAAAACTGTGATAGTAGAAACGTGAGAAGAACAAGAAGAAGAAGAAGAAGAAGAAGAAGAGGAAGAAGAAGAAAGATTGTACGAAGATGAATAGGAGAAACTATTGAAGAGAGATTAAGAGATGAAGAAAGATTGAAAGAAGAAGAAGAAAATGAAGAATAGATGAAATAAGATTGAAGAAAGGAAGTTAGAAGATGAGAAGAAGAAAAAGAAGAAGAGAAGAAGAAGAAGTAAGAAGAAGAAGAGAGAAGAAGAAAGCAAGAAGAAGAAGAAGAATGAAGAAAGATGAAGAAAGATTGAATAAGAAGAAAGATGAATAGAATAAGATTGAAGAAGAAGAAGAAGAAAACGAAGCAAAGTAAAGATTTGAAAGAAGGCAGCGAAGATAAGAAAGATGAATGCAAGATGAGAAGGAAAGATTGCAGAGGAAGATTCAAGATGCAAGAAAGAGATCGTCGTGTAGAAGAAGAAAAATGTTATGCAAAGATAGAATAAAAGGATTGAAAGAGAATTAAAAGATTGAAGCGAAAGATTGAAAGAAGAAAGATAGAAAGAAGAAGAAAAGAAGAAAGAGAAGAAGAATAAGAAAGATGAAGAAGAAGAAAGAGGAAGAAGAAGAAAGTTGGAAGAAGGAAGAGAAGAAGAAGAAGAAGAAGAAGAAGAAGAAGAAGAAGGAAAGATTGAAGGAAGAAGAAAGATGAATAAAGATTTGAGAAGAGAAGAGAAGAAGAAGGAGAAAGATGAAGAAAGATTGAAGAAGAAGAAGAAGAAGAAAGATGAAGAAAGATGAAGAAAGATTGAAGAAGATTAAAGATGAAGAAAGATTGAAGAAAAAGAGAAAATGAAGAAAGATGAATAAAGATTGAAGAAGAAGAAGAAGAAGAAGAAGAAGAAGAAGAAGAGAAGAAGAAGAAGAAGAAGAAGAAGAAGAAAATGAAGAAATAATAAGAAAGATGAAGAAGAAGAAAGATGGAAGAATAAGAAGAAGAAAGGGAAGAAGAAGAAAGATTGAAGAAGAAGAAGAAGAAGAAGAAGGAAGAGAAGAAGAAGAAGAAGAAGAAGAAGGATAAAAAAGATTGAAGAAGAAGAGAAGTTTAAGGAGAAGAAGAATACGTTTAATAGAAAAGGAAGAAAAACGAGAAAGATAGAAGGAAAAGAACAAATGAAACGAACAAAAGTATTTCAATTTAAGAATAGAAGAAAAGACCAGAAGGAATATTTTTTTTAAAATTAAAGGCAAAGTAGAAAAAGAAAAAGCAGATAAAGAAATCAAAAGAAAGTTTAAATGAAAAGTGAAGTAGAAAAGCTGAAAAAAATTGAAGAGTAAAGATAATAAAGAATTGAGCACTCTGGGGGGGGGGGGGAACTCAAGGAGTGAAACGCAACGCTGCTCTTTCTCTATAAAAGGAGATGGAGCACGCTTATTTACGTTCTAGCACAAAAGCGATGTGTTGTATTAAAACAGTTAAAAATCCCCTTCCCATTTTTGTAAGTGAAGACAGCGTAAGTGTGTTAAGTGGTGCCGGACTGGCAACCTAACCAACCGGATGTGTCTCTTCATCTCGTGCTAGTAGTGTATCTTACAAAATCTTGTTCCACACTGAAGTAGTTTTTGATTATGTCGAAACAGGTGGTCTGTGTGGATGACCGCTATATATATAGTATATATATTATATATATTATAATTTAACAGATATAATTTAATTACAGCTAATTGTGTGTGTACGTATATATTTATTGTATAATATATATATTATTATATATATACACACAATTAGCTGTAATAAATTAATATCTTGATTAATTCAGTGGATTTAACCCTGAAATCCTTATGAGTGAAAGTCTCGGTTTATTTCTGTATACACTAATATAATATGATCCGTTCTACTTATGTATTGAGAAATTTATATTTTGTTTAAACACTGACTTATCCAGTGTTAAATTTTGTACCTAAACCAAATATTGGAACCAAAAGCCTAATATTTTCACCGGTGTAAGTCATTCCTTCAAATATATATATATATATAGATTATATAGTATATATGTTTATATATATATAAAAATTATTCTGGTTCCAACGGAGAAAAATGTAATATTTTTATAAAAATGAAGTCGCCAAAATGTATTGCTTCTCAGAAAAAATGTTTTATTCATTTTATTTTACATACGCACACGTGTTTTCAATATTTTCTCGCGTATCTTTTCTTCAGGCTTGATCGAATAACATATATTGGATATACATTATATATATGTATGTTATATTAGGAAAAATATCATAGCTTGTGCGTGTTTTCTGTAATTTTTCTGTTTGGTTTGTTATAAATAAACGTGTGTTCAACACTACGTTTTTTTCTTTTCAATCCTGCGTGCGATTTGCGCGTGGGTGATCTCCACGCGGAGCATTGCGATCCTTAGTCTGGGCTGGCAAAAAATTGAGAGAAAAAATTGATCTTAATCGGTTCCACAATCTCTACTTTTGTGCGGCGTGTAGTATGGCACGCAGGTCGACGGCTTTTTTGCTGTAATGTTAAGGTTGTTATTTTAATTAGTTTGTTGTATCTTTCACTATTACTTGTGTGTTTTTATATGGGTGTGAGTCAATTCAGATGTTTCATTTAGATATGTATAGATTGTGTGTTGTTTGGTGAAATTGGTTTTTGTTCTAGAGATAATATATTTTTTATATGTGTTTTTCTACTTAAAATTTATACTTTATTGGTGGGTGTGTGTTTATGTATTATGTGTCTTATGTTACTTTTTGTGTGTGCGTGTATGCGCGTGTGCGTAATTCGCGTGTGTGCCCAGGTACATGGTTGTATTTTGGTGTATATATATATTATATATATATTTTTATTTTTCTTTTTTCTATCTCTTTACCTTCAATTTTTCTTCAGCTCGCTTTTTATCTTCACTTTTTCATTTAAACTAAAATTCATTTCATGCCCCCACTCTAATTACCGAAATATTACTAACGCGAAAATACACACATTCTGCACAAAGAAAAAAAAATAATATTAAAAAAACCCCAAATACTAGAAGCTATTATACATAGAAACAAACAAACCATCGCGTGTAAAACAAAATACATTTCCTTACAGTACAACACATTCTAAAATGCCATAACACCTTTCTCATCAATTCTTCTCCTTCCAGGCTCCTCCAACATTATTTTAATTTACAAAAAATTTAAATACACATATACATATACATTAGAATTAAACAAGACATACATCTCTGTTTAACAATTTTATTTTTGATCTTTCGAGTTTCTGGCCAACTTTTTTAATATTTGCGTGGAATTGGTGGATAAGTCCACAACCGTGCCGATAGGTCCATCAAAGTTCAAGTCCCAAGTACTTTCGCACTTCAAGTGCCATCATCAGGGTGATGTGTTCCAGTTGTTTTTTTTGTTTTTTTTTATTATATTAATGTGGAATCGCTGAAGAGAAGAAGTGATGAGAATGCCTATAACACCTTTCTCATCAATTTACTCCTTCCAGCCTCCACATTAATATAAAATAAAAAAAAACTGGAGCACATCACCCCTGATGATGGGCACTTCGAAGTGCCGAAAGTACTCGGGACCTGACTTTGGTGTGACTTATCCACGATTTCCAAACCATATAATTATAAAAAGTTGGCCAGAAAACTCGAAGAGATCAAAAATAAAATTGTTAAACAGGAGATTGTGTCTTTGTTTAATTCTACATGTATAAATATATATATATATGTTGTGTGTGTGTGTATGTGTGTGTGTGTGTGTGTGTGTGTGTGGTGGTGTGTGTGTATGTGTTGTGTGAAATAGTTGTATTGGGACAATACAAATAAATTTTTGTTGCAACAATAGAATCCAAGATGTTTTGAGTTTTTTTAAATTCTTATTTTATGTCAGTGACATTAATGAATACAGAAATACAGAAATGACGCAACAATAATAGTTTTAAGCACAAAAGAAAAGTCTGATTAGTCGTGGTGGCTCGTGTATCGACTCTGCGGAATTTAAGCCGAATATTTCTCTCTCTCTCCTCTCTCTCTCTCATCTCTCTCTCTCTCTCTCTCTCTCTCTCTCTCATAAATTAACGGGTTACGATATTATATTCATGTTTATGCTTGGCCTACTTTATAGGTCACCAGCGCCAAGCGTGTTTACCGATTCATTTTATGGTCTGATCTTCCCAAAATGTTCCCGTCGTGGTGTATGCTTAGCAATCGACTGCACCTCTGCAGGGGGTAGACTTCTCCCAATGCGTCCACCTGTTGGGCCGTGGGTGGCGACCGTGATGCTTAAGATAGCACCCAGTGTTGTGCAGTCCATGACTTGCAATACTCCACTTTGGCCCTTTCTCGGAGGGGGCTAGACGGGCGGTCGGAGAAACCCTCCGATCAATCGGCTGGTCACGTCAAGCCCTAGCACCTATATGATTGCCCCAACCCTAACTGCCCTTATGGCAGTTGAGTCATACCTAATTAATTTTCAAAATTAGGTACGACTTCAATTAATCACATATTCTCCCAACTATATAATATATATATATATATATATATATTATTAAATATATATATAAATATATATATATATATAAATAATATATATATATAGTATAATATATATATATATATATATATATATATATATAAATAAGGTCAGCAAATATATATATATATTCTAATGTAACATAATGAAGACAGCAAATATTTAAATAAAGGTTCCTGGTTCAATACCGGCCCTCGTAACTCACGTATTGGTTGCACAGGGATATGTGCGGTAAAGTAAAGGAGCTGATGGTCGCATGCGCTTCACCCCGACACAAAACAACCCCCTGGGTCTAGCGCTATTGAAAAGGGGATAGACTCCTCACTGATGCTGATACCGACTTAAGCCACCGAAGATATATATATATATATATATATATATTATATATATATATATATATATATATAAGATAGGATAGTTGGAGTAAATCCGACAGTAAGAGGTAGATAAAATCATTTGACTGAAGATGTCCTTATGAATAGGACGAAATATTTCAACTCTTAGACTTGTTCTGAGCTATTATTTTTTGTTCACTATCCTTTTGCCTACTCATATATATATATATATATATAGTACTATATATATATATATATATATATATATATATATATATAATATTTATAGTCTGTACGGTATTCTACACACGAGCATCCATTTGCTGGGATTACACTTTCAGTTCATTTTTTTATTAAAAAAAGATATCGAATTTTATGCGATACATGCGTTGTAGAGTGCTTCAAGTATTTATCAATACTTTTATCAGCAAATTTTTAAATAAAAACATCCAAAATCTTATTCACTCTCGCCGAAGGCAATACCAGTTTTGTTTGTCGTTATTATTCTCTTCAAAACGCCCCCTTACCTTATTTGGTAGAGGGGTGTAGTATATTTGACAAGCTTATTTGCTGGTGATGTCAGTGTGTACTGTGGCAAAGGCGATATAGTGTTTTCCACTTGTGTTTCACTGTGGTTCGCTGAGTCCCGGTTTCGATTTCTGTCGGAGGGAATCGTTAGTATATACGCTGATGAGACTTTAATAAAGTCGAAACAGTCTTACGGTAAATTCTTACACACGAGCATCCTTTGCTGGGATTACACTTGTCAAGTTAATTTTCTTAAGAAAAAGTATCTGAATTTTATGGAATACTGCGTTGTAAGTGCTTCAAGTAAAAATTTAATATTATAGTTATTATTATTATATATAATTATGAGGTTATAAACAAACAAATATGTTATTTTTTATCGGTTTAAGCGACAAGTTTTTGGAGGATTGTGCTATTGAAGCTCTTTAACCATAATTTTGAAATTAATTAGTTAATAATCAATGAATTTTAGGCGGGCTATATGTTATTGTAAGGCTAAACGAATCGAGAAAATAGGTGACGATGGCCTGAATGTAATTTCGACCTATTGCTGATGAGATCTATTCGGTCGAAATGGTACATTCAGGGACTGACATTTTTCTCGATTCGTTAGCCTTACATTTGAACATATATGCCCGCCTAAAATTCAATTAACTTGATAACTAAAATTAATTTTCCAAAATTAAGGTAGACTTCATATTAAGGCACATATCTCCAAATATATATAATTATATATATATATATTATATATATCGTCTGTAAAGCTTAAAGTCATGAGAGAGTCCTATCCCGCTTTTCACTAGTGCTGGACCAAAGAGATTATTTTTAGCAATCTGAGGTCGAGCGATTGAGTCAGACATCAATCTACGGATCACTATTTCAACCCGAAGATTAATTCTGACTGACTGGTGACTGACAATATATATAGTATATATATATATATATATATATAGTATATATATATATGTATGAGTAGTGATGCTTAGCGCCGGTGGGTACGAGTACGATCGTTGGAAGCACACAATATCCACGGTTAGACTGAGAAAAACAATACAAAGTGCTCAATACAACGTAGAGCAAAATTTATTTTATAAATGGATAGAGGTAACCTACTCGAAGTTTCATCCGATTGATTCTTGCAGGGTTACATCCGTTGAATTAAATCGAGTTATTCAATTGATATGCCGTTGGAATGGGAACTTATCTTTATATTTGTCTATTAAAGGATAAGTCCCATTCGCAGCGGGCATGATTGTACCAAACTGAGATTAATCGAAATTCGATTAATTCAACGGATGTAACCCTGAGAATCAATCGATGAAACTCGAGTAGGGTACTTCTATCCCATTATATATACTAGCAAATATATGCACCCTCCGGGTGCAAGTATTTAAGTTTTAATGTAATAAAATATGTATTAAATTAGAAAGCTAATGAAACTAAATGAATGCAGATAAAAAGATTTGAAACAGAGGGAGTATATTAAAAATAGAACAACTGAAATTACTTTCCATCACTCTCGTCTTTCATTGTTATTTTTTTTAATTTAAGTATTTATTAAAAGAGGAAGTAAAGAATAAAATACAGTTATTTTTCTTGTTAATGGATTTCATTTAAGATTCATTGAAGAGATTTTTGCTTATATTCATTAAAATAAACCAAACAATTAGAACAATAATACTAAGCACATATTATTTAAAATACATTTTTAATATCAATTATGCAATTAGCCTTCCCTTTTCACACTGTAAACCGCTATTTTGTTGTATATATAAATAAATTCATGTTATTAGTTTAGATATGGTAACAGTATAAATAATGTAAAACAATTTTATTAATAATTGAGTTTGATAAAATAAGGATAAATTCATGGTGGAATGTGAGTCAATAACTAAGGGAATTGTGACTTGAGTAGTGATTAGTTTGGTTACAGGAAGAAAACACACACAATCTCCATTATAATAAGAATATGATACTATTATACTATCCGCTATAGTATATCAGTATATCATATATATATATATATGGGGAGTGAGAGAGAGAGGGGGAGAGAGAGAAAGAGAGAGGGAGGGGAACCTCCTTGTTCTTTGAATAGAAGCCTGGTACTCTTTAATTTTATTGATCCATTTTTTGGCCAATATGATACAGCCTTTTAAAGTAAGATTAGTTATGTGTCGTTTTTATGTTGGGACGTTAATTATTCGTTATTTGCCGTGGTAATTGTGCACTAGAAAGGTGCTACGACCATTGATAGGCTCAGATGTTATGTGCATGGTAGATTAGATGGTCCAATACAGGACGAGGTTAAGTCAGTACCAAAACTACATCCTGTCCTGCTAGAATAGTCCCTGAAATGAGCCCCACCCAACCTTTTAATGAGTATACCGATCTATTATGTGTCAAAGAAAAAACGACATTAAAAACAACATCGGTTACATACGCAAACAGCCTTTGATTAGCTCATATAAACCTCCTGGATAATAACTGGCCGTACCTACATACAAAGGTGGGGCAATTTCTTATAATTGTCTTTTTCTTTTCGTTTCTTTTTGAGAAAGACATGTCCACATTAAAGCGTGCAGTAAGATATTGCAGGTCTGGGTTGAACTCGATTAGTTTCACGCGTTATATCCATTCTCTAATAAACCGCACGCACACACACACACACACCGACACACACACAGTCTCCACGCACAACACACACACACACACATATAATATAGTATTAATATATATAATATATATATTATATAGATATATAGTTAATATGATGAAAGGTAGAAAGGATATGAATCCGAGAATATGGTATAACAAGATGTTGAAAAAGTTTTGCTGCAAGGAAATCTGTTTCGACATAATGAGTAGAAGATCTTTATGCAAGCATAGAACATTTAAACGGAAAAGAGACGAAATCAATAAGTATTGCATTATCACGGAGGCACACAGAACGCTCCTGATAGTACCGTCTACGGGAATTTTCAAAAAAAATTTTTAAACCGCGTTATTGTTATGGTAAAAATCAATAAATTTTATTTTTAAAATTATAAGCATGTTGTAATCATTAAAAAAGCTCGAAGAGAGTTTTGCAGCTGAAATGCTGTTAATAATATAAAAGAATTTATTTATTTTTTCAAACATAAAATCGCATTTTTTTATAAAATTTTGAAAATTCCGGTACTAAATGCGCAGGCCTTCTTGTGCTCGTGATTCAATGATATATAGTATTCGTCTTTGCTGTTTACAATCGTCTGGCTGTTGCATATAAGACCTCTTCAATATGGTCGAAAAGATTTCTGTCAGAAAACTTTGTAACTCTTGTTGTTTTTTCTACAACTTTATATTATATATCAAAGTCGACGGGGCCGGCCTAAAGTCGGTATAGGCCAGTCTCAGCGAGGAGTCTATGCCCCCTTTTCACTAGCACTAGACAAGTCGGTTCCTAAGCCTTGAAGAGATTCGTTTTAGCAATTTGGGTGGAGGGGCGCCCAACAGCTACCATCAGTCTTCCTTAACATTTAGCCGGCACAGATCCCCTGTGCTACTCATACGCTGAGTTTGGCGACAGGTGGCCGGTATCGACCTAGAACTTTGTGGTTTCTGCCGAACGCTCCTCACGACTGAGCTAGCTCCGAGTATATATTAACGCGCTCTATATGGATGCAGCAGAGGATTGATAATCAAAATCGTGTCACTAACGATCGAAGCTCCGCATAGAATGAGTTACTCGAACAGCCGAAGAGAATATATATATATAGTTAATATAGTATGATATATTGACGTGATATAGTATATACCTTCTTTTTTTTTTAATAAATATTGAATTGTTCTCCCGTTGGAACACAGAACATCTATTTTTTATATATATATATTACTAATAGTAATATAGTAATATATTATTATGTATATTAAAACCAAAAAAATCGTACAACCCCCCAAAAAAATCTATTGGTACAGACTACTTGTGGTCCACAAGAAAAACAATTTATATGCATATAGATATCTCTTTATATATATATTTACGAGATAAGATTAGATATATAGTGCTCGATGACAGAAAACCACCAGGGAAACTAGAAGGCTAATAAGAAAAGTGTGCTCATACTAAAGTAAGAGCAATACATAAAGATAAACCGTATATGGTAAGTACAGGATAAAACGCTACTAAAAGTATTTCGACTTTAGTGCTGCTGTCAGGGGCTAAGATACGACTAAAAGAACGAGTTTGAGCAAGCCTCACATTTAATTGACAATCCCTACTGTCCGTAGGCAAACACAATGAATAGTACGCATGAGATAAACCTAACCAATAAACAAGAAAGACAAAGAACGGTAACACCGTTATATTATATAATAGCTATTATATATATAAGGTGATATATATATATGACATAAATGAATAATCCACGAGACACATGTTGTCGAAAGGTATCAACTTCTCATCGTGTAAGTTATACATTGTTAACAGCTACCTCTGGCCGGGTGTTCGAGACCCGAATGAACTTCGTTCGCTCAAATCTCTTACACGTGACGGCCAGAGCAGACGCTTGTCGAAATGACAGGAGAGATATGTGGTAAATGTGTGCTCTACATTGCTAGAGCGGAAAAGTGATTTCCCTAGAGGCCTCAAACATTTGTAAAGCAAAGCGAGGTTTAGCTGACCAGCTGTGTTAGCAGGTAATCGTGAGCGAACCGCAATTAACCAGTCCTATTTTGAAAGTGCTCGACCAGGAAGTGGGAGAGTATATACCGTCTGCTCAGATATCAATAAGTTAGTCCAGAACGAGACGATCGTGCATGGGTTAGTACATTTTACAAGCTATGCCCGTTAAGGCCGCGGTTTGAGACGCGAATGAAGCTTTCGTTCCGCCAATAATATAGTCATGAGCGGTATAAGCATGGTATAATATTATTAATAGTAGCTCCTATCTCAGACTGTGGTGTGAGTGCTGTGTGTGTGTGTTGTGGCTGCTCTGTTTTTGGTGTAAAGAAGGAACTGGTGGAAAGCGATCTCACTACCGTGTCACACCTGACGGAGTGAAACTGGGCTACACAACGAAGTGATTTTAATTGGGACGCTATGTAGACGCAGTAAATGGACTAGTTCTTTATCCCAACTAAGAAGTGTACTAATAAGGGCAGACTAAATATAAAGTATTAGTATGAATTTATTGTTTGTCAGCTCTTAGTATGGATTTGCTTATAATTGTTACTTACTTATTTACTTAAGAATGAGGACGCTCACTAACCCCTCAAGCAGCTTGGAGCTCTATCATTTGTAGTGAACTGCTTTACAAATATAGGTTTGTTAGTGCGTATATATTTACTTCATAAATAGTCTTATTTATCTTCGTTCTTCTTCTTCTTCTTCTTCTTCTTCTTCTTCGTTCACTTCCCTTTCTTTTTTCTTTCTTTGCTTTCATCTTCTTTCTTCTTTGTTCCTGCTAGCCATCTCTGTTCTTCTTTCGTTCATATCTTGTTTCTTCGATTCGATTTCTTTCTTCCTTTGTGTCGCTGCTAGCGCTTCTTCTTTCTTTCTGTTGCTTTCCTTCCTTTCTTTCTTTCTTGACTTTCCTTCCTGTCTTGCTTCTCATTATATACTTCAATATTATATATCATATATATATATATATAACTTTCCTTTTTTCTTTTTGAATTATAGATAGACATCATATATATATCTATTTTATTACACTTTTCTCTTTCTTAAATAATAGAACTTCTTCTACTCATATTAATATATATATGTATCTAGCTAGCCTTCTTCTTATCATATATTTATTTTATATTATTTTTACTATATTATATATTAGTATTATATTATTCATATATATTATTATATATATATATTATATAATATTATATCATATTTTTGTATATAGAAGTATAATCTTTCTTTTTATATCTATTCATTTACTTTTCTTCTTTTCTATCTATATTATATATATATAATATATATAATTATACTTATACTTATATATATTATATATATTATATAATATATATATATATTTCTTCTTTTCTATATACATGATAATATACTTCGTATTCTTCTTCTTCTTTCTTTCTTTCTATTCTTCTTTTCCATTACTATTATCTTTCTATACTTCTTCTTCTTCTCTTCTTCTTTCTTTACTATATTTATCATTTCTTCTTCTTGTTCTCTAGTCTTTTCTCTTATCTTCTTTTCTTTCTTCTATTCTTTCTTTCTTTCTTTTTTCTGCTAGCCTCTCTTTTTTCTCTCTTGTGCTATTCTCTTTCTTTCTTTCTTTTTCTTTTCTTCTTCTTCTTTCTTCTTCTTCTTTCTTTCTTCTTTCTTCTTGCTTTTCTGTGCCATTCTTCATATATATAATATAAGTCCTAGTCTATATCTTATTATTTCATTATTCCATTTTTCATTCTTTCTTTTTTTACTGCTAGGCCTTCTTCTTTCTTTCTTTCTTTCTTTCTCTTCTTTCCTTTCTTTCTTCTTCTTTCTTGCGCTTCTTCTTCTTCTCTTCTTTCTTCTTCTTACCTTCTTCTTCTTCTTCTTTCTTTCTTACTTTCTTTTTGTTTCTGGCTTAGCCATCTTCTTCTTTCTTCATTCATTCTTTCTTTCATTATTCTTTCTTTTGTTCCTGCTAGCCCCTTCTTTCTTTCTTTCTTTCTTTTTCTTCTTCTTCTTCTTCTTCTTCTTCTTCTTCCTTTCTTTCTCTTCTTCTTCTGTTTTGTCCTGCTAGCCGATCTTCTTGCTCTTCTTCATTTCATTACTTTCTTTCATTCATTCTTTTCATTTCGATTCATGTCTTGTTTGTTCCGCTTAGCCTTCTTCTTTTCTTTCTTTCTTCTTTCTTTCTTTGCCTTTCTTCTTCTTCTTCTACTTCTTCTTCTTCTTCTTTCTTCTCTTTCTTATTGTTCTCTGCTAGCCATCTTCTTTCTTTCTTTCATTCATCTTCTCTTCTTCTTCTTCTTCTTCCTTTTTCTTCTTTCTTTCTTCTTTCCTGATTCTTTCTTTCTTTCTTTCGCTTCTGTTCTTCCTCTTCTCTTTTTGCTGTATTCTTCTTCGTACTCAAACGCGACAAATTCCCCCCCCACCCCGACCCCATTAGTTTGTTTCAGTTCCCAATTGCCAGCTAAACCGACAACAAATTACATGCCAACAACAAACAAACAAACGAAAAAAACGTTCGCAATTCCTGCTTTCTTTTTTAGGGCAACGAATTGACTATGAAAATAAGCAGAAGGCTGATTTTGTTATTTTAACGGCAATATGGTGGAATGAAGGAATTGGCGGCGGGGGGGGGTGGCGAAGTGTGTGTGTGGGGGGGATTGAGGGCGACGAATTTATTACTCTCGTTTGCGCGTTCTGGGTTATCTCGGATTTGACATTTGCCGGAGAATTTTTCGATTATAATTATGGCTGCTGATCCGATATGCCTTCCTTAACAAAACCCATGTTTAAAATTAAAGTATCGAATAATACACCAAACATTTGGAAATTTTTATGAATGCCATAACAGGACCACCCTTTTGAGAGAGATCCTTCCCCTCACTCATAAATGGCTGGTATATAAGGCCTAGCATCTATATGATTGTCCCAATCCTATTGCCCTTATGGCAACCCAAACACTTTTATCATATATATATTTTACCAACCCCTGCCGCACGAGGCAGGATGCGAACACAAGGTCAATTGCATAAGCGGAGTTTAACAGCCTTTTTAATTCAGAGTTTTCCTTCTCCTATTATGGTCACCTAGCCAAGATTAAAGAGGCCCAGGCTGTCCTGCCTATTTGCCCATAAGAACTGGAGGAGAATTGGCAATTCATACATTTCCCAAGGTATTAGCGTACAAGTGAAATGCAAAGTTTTCGTCCAGGAATTGAACTCGGGGTCGACTAGTCTATTTGCAAAGACTCTAACCATTAGACCACGCGCCTCCAGTTTTTATCATAGTATGTCGCTTTGAAGGCGGTGACCGAAAGGTCTTTAGCTGTCCTGGGTAGTGAGTTAAACCTATCTGATGCGTGAAGTTCAATCCTGGAGCTCTGGGGAATGTGGATTAACCCCTTCATCCACTATTTACTCCCAGGTCCACTCTGACCTGTAGTGGTTAGTACCTGTTTAGGGTCCCATCTATGGGTTAAAAAAGAAAAAAAATAATTTTTTTCAGCATCAAAATAACCCAACATACTCATACTTAGACCACATGTTGGTCGTGGTGGTGACCCGTGATTGCTTAAGAAACGGGAATTCTGGTACTAACACTTACGGTCAGAGTGGACCTGGCGAGTAATAGGGATGAAGGGGGTACTCCACATTTCCCAGAGTCCTGGGATTGAACTTCACCATCAGATAGTTTAACGTCATACCGCAGGACACTAGACTTTAGCCACCGCCTTTAAGCCACATATATGATAAGGAAAGTGGCGTGTGCTAATGGTTAAAAGTCATGGAAATGGATCGTCGACCGAGTTCAAGTCCTGACGGTGGCAATTATTTCACTTAGCACTAATACCCTTGGGAAGGTAAATAAATCCCTCTCTCCCGTCCAGCAAGTGGGTTAAATAGTCGGCAGGACTGGGCTCTTTACCTTGGTTAGGCAACCGGTATAGGCAAAAAGGAAAAACTCTGAATTTCAAACCTGTTAAACTCCGCTAAGAAATTGAACCTTGTGCTCGCATCCTGCTCGTTTGCGGAGGGTTGCGTAAATATATATAAATGATAAAAAGTGTTGGGGATGGCCGATAAGGGCAAAGGCATTGGACAATCTATGACATGCAACACTCCTTGTGGGCCCTTACTAGGCTAGAAGGCAGTCGGAGAGGCCACGCTCCGATCAATATCTGTTAGCGCTATCAAGCCCTAGCACTGATATGATTGTTCCCGATTGTAATTTGCTCTTATGGCAAATCGGCCGTCCGCTATATCACGTGAGAGACACCTGTCTGCGCTCTGCACCTTCGATGCCACGATGTCTAAATCCCAAACGTTGTGGAAATGTCCTGCGCTGGCCGAGTTGAAGGGCACGCAGTTAGAGAACAGGCTCACAAGGATTAAAAACAAACAGACAACAACTACAAGTGTTTGTAACAAGACGTGGATGGAAGAAGGGTAGTGTGAGCACTTTCGCTTGTCATCCACTGTGCTACTCCTACCTCTCCCGTTGTGGATTCGGGACTAACTACTGGCTACCGACGGTGTTTAAACCATCTAGGGCCGCGGGGTTGACTTGCTGGCTATCTTCTACCGGCACCTTAACACCTCAACGGCCCGGGAGTTCTAACTCTCCAGTGCTGGAGTTTAACTCATATTTATGTAAAATCTCCTTCCCCACCCATTCTTTCTCCGACGCAAACAGATGCCAGTACTTAAATCGAAATCGCCGACTTCTTAAGTTCGTCACTTAACCCTTAAAAATTCAAGCCAATTAAAATATTTTCCAGACTTAATGTCCTTCAATACTTCGAACATTAATATTTTTTCAAAAGCGGAATTCCTCAAGAAAACAATAGCGCTCTTTGCTTTTAATACCTGGTGCAAATAAGATATTATCACTAAAGTGTGGCTAACTTCATGGTGGTCGCACAGTCTCTTTAAACTTTACGGCCTAATCTTGGATTCGTACGAAAAGGTCAACACCACCCACTTTACTTATGCCTGGCTTTTAATCCTATTCTCTTTCTTATTCTTTTATTATCTATTCTGAACCATGGTTCGTCTTCAAATCATAGTCTCACAGGTCAATAATCTGCTAGAAGGCAGTGCTATAGGTGACGTAATGTTCCTGATATTACTTTAAACTGCATCTAAGGTGAGTTCCCAATCTGGAGCTCTGGGGAAGAGTTGTAGTACCTCTCATCGCCACTACTCCTCAGTTTCACTACTGACACAGACGGCGTAGTAACGCGTTAGGGTCCCCATCTATAGCGTTTGAATAGATCATGCATAAGTTTTAAAATGTGTTTAGAAACAATGAATGTAACAATAAGATTGACTAAAAACAAAACCTATTCGGCATAGACATAACCCTAGGGGGGTTTGACATTGCTGTAAATCAAATCAACCAGCCATTGTTTAGGCCAGTTTAGCATATGAACGGGAAAATAAAGAATTTAATTTGTCGTGAGAAATCCGGTGAGAAACTAGGTTTTTTTATTTTTGTTTTTTTTTAATTTTTATTTAGCATATTTATTTTATGGTCGCCGTTGAAACCACTCACGCAGTTTCAGATAATTTAAAAAAAAAATAATAAATAATGGACACTACGCCATCTCTTTAGTAAGACGGGACGGATACCAACAACAACAAGAACTTCACCGACCCAGATCCTTTTAAGCGAGTTCGATTCTAAATGGGTGCGCCATATTAATTGCTTTGTGCTAGTAAATAGCTAGTTCCTATATCCCACCGTACCCAAGGTGGTAATATCTCATCCACAGGAGGAGAGATTTTTTTGCCTCATACCACTGTATGGGCTGGGCACACAGGCTTTCGGTTTTAACGTCGGGCCCACCCACAAACACGAAGCTCATGGTGGAGAAAGAACAAAAATTGGGCTCGATTCGCTTCGGCATCCCCCTCAACGGGGCGCGCCTCAGGCGCTGAGGCAATAAAACCCAGCCCTGTCACCCTTTAATCAAAGTGCAGGTAATTTGCCTTGGGATAGCTTCCCCTTGGATCGACTGCTATATTTAACTCTCCAACAACCCAGTTGGCGAAGGCTCGCTCCCGCCCCCCGGGTTAACGGGCAGTCTGAGATTTGTATAGATCTCATCCACAGGAGCGATGTAATACACGGAATAGCAAGGCGATGGTCGGCCAACGAGACACATTATCCGTCATATAGAAGTCGCAATCTCCCTGACACAGCTGAAGCAACCATTCTTCCAGCGGCTGTGGTTGTATCAGGTACTGCAATATGCTTGAAACCTCTTGGGACCCTAACGACAGCGTCTTGAGAATAAGTAGATGGGAGCTGCACAAGAATGCTTGGCGTGCAGTCTTGAAACAAGGCGTGGAAACAGCACCCCACAAGGAGCAGCCAGTGTATTGGTCTTCATACCCTGAAGAAGGTCACGGAGACAAAATGTTATAACGCAACATTTTGACCAAGAAAAAATATTCATCGATTGTAACATCCCGTGATTTGTCTACATTTTTCCATATATTATATATATACTATATATATATATAAGTTAGGGTAAAAGACATAAAGTCAACAAGTGCTTTGTAACTGGTCAGATTCGTGACCTATGCAAACTTCAACCAGTTTATATAGACAATATTATATAAGTAGTTGATAGTCAAGTGTGGAAATTCAGCAGGGGTAAAGTCAGCGATATAAACAAATACAAAGTGCTCCAATTACTAAATAGAAGGCAGAATTTATTATATAGATGGTAAAGAGATAACCTAGCTCGAGTTTCACCAATAAGGGATCTTCAGGGTTTAAATCCACTGAGATTAATCGAGACAACCCGATGTGTAGGTCATTGCATTAAAATGTTACGTTTGCCGAAAGAACGCTGATTTTTTCGATTCAAAAAAGGGTCTCACACCGGAAGTGATTTTTTGTGGGAGTTCGAACAGTTAAGTTCAGCAAGTTGATTGTTGGTGGGTTTAATCTATTTACTACAATGCAGCAAGACCTCATTGACCAGCTATGCTAAAGATTGCTGCTTGCTCTGCAGGAGGACCTCCCATGGTTGCAATGATGATAGGGAAGCGGTTGCGAAGAGATTGGTCATGGATATCCCGTGCTGGCTATGCGCGCAATGATTGATGATGGATGGATATTCCACTTAGATGCGTACTTGTAGGAAATTTGCTGTCTACAGTCCTATAAGGAAAAAGATATAAGTCACAAATGCTAATGACGAAAGGGAAGCACATGTACTTTTTTTAAACCTAGTTTATTCACATACAACTCAACAGACGAGTATATAAAATAACAAGTACTTAGAGCCGTACTCTTACAGTTTCATATATCTCCCTCGTTGAGAAGAGGGGCTTCGTGTCAGGTTGAGTCTTCAGTTTGTTACTCCCTCACGAGGGGAAAGTTTCCTTCAGTCACAAGGGACTGAGACTAAGAGCTCGTTTCTACGAGGCTCACACGTGGTACCAAAACCGTAAAGCAGAATTCTTCACCCAACCTGCCAAGGACGTTACCTTTTCTACTTCCTGTCCCGAAGGCACAAGTGAGAGTGTCTAGTCCCTACAGTATCTCTTGCCAGTTAAACGAATGGAGTTAGAAAAAAATAATCTGTATCGTGAGAAAGCAGGAAACGGTTTGAAATTAACAATAGATTTCTCTAAGTTACCGTGCCATGGCGCATTCAAGACAAATTGACAAGATAAAACGACTTCATGTAAGGAGAATAGAATGTCAGAAAGCTAGTTAGCTTGAAATAAATCAGAAATTAAAAATGTCGGTCGACAAGGACAGTTTCTTAAGGTGTGAGTCGGAAAAGCTAGGTGGTTAGGATAATTTCCGTTATATAAGTGTGTTTAAAAAGTAGAGAGGGTTTTTATTTTTCTCCATTACAAACTTGGCGTCCCTACTCGACACTCTGGGGGTTGCTCGTTGCATACTGGCTACGTTGTTTGAAATAAATCGCCGTCACGATTCAAGCCTGGAAAGAGGTTGGTTCATGTTAAATAGCCTAATACTATTAGGAGAATGAATACATCTTAGACTGAATTTTCTCCCTCCCAGTTATGGATGTATAGTAGGGCAGACTGGGCTCTTTCCAGCCTGTTATGGCAACTCGGACCTCTCTCCTCCCCTTCTCTCTTTAACTCTCTCTCTCCTATATATATATATTATATATGGTGTGTGTGGTGTGTGTGATGTGTGTGTTTTATGCGTGTCTGTTCGTGTGGGTGCTTGGGATGTACGCTTCGCACACACATTAGAGAAGGAGAGAGAGAGAGAGAGAGAAGGAGAGAGAGACGGAGAGAGGAGAGAGAGAGAGAGAGAGAGAGGATTTGATAAGTGTCAATCTGATATAGGTAAATATTACATGCGTGTGTGTATCTCTCTTCTCTCCTCTCTCTCTCCTTCTCTATATTATTATATATATATATATATATATATAGTATATTATTATATGAAACAACGCAAAATTGGCCGTGAATGTTCTCTTTGTCACCAAATAAATGATATGTAAAACCTTATATATTCTATTTCATTATATTAAGTATATAATATAATGTGCGTGTTGTGTGATGTGTGTGTGTCATGGTGAGTTGTGTGTGTATTGTGTGTGTGGTGTGTTTGTGTGGTGGTAGTGTGTGTGTGTGTAGTACCGAATATATGGGACAACAATTAAAAACGGATTACAAATAAAGAATTTTGTACGATACGTTTCGGGCAATATTCGACATTTATCAACTGACGCACCACACACCCCGACGACAACACGCACATGACGCGCACATAGACCCCTCACCCCCCGCCCATCTTCTCCTCTCTCCTCTCTCTCTCACTCTCTCTCTCTCTCTCTCTTGTGTCTCTACTCTCCTGCTACTTCCATATTCGACTAAATGGACTATCGAGGATCTTAAGCTCTATCACAAAAACAAACCATTTTGTTTTAGGATTATTACTTATACAATAAGTATATAGTAGCATATATATGTTATATAGTGCCATAATATATATATATATATGTGTGTGTGTTGTGTGTGTGTGCTGGTCGTATGATGTATTGAGAGAGAGAGAGGAGAGCGAGAGGAGAGAGGAGAGAGAGCGGGGGGAGATAGGAGAGTGATATAAATGTCTTTCTGTATATAAGATTGGTTATGAACATCCAGAATTAGAGATGTAAATGAAAGCACAATATGTATTCTTATAGAACGCACGATCTATTTCACTTATAACTTCAAAGGTTAAAACCTATTTCATAACTTAGTTGTCCTAAAACGAGGATCTTTTATTGGGGCGGGGGGGTGAAGCCTTTGTGGGAATACGGGTAATTATATTCTAAACAAACTCAGCGGTGTCCATGAACAAACTAAAATTATTTACAGACTTGGATATTTAAATAACATCCACCAATGGAAATAGAGCGGAAAGATTTGTTCTTTAAAACATAATTTGGCTCGTCGTGTTTGACGCAAGCGATATTTCTCTTGATGGGTTCACACTAAGGGACAACTGGGGGGGGTCACTGTTAACCAATGCCAATCACAGTAAACGCACAGCAAGACTGTACGAGGCTACTTAGTGTTAAGCAACAATGAGATGAATTAGCTCGTCTTCCACCTCATATAATGTTACGATAATGGATAGGCAGGCAATTCATTTTGTAAGGAAGTGTAGTTTATGATTTTAAGATTAATGGGTAACTTACTGTGGGAACAATTACTGTTTTACCTAGTATTACATAATCGGATAGGCATAAGCTATCCATTTTTGTTAAGGAAGTGTAGTTTAGATTTAAGACTAATGGTAAACTAACTGTGGAAAAATTTGCTGTTTCCTATATTAACATAATGATAGGCATAGCCTATCATTTTTGTAAGGAAGTGTACGTTCTGCAATTTTAAGTTAATGGTAACTACTGTGGACAATCTACTGGTATTTCCATATATTACATAATGGATAGGCAGTAGCCTATCATTTTAGTTGAAGGAAGCGTAGTTTAGATTTTAAGATATAATGGTAAACTAACTGTTGTGGAAAATTAGTTTTCCAATATTACATAATGGATTAGGCATATGCCCGTAATCATTTTTATTATGAAAGTGTAGTTTATAGATTTTAGATTAATGGCTTAACTACTGTGGAAAATTACTGCTTTGCCTGTTACATATTGGAAGGCATAGTCCTTCATTTTGTACAGGAAGTGTAGTGTTAAGATTTTAAGATTAATAATCGGTAACAACAGTGGATAAATTACTGTTTTCTATATTACATAAGGGAAGCATACGGCATGCCTTATGCATTTTTGTAAAGAGAGATGTTTAAGATTCTTAAGATTAATGGTAGAAAACTTGGAAAATTACTGCTTTTTCTGGTTCCATATTGGATAGACATAGCCTATCTTTTTTGTAAGGTGGTGTTGAATTAACATTTTGAAATTATACGGTTGTAAGAATTTAACGTCAAGAATTTAACCTCAAGATTCATCTGGACGAGAGCTCATGGACTAGAGAGTCACTGGTGAGCAGCGGTGACTCCATTGGCGAAATTAGAATTTTAGCGTTAGTCCAAAGTGTCGGAGACATCCAGCCCTGTTGGGAAGACTTGGTGCTGCGTATCTGACTGATTCTCTCCCGCGCGTAGGTTAAGTTTATATTCGAGAGAATCAATTAAAAAAATGTATGCATAATACATAATTTGTATTAAATCATGTACGGGTAGGGTAGTGTAGAAAGGAAAAAATCCAGGATTATTAACCACGTAGAAATACTTACATGGCTGGGGCCTTTTACGCACATTGGGCTGTTCTCTGTGGTTGCGTCAGTTTTCGTTCGTAAGATTGGGCAGTTGAAATATGGAATTCAAAGGAGGGCTGGGCTATATTTGTCAGAGAAAGCAGGAAATGTCTCCGAGATGTAAATCATTTTCATATGAAGTTCTTATGTACATAATTATTAGAATTCCTAATATTTTATGCTACAGTAGTGTTAGAAACCAAAATGGCTGTTAGTACAGTTCACCGGCAGCCTTTTGAAGGATTTGAATGAACAAGGCTTGACGCTCAGTCCTGATCCTCTCGCGTGGATGTACGTGAGAATTCGGTTGAGAAGACCCTCTTCCGGTTAGAATTAGAAGAGGAGTTTGAAGAGAGATGCGACCAAAAAACCACGACGGGTGCGAAAAGTCGTGTTATTGGCACGCAGCCGACTCGAATCTGCGCGGTAGTCTGGATGGGGATTCTAGAATAGAAATATGAATCTAGTTAAATCGAAGTCTTGTGTTATTATGCTATAAAACTAGCAATGACACAGGGCTTCTGTAGTAAAGCAGAAATCGGACCAATGGCAAGGACCAGACACGAAAGTTCCAACGACAAATATCCAGACGCTAGAGAAGAAGAACGTAGATAGAAAGATGCATAACAGGAAGCAAATTAGAAGTTTAGTGAAAGTTGAAAGAAGAGTATACAACACTTATATTGTTAGTCTTTTTAATTTAATGTATTTCATTACATCAAATAACTTAAATTAACTTACGACAGAGAGGTCACAAATTTCTTCTAGCTCGTACAATCGAATAGAAAAAGAGAGACAGAACACAGCGCGTACCAATGATAATATGTGTTATTATAGACATGGAGATTGTGTGGTCTTGTCTGTCTGTAACCGAAACCTATTTCACATACCCAAATCACAATTCCCTTTGTTATTTACGGTCACCATTTCTCCATGATCTCTCAATTTTTATTTCAAGACCTCAATTCATTGAATAATCAAAATTGTTTTTACATTATTAATACTGTTTGATCATACTCTACATACTAAAATGCAATTGTATTTATTATCATACAATCAAATAGCGTTTACACAGTGTGAACGGGAAGGCTAATTATGCATAGTTGATATTTAAAATTTACCTTTTTTAACTAATTAGTTATCAATTAGGAGAAAAATGTTTAGGCAATTGTAAGACGGGAGTATGGGAAGCAGATAAAGGCGTTCTAGTGTGTGTTACTTTATTTCGATATAATACCCCACGCACTAGTTATCAAATCATTTTATCTGCTTGATTGCTAGTTGTAGTTTCATTAAGCCTTTATAATTTAATATGATATTTTATTACTTAAAATCTTGAATTTAACTTGCACTCGGAGAGGTGCATATATTTAGCTATTGATTTATTACTGTAGGACAACCAAAATTAGTCATACATAAAGGAACAGAAAATAGGATCAAATGAATACGATTGTAACTTAGACGTAATACACGTTCTTCGCCAAGAGAAAAATAAGAGACGTCCGCTTTGAAAACTACTTAAGAGCGGTGTCAATCTATGGAATTGGTAAGATCAATCCCCTCTTAGCAGGACGGTGACCACGTACGTATACCAGACGAAAAGATATAGGCATTTCTCAGTTCCATCTGAGTGAGCTACGGTTGATTTCAAACTCCTGGTGTCGAAGTAAGGAGATCCTTGTGCTGTTAATGCTCATATTTATAATTGGTTGTGTGAGACTTTTTTACTATATATCGTGAACACTTAGCATATTTTTTTAAGCGCAAGACGTTTTGTTTTATTATTCTAGTAAATTATGAAGGAAGTGCGTCCCGGATCTCTTGCCTCAAAAAATTGGCTACCCGGTGACTATCAAAATAACACCAGCTCGTCGTATTAGTCTATTACAAAACTCTCCATCTTCATATCTATCTATCCTCAAATTTGTTCAATATTTATCTATATTACTTTGAAATACTAAGATTTTTTTTTATTCATGTTTGTTAATGTCTTGTTTTTAGTTTAAATAAACAAGAATTATGAACAAAAAAAAGAAGCGACCCCCCCCCAAATACATTTACTTGTCGAAATATCTATCTTTCATTTGTTCCGTATTCATATCTATATTATTGTTTTGTTTATCTTATTATCTATCTATCGTCAGTCTATTCCAAACTATATATCCATCTTCATATCTAAACAAGAATTACGACAAATTACGATAAATAAACAAGAATTACGACGAGCTGGGGTTGTTATATTGATAGATCACCGGTTGCAATTTTTGAGGCGAGGAGACCGGGACGCACTTCCATAAATTACTCATTTATAGCTTGTGGATGAATTCATTTTTTATTCACACTCAATTATTTTTAAAACACATTTCTGTAAAGTGTGGTCTAGGTAGGTTTGACGTGACCAAAGCGCGATTAGACCGGAGGTAGCACCTCGAACGGCTAAAAAAGTCGTCGGAAGGCCTAAAGTCCCGGTCTAAGTATGTCGTCAGATAACTAGCAGCGAGGGAGTTATCTCTTTTCCGACTCTAGCGCTAGGACCCAAGGAGATATGTTTTTGCGTCTGAGGTGGAGCACCCACAGTAACCAAACAGCTCTCCTTGCTTTGCCCGCACAGTCCCTGTGTTACTCATACGCTGAGTTGGCGAAGGGGTATCAGAACTAGGAACTTGGTGGTGACTAGATATCACTAAATCTAGGGACTGGTCAAGCAAAAATTCAGCTCTACGAGTTTTAAAAGCGAATAAAATAATTATAATCTATTATTTAAGGTCAACTTTGTCTTAAATCGATAGTTAGTAACTATGACCTCATTAAAAAAGAAAAATATCTACATTAACCATATGCAGGTTTATTTTTAATAGATTAAAACTTAATTTGTTTTTGGTCAATTTTGACGCGAATCCGCCATTCGTCTCTTTTTTTCAGGGTTTTTTAGCGCTTGTTTACAATTGTAAGTAAACATTCGAGATTGCAAAAAATATTCCAAAATGCACGGTAATTTATCCGATTTTAATGAAATTTTCAGGTATTGATATTATCAAGTAATGAATCTTATAAATGGCATCAGATTGTATATATATGTTAAAAGACTTTAATTTATATTTTGCCATTGAAAAATTCAGTATATAAAATTCATTTAAAATAAAAATATTCGGATTTTTAAGCTTTAAAATGTGGTATAGTTTCTAGATTCTAGAAATACAATATCTATTGCAATGCAAACCTTTATTTTAGACTACATAAAGTAATAAGTTTTGAAAGAAAACTCGATTGAAATGTACCCTCCCGTTTTTAAAGGCACAGGATAAAGAATAGTGGACTGTATTAATTTATTTCTTTTATCAAGATAATCAGCCGAATAATACAGTTAATAACGACATGAGTAAAAAAATCTCCAAAAAATAATTATTTATTATTTTTTATACATGTTTATTTGTCACGATTCGCGTATTTATTTCTCATAGAATAGCACCGTACGAGTTTTTATTTGTTTTTTGTTTCTATTTCATAAGTTCGGTCTTTTTATCTCTTTGTTTATTACTGTAATTAGTATGAAAAATGACCCAACTCCGCAAAATCAATGTTTACGGCCCACATAAGGAGAGGCAAACTATTAAAGCGGACCGTGAGAAAAAAATGATAGGAAGTTTTGACAAATAAAATGAAGTAATTGCATTATAAGATGCATTATTGAATATGTAAGCGTTGTGGTATAGTTTTCACACGGTACCCAAATGATAATATGTCGCGTTGTCACCTTTTTTCTGAGCGCTACTATCGATCAGACGTTTAAGTGGCGGCGCGCGTTACTATATGTGTATAGAGCAGTAGTTCATCGTCCCACGTCCCTCCAAATTCACCAGTTGCTAAAATGGGTTGATAGAAAATTAAACACGAGAAAGCTATGTAGTCACAAACTGCTTCCTTATCATTACGTGCTCGCTAGTGGGCGTTCCGATGACCAGCAGGAGGTAGGAAAGGGCCAGAGAGAGGAGAAGGAGCAGAGAGAGGAGAAGCAGCTACTTAGATTTATGTGACCTCCACCACTAGGTGCACTGAAGGCCCGATCCGACACGTACAACGGCGAAGGCAAAAAGAGACGCGCGATACATTTCTTCGATGTGTTCTAGCGTTCACTCACGTGGACATCCGGTTCCGGTCAACGACCCGACTTCCGGCTGACACTGTCAATTCTCAGTTGCGGGTCACGCTACGCGATCAGATTCAATCGCTTACGATCCTGTTTTGCTCATCACTATTTTGTTTTACAAACCGATTCATCATCTCTTATAATTTATTGTATTTCTTTCCTTCCCCTTCCATGTTAGTAGTCCTAAGGCTCACAAAAGCAAGGTATAATTATAACCCATCGTGCAACAGATATAGTAAGACACTTGAAAAATTTCATTAAAATCGATACATTCGGCCTGATTTTGCGTAAAATTATGTGGTGGGGGGGGGGGGGACCTAAAGTCATTTTGGCTAAAAAACGCAATTTTAGGCTCATTTTGCCAGTGAGCTACAACTAAGCACTAATATTCGATAATGGCATCACGATACCACCGCATCGACAAAAGCAGATGGCTCTATTAAGGGGTGGAATTTTACAGGTTTGCAGAGATGCCAATCGGTTATTCTACGTCGCAGTCGAAGGGTGATGCGTTTTAATATATGAACACTTCGTAAAAAACTGATGGGTAGAAGTAAGAGAAATAATTCTGACAGTACGTCAACCGGAGATAGAGATTACTACATCTACTTTACTCTGATCTGACACTTTCTTATTCTTGTTTATTCTAAGCATGTTCATCCTTTTATTCTTTTATGGTAAACGCAATCTTTGATTCTCCTTAGAACCCCAAAATATTGCGGTTTGCAAAAACACATCATTGTATAATTGTTAAGTAAATGCTTCAGCCAATGTTTCCATTCGTATTTTCTATTGCCTTTTTGCATCCCACGGACTTGAAAGATACGCAAATACATTTTCGCTTACTTATTATTCGAGGTTCAAGCAAGACAGAAATACAAGATAAGGTTTCATGATTATCAGTACTATAATGTTAATATAGAGCTAACAGGATTCGTCCGGAAAGTCTTGTGCACCCTCTAAAACATTGTTTTAACTTTTATTCTGAGTTTTTTATTTAATTATAATATAATGACTTATGTGGATTATCTTCTAGCCCTAAAAAAGAAAGTAGTTGATACGGTGTGACAATGAATTTACGAGACCAAGAATGTGACTATTAATCTANAGGTTCAGTCGTGCATTCTAACGCCCCAGCCGACAGGGGCGTTGTAGTTTAGAATTTAAAATATATTAAATTGAACATAATTTAGAAGATACATCACATATTGACATGATGATGGCTTTATCTTTTTCAATAAATGAAACGTTTAACGTTGGCAAATACTTCAACTATAATTGAATAATAAAATCATCCCCAGCATGCTTTGATTATTTTATATACATAATTCTTTCATATCTAATTTATTATATATATATAGCAAAATAAAAAACGCTCTCTGGGCGACGTAAAACAAATATTGCGAATTAAAATTTATTATCAGAGAGTTTGTATCATAAGTAAAGTAAAATCATCAAATTTATTAAAGGAGTAAAAAATGAAATAAATTTATAAAGGAGTAAAAAATATAAAAAAATTGAAATGGAAACTTAGTTCTGATAACTTTAAATATATATTAAGATAAAACAAAACTATATATAGATAGATAATACCAGGTTTGTATTTATAAAACTTGTTTAAAAAAACAATGAGGACTGTCTAACATTGCATGCTCAAATTTTGAATGTATTTATTCTACTTATGACGTTTTAGATAGTGTGACGTAATCAGGACATCGTTTTTGTTACAGACAAAAAACCGGAAGCAAATCTCCATTATTAATAAATCTATATATACTGACCCGTCCGCACGTGTAGGATGTGACACAAGGTTAATTTCTTAAGCGGAGTTTAACAGATTTGACTTTCAGAGTTTTCCTTCTTCTAAATTGGTTACCTAAGCAAGGTTAAAGAGCCCAGTCTGCCCTTCTAATTACCCATGATGGAGGGAGAGTAGTTGGATTCATACCGTTCCCAAGTGTTTTTAACTATGCGAAATACAAACAGCCTCGTTCAGGATTTGAACACGGGTGGACGAATCCATTCCATAATTCTTATTTTTCTAAAAACTGTTTTGTACAATGACAAAAACTTAATTCAATTCCTAATTGCTTGTTTTTTTTTTGTGTGTGTGTGCGTTTCTTACTCATAAGCATAGAATAATTATGTGATTTTATAAATTCCTTTTCTCTTTGAGTCTAAAGTCCGCAGTAAATTTTAAGGGTCAACATAGAATATTTTAGTTGATTTTTATAAATCCCCACCTTTTACTGTTGACCCTTAAAATTTACTGTGGACTTTAAGACTCAAAGAGAAAATGAATAATGGAATCAAATGTCCCATATACCATTCCTGATTAAATCCTACTTAACGGATATAATTCCACCAGCGAATGTCACCTGCCGAAAGGGAAAAAATACTAAAAATCAAGGAATAAACAAATTTAATGAAATTTCAGTGTTGATACATTAATGAATAAGCAATATAATGCATTAGTTACCTTATTTGAAACTCTTACATTTTTTCAGATCAATTATCTTTGAACCACGTATGTTTGCGAATCTGTGTTACACCTCAAACATACATGGTTCAAAGTTAACTGACCTGATAAAATGTAAGAGTTTTCAATAAAATAACTGGTGCATTATATTTGTTTATTCATTAATATATCAACACTGAAAAAATTCATTAAATTCGGTTAATTCCCTGATTTTTGGTATTGTTTTTTCTTTCGGCGGGATGACATACGATGTTGGAATTTATGTCCGTTAAGTAGGATTTAACCCCATTCTTCTAACTTTTACTACTACTGTTGGTCAGAAAGACAACATGGTAATTATACTGTTCTATTTTTGATAACTTTTGTATAAGACGCACACGTGACTATTTCTTTCTTATGTTTCTATTTCAATGTAGCTGTTGTTCTCTTTTTTATTGAGTGTTATTTATTTTTAACTTTTATACGGTTTCTCGGAATTTTGTACAAAATACAAAATATACCATATCCCTAATCCTTTTCTTTTCTCAGGAACACTAATAGTAGTAGGATTGGAGTACTTACTACTCGCATAAATCCCCAAATGGGGTCACCAATTTGTAGAGGATCATGAGAATATGTTCAATAATATTAGGAATGACGAATAAAAATATGACACAGCTTAGGTAGAAAACACGGGAAATGATAAAACAAATGCATATGATTATAAAATAACAAATAAATTTATTCAAAATAAATGCAATAATATATGTTCAAAAGACTAGTGTAGATATGATATGTTAATATGTAAATGTAAAAGTTCTTGTGTTAATTTTTGAAAAGTTCGTTATGAGTGGACAGAAATGAGAATCAAGTTTGTATATACGATCTGCATAACAGATTCCTGATGTCGAATGCGGTGGTACGAGTGAATTGTAATAGTAGTAATTGTGTGACTTGGTCGTATTCTATATTGGCAGCGAGACGGATTCGTGTTGTTTCGTCGGATGTGTCTGGTTTAATGTGAGATGAAGTCTGTGTAATTGTTGATTTCATTTTCGTCTTTATGATACTTGATCAGATCAAAAAGTAATTAACTTTTGGCCGCAAACGCACGGACGTAGTAGAAAGCAATTACTAACCTACCAATCGATTTTGATTTTTGTGTAAACATTTTTTTAATCACTTTTCCTTAAATATAGGAAAAGGATTTGTGTTCTGTGTTTGCTTTAATCACTTTCCTTAAGTTTGGAAAAGGGTTGCGTTGTGTTGTTTTAATTTATTTTCTTTAAGTTTGGGAAAAGAAATGGTTACGTGTATTTATTTAAAAATATAGAATTGTATTCTATAGGCTCTATGAGAAGAACACTCCTATAAAGAATCTACGGCTTGAGAAGCTTACTGTCACCGTTCCAGCTTGCTAAAGCAATGACAGCTCACCCATAATTAGACTGGGTACAAAACAGTCTGAAATAAATTCGTTATCCATTTAAATTTGTTTATAAAAAAATTGTTTAAAATTCTTTCGGACCATATGACCTTAAGGCACCCCTTCCGCGATCTCGACTCGTAGGGACGCTTTTCTCATTTACACCGTAAAAATCCGGTTGTTTGTTAGGGGTTAGGGTTAGGGTTAGGGGTTAGGGGTTAGTTTTATAATTTAAAACAAAAAAAACTTCTAAAAATCGTCTGTAAAAATTAACCGGATTTTGACGTGTAAATGGAAAAAATGTCCCCACGATTCGAGATCGCAAAAGGGGTGCTTAAGGTATATGGTTCAAATTCTCTACCAAACTATCGCTACAAATCTTTCAAAGCTTTCGGCATTAAATGACCCACTGAGGTTGATATGCCGTAAAACAGAACAAACAACGCCATCAGCTCTTCTTGAAATCAAATAGGTCTATGAACAAAGTGAAAGAAAGAAAAATGCAAGCGTCAATGGCATAAACCCGGAATGACAGAAGTACGTGTTCATGCACTGTACAGCAAATTCCATGAGCTTCCTGTCTGCTGCTGGGAGCGGGTTAACTTCATCAAGAATTCAGAGATACAGTCATCGTCTATAAAAAACAAAAACAAAGGGGCAGATTCAGACTATCAATTATGGTAATTTATTAAGAAGTGCCCCCGGTCTCCTGCCTCAAAAATTCTACCCGTGCCTATCAAAATAACGACCCATCTCAGTCTATTAAAAACTATCCATCTTCATATCTATCAATCTATCTATCTATCTCAATTTGTTCATATTTATCTATATTACTTTAAATACTAAGATTTTTTTTTATTCATGTTTGTTTAATGTCTTGTTTTTAGTTTAAATAAACAAGAATTACGACAAAAAAAGAAGCGACCCCCCCCCCAAAATACATTTACTTGTCGAAAATATCTATCTATCTCTATTTGTTCATATCTATCTATATTATTTTGTTTATCTATCTATCTATCATATCTATCTCAGTCTATTCCAAACTATATATCCATCTTCATATCTAAACAAGAATTACGACAAATTACGATAAATAAACAAGAATTACGACGAGCTGGTTGTTATTTTGATAGTCACCGGGTAGCAGTTTTTGAGCAGGGAGACCGGGACGCACTTCCTCATAAATTACCCATTATTTTAAACACCAACTATATTTATTTGTTTGCTTTGGTTTGATTGGTTGGTTAATGCATATCAACTCTTATTGGTTATTTGATTCAAAATGTTTTTTGTTTTTTTTTCGCATAAACGATTTGTTATACAAATTAATTCATTAATAATGGAGATTCGTTTCCGGTTTTTGTCTGTAACAAAAACTACGTCACTGTTTACGTCACATTACACAAAATCGTGATAACATAGAATAAATACACTCCAAAATTTGAACATGCAACATTAGACAGTCCTCATTGTTTTTTTAAACAAGTTTTAATAAATACATGACTGGTATTATATATCTATATATAGTTTGTTTTATTTTAATACACATTTAAAGTTTACATTTCAATTTGTTTTATTTTTTAATCCTTTAATGAATTTGATGATTTTACTTACTTAGGGTACAAACTCGCTGACAATGAATGTTTGACTCCCACCCCTCAGGCAATATGTTTCAAAAATCTACTTTTACATCGCCCGGAGGTGTTTTTTTTATTTTGCTAGTATTAATATTAATAATGGATATTCACTGTCTATCTGTCTGTAAGCAAAACTACATCACTGCTTACGTCAAAATTCCCAAATCGTTAAGAACAACCCAATATTATTAATGAAATATATAAAAGCTTTCCTTATAATTCAACATTTGAATCCTTTCAATTGTAATAATGACAATCTAAGTGAATAAACTATATATTATTTAAATAAATAGGCTTAATAAGTATGAAAGTAATTTAAAATTGTATTATTACTTTAAATGGAAAAAAATTATTTGCGAAATTTGTAATCAATTTTAAAAAGTATTTTCTTACGCCCTTTTTTCAGTAAGTTAACTAAAAAGTTTACAAATAAAAATAAAAGCCTACGATTTTGTGTCAAATTTATGAGTCAAATATTCAAAATAATTAGTATTATCTGCGTTATTTGGACTATTGTCCACAATTGGACTGGTGAGCATCGCGCTTTCATTGTGGAAACGTTTATCAACATCATTTTGTATGGATGCATTGAAGATCATTGTGAAGAATTCTTCGCAAACTTCTTTCGGAAAGTCTAAGAGCCTGGGCGCGTTTAAATGTGGAACGGAGTGGAGACTGTTGAACTGAAGCTCTTACCGCTGCCACATTTTCTGGAGTTCTGGCGGTGCGAGGTCGGCGGTTGATTTTCGTTCAATGCAGAACCAGTAGCTCTGAAGTTGGTAACCCATAACAAGATCGTGTTTCGAGCTGGTACGGATCATGTCTACCAAGATTGAAATGCAAACGGAACGCTCTTTTGTGTTGCAGTTACAGATTCATTTTTTGATAAACGTTTTCCACAATGAAAGCGCGATGCT
>CM042166.1:76122650-76147650 GCA_023376005.1 Doryteuthis pealeii
CCCAAATTCTACCATCGTATGTCATCCCACCGAAAGAAAAAAATACCAAAAGTCAGGGAATTAACCGAATTTAATGAAATTTTATGTGTTGATATATTAATGAATAAAAGATAAAATGCACCAGTTATTTTATTTGATAACTTTTACATTTTTTCAGGTCAGTTAACTTTGAACCACGTACCTTTGAGGTGTAACACAGATTCTCAGAGATACGTGGTTTCAAATTTAACTGACCTGAAAAAATTTAAAAGTTTTTTTAATAAAAAAAATGCGTTATATCTTCTATTCATTAATATTTAATTAAATTCGGTTAATTCCCTGATTTTTTTTTGTTTTTTTTCTTTCGGTGGGGTGACATACGATGGTGGAATTTAGGTCCGTTAAGTTCGATTTAAGCCATTCCTGAATATGTCTTGGAGTGCGAAGAAATCATCGGGTAGAAAGCCGTAAAGCATCAGCATTTCCTCCAGCCTCTCAAGGTGCTTGGGGATCGCATCAACTGATCTTCCCAGGAACTCTTGTGGAATGGCAGAAATAAATTCTCGTATTCGTCCTTCAAGTTCTTCTAAAATGGTTGCTTTCGTAGTGTAGACTTGCTCCTTCAGCCAATCCCAAAGAAAAAAGTCACAGGGTATTAAATCAGGGCTTTTGGCCGACCACTTATGCGGCCCACGTCTACCCATCCATCCCCCAGGAAAATATTGATTCAATCATTCAAGAACAACAATAGCAAAATGTGGAGGAGCATCAGCTTACATAAAGATCAAGTCTTCAATATTCTCCCAAGTTATGAAAACTGGCCTGATTCATCTTTCAAAGAATTATAAGGTTAAACTTCGCAAATCGTCGTCAAAATTAAAACGGAAACTTATTTGGTGGTGCTCCATGACATTTTAACTACATTGTATGAATGAACTTTTTTGCAAATTGGGTTTAGGGGTTTGGGGATTAAGGTTGTTTTTAATTACGTATTGCTTAAAAAACAACAACAACAACAAATTACTATACATTTAATTAACCATTGAAATTAATTATTGAATCCAACGGTAGACACATTAGTCTCAGTTGTTTGTGTTAGTATTGCAATGTATAATTTCAATTAAACTTGGTTTTAAAAAATTATTTTTCAACATTAAATGGATAGTAATTTTTTTTAGTAATTAAAAACAACCTTAATCCCCAAACCCCTAAACCCAATTTGCATAAAAGTTCATTCACTTTAGTTAAACTGTCATGGATCACCAAATAAGTTTTCGTTTCAATTTTGACGACGATTTGCAAGTTTAACTAATTATAAATAAGAGAGTCTTATAATTTGCTTGAAGCATTGTGTATATATTGGTTAGGAGGTTGATTTAGAAGGCTATCACAATGCAGGTGTAAAGAAAAAATAATACGATAACAATGGTGTTGTGTGTTAACTTGTATCTAATTCTTGAATTTTCGAGATAATATCTCTTTTTCAAAAGATCACTGGAACTGAAGCAGTCTAGTTATGGCATTTCTTTTTAAATGAATTTTTTTTTTTTTGAAAATGATGGTATTTTTATATAACTGTATTCTCGTGTTGTATGCTTACGTGAATGCAGATTTTTTTTGTACTTGCGCGTATGTTGTCATGCGCGTGCCCATGTAAATGCGTGTTGGTTGTGACGTTATGACTGTATCATAGCGCGGATTGCACGTGCATATGTATGTGCGTATTAAAGAGCGTATTTGTGTTTGGTGGCCATGGTGATGTATAATATTTCGTGTTGGATGTAATATAAATCAATTTAATCATTTATTATTATTATTATTATTATTATTATTATTATATAATCAATATTATTATTATATTTACTAGCAAATATATGCACCCTCCGGGTAAGTATTTAAGTTTTAATGTAATAAAATATTGTATTAAATTAGAAAGGCTAATGAAACTAAATAAGAATACAGATAAGATTTGAAACAGAGGGAGTATAATAAAAGATTTGAAACAGAGGGAGTATAATAAAAAATGGAACAACTGAAACTTACTCCTTCATCACTCTCGTCTTTCATTGTTATTTTTTCTAATTTAAGTACTTAGTTATAAGAGGAAGTAAAGAATAAAATGACAGTTATTTTATCTTGTTAATGGATTTCATTTAAGATTCATTGAAGAGATTTTTGCTTATATTCATTAAAATAAAACCAAACAGTTAGAAATCAATAATACTAAGCACATATTTATTAAAATTACATTTTTAATATCAATATGCAAATTAGCCTTCCCGTTCACACTGTAAACCGCTATTTTGTTGTATATATAAATACAATTGCATGTTATTAGTATGTAGATATGGTTAACAGTATAAATAATGTAAAACAATTTTATTAATAATTGAGGTTAAAATAAGGATAAATTCATGGTGAATGTGACGTCAATTACTAAGGGAATTGTGACTTGAATAGTGATTTAGTTTCGGTTACAGACAGAAAAACACACAATCCCATTATAATAAGATATAATCAATATTATTATTATATTTATTTGTTTATTTACTTATTTATATCTAATTCAATTTATTTTCTTTTTTTATATTTTTAATATGTACATATATATATATTTATTTATTTAATTAATTTTTTAAAATATATATATAAATCTTTCATATTTACCTTGTCCATAAGTGTGTATGTGTGTGTGTTAGAAAAAAGGTAAAATAGTTCAATTCATCAATATCTAGTGTAATTATAAATAGTTTAAAATATGGAGTTACTTTTCTATCACCCTGTATATCTGGCATAAATAACTACTTCTCGAGACACTTAGAGAAAAGGCAAGATGAGACCTACATAAAGATGCTGGGTGTTCCAGATAAATCCTCCGAGCACCCCCCCCCCAAAAAAAAAACAGCGTTTGTACGGATACTTATCTCCTATCTCACAAACCGTTCAAGTAACACGAAAAATACATACTGTGCACGGCTGAAGAAGTAAGGACGAACTCATAAGCGACGTTCTCCAATGGATACCTATACACGGAGAAACATAGGAAGCGCGTGGTGTAATGGTTAAAGTCATGGGAATTGGACTCGTCGTCCCGAGTTCAAATCCTGGACGTGGCAATTATTTCACTTAGCGCTAATACCCTTGGGAAAGGTATGAATCCTACTCTCCCTCCAGCTATGGATAAATAGTAGGGCAGACTGGGCTCTTTAACCTTGGTTAGGCAACCGGTCTAGGAGAAGGAAAACTCTAAATTCAAACCTGTTGAACTCCGCTTAAGAAATTGACCTTGTGTCGCATCCTGCTCGTGCGGAGGGGTTGGTAAATATATATACACGGAGAAACACCAGTGTTGGCTGGGACTATCAAAAACATACATTCAATGCGTCTACAGGACTTACCAAAAGTGATAGGGACGGATGGCGAGAGAGAGAAGAGAGTGAAAGAAATCCATGCTGTCAGTGATGATGATTAAAATGCCCTTCAAAAAGAGGAATGGCAGCTGAACTGAGCTATTTTTGGCACCACTCATCCGGGATGGTCCACGCATTAAACACGGAATTATGTTAAAACTTCCTTTGTCAGGTGGGGGTGAGACTAGATATATAAATAACTACTTTCAAAAGGTCTTTGACAGTCACAAACGTGTGACATTTATGAACTTAAATATCCACTCACAAGGTACGAGGCCGATACTGGGTAGGAAATGAGACTAGTCTTGTACTTGTTCCTCTCAACCTAGCCTATCTTTTCCGTGACTTTCACACATGTGTTGTTACTTAATACTCAAAAAATGCAGAGACTATCATAGTTGATCTATCCTACTAGCCCTATCGTGTGTAATGGTTTGTAAGCTTATCTTGCAGATCCATAACTACAGATTTCGATCTTCGCTGATACCCCCATACTTACCACCTTGTGTCACGTCCTACCCATAGCAATCGGGTTTGGTAAATACTTACTATCCCTCCGTGACAATAACAATAGGAAAATCGTGATGCTTATAAAGATCATGTGTTTTTTATTCACCGAGTCATATGATATTCTCGCCCGAGTTTTCCGGATCGTCTGGGACTATTGTTTCATAAAAATGTAAGTAAAGTTGACGTGTGGCTATTGTCGGTATCAGCTGGACAGCGAGGGAATCTATCCCCTTTTCGTTAGCGCTAGATCAGGGAGATTGAGCACCACACCTACCATCAGCTCTTAAAAACCAGACAGCGAGGGAGTCTATCCTCTTTTCGTTGGCGCTAGATCAAGGAGATTGAGCACCACACCTACCATCAGCTCTTAAATTGCTGAAAATGAAATAAAAGTAAGAAAATTTGGTGGAGTGGCCTATTGTCAGTATCAGCCAGACAGTGAGGGAGTCTATTCCCTTTTCATTAGCGCTAGATCAAGGAGATTGAGCACCACACCTACCCTTAAACTGTTGGAAATGAAATAAAAGTAAGAAAAGTTGGCGGTGTGGGCTATTTGTCGGTATCAGCCGGACAGCGAGGGAGTCTATCCCCTTTTCGTTAGCGCTAGACCAGGGAGATTGATTCTGCTGAGGCGGAGACCAGGATCGAACAAGGAACTTTGCGATTCCTGGGCAGATGCTCTACTGAGCTAAACCAGCCCCTTAGTAAAGATGGCGTGGTGGCCTATTGTCGGTATCAGCTTATCGCCTTTTCACAAGTGCCAGACCACCCTGTCGGCTGTGGCGTTAGAATGCACCGACTGCACCTCTGCAGAGGAGTAAGACTCCCCCAATGGGGCCACCTGTTGGCCGTGGGTGGCGACCCGTGATGCTTAAGGATAGAGCCCAGGTGGATGAGCAGTTCATGACATGCAATACTCCCCTTTGGCCCTATCTTGGGCTAGACGGGCGGTCGGAGAGGCACCCTCCGATCAATCGGCTGGTCACGTCAAGCCCTAGCACCTATATTTTTCCCAACTCTATTGCCCTTATGGCAAGCCCCAATTCCTTTTTATCATATGGGTGCTAGAAGGCGGTGGCTGCGGGTCTACATGTCCTGGGAATGACGTTAAACTCTATCTGATGGTGAGGTTACAGTTTTGGAGATTTGGGGAATGTGGAGCACCCCTTCATCACCATTGCTCCCTGGTCCACTCTGACCTGGAGTGGTAGTACCTCTTAGGGTTCCATCTATGGGTTAAATAGAAAACATGAGTTTATAAACAAAATTGTATTATGCATTAAGAATGAATTTATTTCACAACTTTGTCGGCATTAAATGACCCACCGAGGTTGATATGCCGTAAAACAAAACAAACCAAACAAGAGTCAGACAAGGGAGATTGTTTTTGCTACACCTACCGCCAGCTCCTCACTTTACCGCACAGATCAGATTATCTAATTTATGCTACTCATCTGCTGAGTTGGCGGGGACCGGTATCGAACTCGGAACCCGGAACTTTGGCGGGTGCTCATACTACTGAGCTAACCGCAGTTGTTTCATAGTTAAACAAAATGTATGGAACAAAATGTATTTTTTTCTGTAACAAAAAGGTTTACATTTCCTTGTTCTTAAATAAAGAAAAAGTATTATTTGCCAAATTATTATTGTTGTATACTCTCTTTCCTTTCTTACTTCTATTCTTCTTCTTCTAGCGTCTGGACTTCGTCTTGGGGACTTCGTGTCTGGTCTTCCATTGGGGATTTCTCTTTATCAGAAGCCCTGTGTCATTGGTAGTTTTTAGATAATAACACAAGACTTCGATTTAACTTAGATCATATTTTATTCTGAAATCCCCACCAGACTACCTGCGCAGATTGAGTCGGAGCGTGCATAACACGACTGACCACCGTCATGGTTTTGGCCGATCTGACTAAAATCTCTTTCTAATCTAAACTGGAAGAAGGTCTTTCCACCGATTCTCACGGTATCCACCGGAAGGATCAGGATGAGGTCAAGCCTTGTCATTATTCAATCCTTCAAGGCCACCGGCTGAACTTATAACAGCCATTTTGGTTTCTACACTACTGTGCATAAATATTAGGATCTAATAATTATGTAACATTATGTCTAGAGTAAATTTAAAATGCCTATTTTAAATACCTAGTTGGGTAAATACCCGAGACGAGATCCTGGTGGATGAGCGGTCAATGACGTGCAACACTCCACTTCGGGTTAAACTGGCGTTCAAAGAGGTCTCGTTTTCGATCAATCGGCTGGTCACACCAAGCCAAAGCGCCTATATAATTGCTCTCATGGCAACCCCCAACCCTTTTTATCGTGTCATTATTCTTTATGCCATTTGTGGCGGCAGGCTTTCTGTAGGGGACTGTTCATGTCTGAAGTCACCCTGGCGCAACACCATGAAGCTAGGAGGTCCAGATGAAAGCCGCGGCAACAAAGCACCGGCACATCAACATCTTCAGGGACAGCCTTCACATGCGACATCTGTGGTTGAGAATGTTTTTCTAACATTAGACTTTACAGTCACAGGAGGCGCTGTAACTTCAGGGGCACAAAAACTATAATATAGTCTTCCGAGACTGAAATGCCAATAAAAAATTCTTTATGGTAAAAATTTATAGAAAAATTCTTCATATATTAGCTAGAAGGCAGAGGCTGAGAGTCTTATTGTCTGGGAATAACATTAGAATCCATCTAGTGGTGAGGTTCCAAATCTGGAGCTCTGAGGAGTGTTGAATGCGCCTTCATTACCTTTACACCAATGTCTACTCTGACGGGGTGGTTGTACCTATTAGGGTTCCATCTATGGGTTGAATAGATAAAAAAAATGAACTGGGTTTCTAGAATTAAGTTAATATTCTTGGATATACTTTTTTATATTCACTAGCAAATATATGCACCCTCCGGGTGCAAGTATTTAAGTTTTAATGTAATAAAATATTGTATTAAATTAGAAAGGCTAATGAAACTAAATAAGAATACAGATAAAAAGATTTGAAACAGAGGGAGTATAATAAAAGATTTGAAACAGAGGAAGTATAATAAGAAATGGAACAACTGAAACTTACTCTTCCATCACTCTCGTCTTTCATTGTTATTTTTTCGAATTTAAGTATTTAGTTAAAAGAGGAAGTGAAGAATAAAATGACAGTTATTTTATCTTGTTAATGGATTTCATTTAAGATTCATTGAAGAGATTTTTGCTTATATTCATTAATAAAACCAAACAGTTAGAAATCAATAATACTAAGCACATATTTATTAAATTCGATTTTTTAATATTAATATGCAAATTAGCCTTCCCATTCACATTGTAAAGCGCTATTTGTTGTATATATAATATAATTGCATGTTTGTTAGTATGTAAACATAGTTAACAGTATTAATAATGTAAGACAATTTTATTAATAATTGAGGTTTAGATAAAAATAAAATCATGGAGAATGTGATGTCAATAACTAAGAGAATTGTGACTTGAGTAGGAATATAGTTTCGGTTACAGACGGAAAAGCACACAATCTCCATTATAATAAGATTTGTATATCATCTTGGTGTCTTAGGCGGGAATATTGTTCAACTGGGAGTCATCTTCAAGGTCTAATATTTTTATTATATTCGGTTTGTATATAAGTATCTAAATTGTGTTTACCAAAACAGAAATAAACGCCACTGTATTTCTTTTAACAGTTTTATTACAAAATTTGTGGGTTCTGTTTTTTTCTGGGTCACCCTAATTTTCCGACGGATTTGCAAGTTTAGCCGAAAAATGTTTATTAAAAAAACTGAGTATTCATTAAGAATTGATTTATTTCAAAACTTTCTCGGCATTGAATAACTCACCGTGGTTGATATGCCGTAAAACAAAACAAACATATAAACCTGTACCGAGAAGCGCGCGAAAATACGTAGTCTCGCGAGACTAACTGTGAAAACGAAGTACCACCTAACATACTAGCTACTATTTACTCGCTAACCGAAGAGTGTTTACGGTTTTAATACAACTTTAATCGTGGGCAGTGTATATCCCATAATACTTATAAATCTGACCCCTTTTTGAAAATAAGAGTATTTAAGCCTCATCTACTTACGATAACAGCAGCAGTCGAAGAGACTGGTACGTTTTGCCGACTGTAGTGCGTAAGTTTGTTTTTAGAATAAAAGTAATTCTGTGGTGAAAGGATTATTATAGCGTGTTTTCTGTCAGTAAATAAATCTAGTTAAGTTAAAGATAGAATAGTGATGACCAGTTAAATATTACAGTTGAGATAAATCTCAGATTAGGAAACAACAAAAAGTCGCAGGAAGTTGATTCGATTGAATATGGAGGATACTGCATTTGCAGAATCCTACTGACTATATTGAAACTGCTGATCAAAATATATTCATAATTTTTACCCAACGTCTCTGCCACGTCACACCAATATATTTAAGCTGATTTTTCTGATAAAATATTTACTAAAAATAGTTTTTGAACAAGATGGTGACCTCTTCACACTGGATGGCAAGACTATAAAATTTGTATGTTGCTGATTAAATGCTGTTATATCGTATAATTTGACTTGTCTTTTCCCTGCCGAATATCCTGAGTTGGGTTATCCTCTTTTGGATAACCTAATGCATTATAGGAATGCCGGTGTGTTGAGAACTTTGAGATATAAGGCGTGTGGTAAATGCCTACTCTTATCTATAGACTCGGCGATAATCATGTGACCAACCTATTGGCCAATCACTGGCAGTGATCTGCTGCTGATATTATTATTTACACTGGCTGTTCTGGTCATACCTGCTCACAATGCTTTGAACCTTCGTGAACGACGGATCATAGGATTATATCACTGGACCTTTGACACTACGTAGGATTCCAAAACTTAGGACTTATTCACTTACCAAAGGATTCTATAGTTCAGGACTTATTCACTTACCAAAGGATATTATAGTTCAGGACTTATTCACTTACCAAAGGATTCTATAGTTCAGGACTTATTCACTTACCAAAGGATATTATAGTTCAGGACTTATTCACTTACCAAAGGATTCTATAGCTCAGGACTTATTCACTTACCAAAGGATATTATAGTTCAGGACTTATTCACTTACCAAAGGATTCTATAGTTCAGGACTTATTCACTTACCAAAGGATTCTATAGTTCAGGACTTATTCACTTACCAAAGGATATTATAGTTCAGGACTTATTCACTTACCAAAGGATTCTATAGCTCAGGACTTATTCACTTACCAAAGGATTCTATAGTTCAGGACTTATTCACTTACCAAAGGATTCTATAGTTCAGGACTTATTCACTTACCTTATTCACTTACTATAGCTCAGGACTTATTTACTTTAAGTCCTTTTGGCCAAGGATGGCGGTCAGAAACTTAACACGGTGTTGGCTTCAAACTAATACCCCACAAATTTTTATAGGATAAATACCTACTTAGGACACATTTTTGCCGGGTGTGGAGTCTTATTCCTCTGTAAGGAATACAATCAAGATATTCCAAGCAACAGTACTAGTAGTAATAGGATTACTTGATTGTTTTGTTTTACGACATATTTACCTCGATGGGTCCTTTAATGTCGATAAAGTTTTGAAATAAATTCATTTTTAATGGATACTCAATTTTTTTATAAAACATTTTTCTATTTAACCCATACATGAGACCCTAACAGGTATTACCACTTCGGATCAGAGTGGATCAGGGAGCAATGGTGATGAAGAGGTGCTTCATATTCTCCAAACCTCCAGAAGTGGAATCTCACCATCAGTTAGAGTTTAACGTCATATCCAGGACACTAAGACCCTCAGCCACCACCTTCTAGCACCCATATGATAAAAAGGGTTGGGGCTTGTCATAAGGGTAATAGGGTTGGGACAATCATATAGGTGCTAGGGCTTGATGTGAACACCTAATTGATCGGCGGGAGCCTCTCCGACTGCCCGTCTAGCCTGAGTAAGGTCCAAAATGGAGTGTTGCGGGTCATGAACTGTTCATTCACCAGGATTCCGTCCTTAAGAATCATAGGTCACCACGCACGGCCAACATGTGGCCCCATTAAGGGGTATTCTTACCCCTCTGCAGAGGTGCAGTCGGTGTATTCTAAAGCCTCAGCCGACAGGACTGAGGATTAATTCTAGTAGTAGTAGTAGTAGTAAATGTTCTGATAGCATTGTCCTTTTCAGTAATGTATATTTACCAACCCCTCCGCACGAGCAGGATGCGACACAAGGTCAATTTGTTAAGTGGAGATTAACAGGTTTTCCTTCTCCTAGAATGGTTACCTAGCCATGGTTAAAGAGCCCAAACTGCCCTGCTATCTACCCATAGCTGGAGGGAGAATCGTATTCACACCTTTCCCAAGAGTCTTAGCCCCATGTGAAATGCTAACAGCTTCGTCCAGGAATTGAACTCGGATCGACGAGTCCATCTCTACGAATCTATCCATTAGGCCACGCGCCCTAGTAATAGTCGGAGGACTTGCCTCATCATGTTACCTCTGTCACTCCCATGAAACGAATTTGTATTGTTTCTTTCTTGCGTAAGAAATTAGATTTGGTCTTATTCCCGTGTTATTTGTGAAACAATAGAAGTCCACACAATCGCCATCCCAGTCTTATGAAAATAATTCCGTGTTTATTTGATGTTATTTACGTAAACTCCATCCCAACCGGACAGAAAGACATTTCATTAATTTATTCATGTGCACGAACACAAGCAACACAATGAGAAAGAGGTAAAATCGTGTTGCGTCAGGATTCGAAATGGATTTTCAGTGCATTCTACCGTGGTGTAATGGTTAGCAAGCTAGTTATGCATATCTATTACAACCGAACAACGAGTTCAAGTCCTTGCTGGAAACTCCACAATTGGGACCTTGTGTCATATCCTACGCGTGGTGAACGAATTGAGTAAAGAAGGGGGTACAATCGTGGTGTAATGTTTAGCAAGCTCGTTTTGCAGATCTATTATTACTGAAGAGTGAGTTCAATCCTTGCTGAATGCCCCACAATCGGGATATTGTGTCACGTCCTAAGCTACACAATGAGAAGAGGTAAAATCGTGTTGCGTCAGGATTCGAAATGGACTTTTTAGTGCATCCCACCGTGGTGTGATGGTTAGCAAGCTAGTTATGCAGATCTATTACAACCGAACAACGAGTTCAATCCTTGCTGGAAACCCCACAATTGGGACCTTGTGTCACATCCTACGCGTGGTGAACGAATTGAGTAAAGAAGGGGGTCCAATCGTGGACCCATATGGCAAGCCCCAGCCCTTTTTATCATATGGATGCTAGAAGGCGGTGGCTGCGGGTCTACATGTCCTGGGAATGACGTTAAACTCTGTCTGATGGTGAGGTTCCAGTTCTGGAGGTTTGGGGAATGTGGAGCACCCCTTCATCACCATTGCTCCCTGGTCCACTCTGACCCGGAGTGGTAGTACCTGTTAGGGTCCCATCTATGGGTTAAATAGAAAACTGTATTTATAAAAAAATTGTATTATCCATTAAGAATTGATTTATTTCAAAACTTTATCGGCATTAAATGACCCACTGAGGTTGATATGCCGTAAAAAAACATAACAAAACAAAAACAAACCAATTGTGGTATAATGCTTAACAAGCTCGTCTTGCAGATCTATTACTACTGAACAGTGAGTTCAATCCTTGCTGAATTCCCCACAGTCGGGATATTGTGTCACATCCTAAGCTACACAATGAGAAGAGGTAAAATCGTGTTGCGTCAGGATTCGAAATGGACTTTTTAGTGCATCCCACCGTGGTGTGATGGTTAGCAAGTTAGTTATGCAGATCTATTACAACCGAACAACGAGTTCAATCCTTGCTGAATGCCCCACAATCGGGACATTGTGTCACATCCTACGCGTGGTGAACGAATTGAGTAAAGAAGGGGATCCAATCGTGTACCCTTATGGCAAGCCCCAGCCCTTTTTATCATATGGATGCTAGAAGGTGGTGGCTGCGGGTCTACATGTTCTGGGAATGACGTTAAACTCTATCTGATGGTGAGGTTCCAGTTTTGGAGGTTTGGGGAATGTGGAGCACCCCTTCATCACCATTGTTCCCCGGACCACTCTGACCCGGAGTGGTAGTACCTGTTAGCAAGCTAGTTATGCAGATCTATTACAACTGAACAATGAGTTCAATCCTTGCTGGAAACCCCACAATTGGGACCTTGTGTCACATCCTACGCGTGGTGAACGGATTGAGTAAAGAAGCGGGTCCCAATCGTGGTGTAATATTTAGCAAGCTCTTCTTGCAGATCTATTACTACTGAACAGTGAGTTCGATCCTCACTGATGTCCGTACCTACGACATTGTATCACATTCTACCCGCGGTGAATGGGTTGAATAAAAAGGGGGTCCCATCGTGGTGCAATGTTTAGCAAGCTAGTCCCGCAAATCCATTACTACTAAATAGCTAGTTCTGGCGAGAGATTGTCATGGATATCCATACTGCTTGCGCGACATTAACGTTCCATTCATTGTTCATTTCTATCTTGGTAAGTACAGATTCAATCTCGATACTTATATGACACACACCTTATATATATATATATATATATATATATATATATATATAAAATAAAAATTAGAAAGCAATTGACAATGCAATGGAATAGGTGATGAAAATGATATTTATTTACCTGTTTCCTCAAACAGGTAAATAAACATAATTTTCAACACCTATTCCATTGCATTGTCAATTGCCTTCTAATTTCTATTTTAAACACATACGTACAATGCTTCAAGCAAACTATGAAAAATAGCACAGTTCACTTACCTAGGTAGTAATATCTCATCCACAGAAAGCGATGTTAATACACGAATAGGAAAGGCATGGGCGGCCACAAACAGACTATCAGTAATATGGAGATCCGATCTCACTGACAAGCTAAAGCAACAATTCTTCCAGGCTGTTGGTTATATCAGTTGCTGCTATATGGCTGCACCACCTGGACCCTGACAAAGCGCCTCGAGAATAAGCTAGATGGTACCTGCACAAGAATGCTGCGAGTAGTCCTGAACAAGTCATGGAAGCAGCACCCCACAAAGAAGCAACTATATGGTCACCTGCGCCCCATCTCACAAACCATCCGGATGAGACGGACTAGACATGCAGGACACTGCTGGAGAAGCGGGGATGAGCTCATAAGCGACGTTCTCCTGTGGAAGCCAACACATAGACATGCTAATGTAGGACGCCCACTAAGGACCTACATTGACCAACTATGCGAAGACTCCGGATCTGCACAGAGGACCTCACAGGGGCTGAGTAATAGGGAAGGTTGGCAAAGATTGTCATGGATATCCGTGCTGCACGCGCGACCTGATGATGATGATGATGAAATATATATATATATATATATATTATATAATATATATATACATACTACCGATCAATTTTTGGGACCCACATTGATTGTTTCCTCTAAACTTAAAAATATGAATCTTGTTTCATGTCTTTAAAGAAATGAATTTAATTTTTCAATGTTTGCATGCAGCTTTGAAATTACTTAAATCAAAATAAATATAAGATAATTGCAATTTCATAAATAAGATTAAAGCAAATTTATAATTTATTTTCATCAAATCATCCACAATGACAATTTATTAGCGCAGAACAAATTCTTAGCATCTTGTAAAACTATTTTATTGGATGTGATTCCCAGGCAGTGTGTTGATGAGGATGAAATGTAACGGGAAATATGCTTTTTAGATGAAGACTTTAAAATAACGTTTGTTGACTTTGACTAGAATGCTGGGTAAACTCACGGCAGTAGATTTATCCGATGCTGGTAGTTGTCTCAGGAGGACGCCTGTTTTTATCTTCTGCTGCAGTGGTTTGATTGTCTGTGTGAATGGATGTAAGAAAAAGAAAAAAGGAAGGCAATGAATTTCCTTTCTTTTTCTTTTTTTCTTTCTTTTTCTTCATATGTTTAAAAATATTTTATTGCTCGTGTTTCTTTATCTCAAAAACATTTCCATCTTATTTCCAAAACAACAAACTACATGAAATAATGCCACAAATAGGAAAACTTCAAATAAATCAAACCAAAATATCCAGAAAAGAAGAAGTAATATTATCCAGACTAAGAATAGGACACTCATACATTACCCATTCATACCTCCTCAAAAAAGAAGCAGCCCCATATTGCATACCATGCCAAAACCCTACACAATCAAACACATTTTAACAGAATGTAGCAACCTAAAACAAATAACAAATACTACCAAACAACAAATCTAAAACAGATATTCTACCAAATAAACCCAGAAAAACTACTTGGATACATAAAGAAGCACACATCTACAACAAAATCTAAAAATCTTCCCAAAAAATGAAACACAAAAAATATATGTTAAAAAGAATCATCTAAAAGTTTCCGTTCACAAAATGTCAAAAAAAAAAAAGTCTCTAGAAAATTAAACATTATCACCAATTCATTTCAAAAACGTAGTCGCCATTAAATGACCCATTGAGGTTGATATGCCGTAACAAAAACAAAATCAAACTCTTCATGGTGTTTACGTAATAGATTCATTAAAGAATTAAATATTTTATTGGATATGATTCCCGGGCAGTGTGTTGATGATGAAATGTAACGGGAAATATGCTTTTTTAGATGAAGACGTTTTTTAAAGAGCGTTTGTTGACTTTGACTAGAATGCTGGGTAAACTCACTGCAGTAGATTTGTCCGATGCTGGTAGTTGTCTCAGGAGGACGCCTGTTTTTATCTTCTGCTGCAGTGGTTTGATTGTCTGTGTGAACGGATGTAAGAAAAAGAAAAAAGGAAAGCAATGAATCTCCTCTTTTCTTTTTTTCTTTCTTTTTCCTTCATATGTTTAAAAATATTTTATTACTCGTGTTTCTTTTTATCTCAAAGTCTGCAGAGATGTCAGGATTTTATTTAAAGACATCTTACAAAAAAAAACTGTGCCAGGGTTTCCTCCTGTAAGGTTTTATAATACTTTATGTCGGGGCACGGTCTCAAACGTATGTATGTATGTTATGTATGTGAAAATGGAAAAGGAATTGAATCCGACAATATGAGGAAAAATGAGTAAAGAAAAGAAATGTAAATGGATAAAATGAATTTAATCGATATCACATTAATCGATATCACTTACACATGTGTTTCGGTCAGTTAATATATGTGAAAATATTTCGCACACATAGAAGAATGGACCTTCATCAGAGTGAACATTTATTTTGAATGAAAAAATTCGTTGGGAAAAACAACAGAGATTTTTGGAAATATTCGAAAATCGAATTTTTTTAAATTTGGAACCATCTTACGATAACATCTTAATAAATTAAACAACTTATATTTTTTTTCATATGTTTAAAAATATTTTATAGCTCGTGTTTCTTTTTATCTCAAAGTCTGCAGAGATGACATGATTTTATTTAAAGACATCTTACAAAAAAAAACTGTGCCAGGGTTTCCTCCTGTTAGGTTCAGTGGAACTCTCCTGTGTCAAGAGACAGGAAGTTGAATGATTAACCCCTTTAACGAGTTAGAACAGTGGTTCCCAACCATTTTAGTACCATGCTGCACTTTTTTGCAATACTTATTTAAAAATCATCATCAGAGCACAATGATAATTAGGTCCGTTTTTAGAGGTAAATGTTTTCAATCCGGACTCATCGAGAGAGAAGCAGAAAATAATTTAAATTCAAACCGGAAACATTGTTTTTTTTTCCCCAAAAAGCGTGTAAGCCATGCGATCGCTTCGTCTTTGTTCATTCGCTGCGTGTTTCGCTGTTTCGCTAACGTCATGTACATTTCGCTACATCGTGTTTCTTCAGTGTAACCGTTTTTGAAAGAAAAAGAAATACTTCAAATTCAAAAATAGAAAAATTCTCTTTTTTTTTTAAAGAAGAGTTTTAACCCGTTCATGGACGGTTAGTAACGGATTTTTCAGAAAAGAAATGTTTTTATCTAATTATTTAAAAAAAATTACTTTTTATGTAAAATACGAATGGTGTAAGGGTGTATTGGAATAATGTGACATTTAAATTTGTTAGGAAGTGTATGTCTAAAATGGTTATGTGAAAGGGATTTTATGATTTCTGAGTACAAGTGTCGCTAAATATGGAGATATATTTTTGAAAAGACTTGTCTTTGGGGGATGGTTTGATGTGTGAGAATAATGCAAGATTTTATAATTCTACGTTAGTGTTCTATTGCGTATGTGAGTTGATATTTTGGCACCTTTAAAATCAAAGGTATGGTTATGGTCTAAAATATGTTTAGCTTGGGCGTTGTTTAGAAAACCTTGTTTAATATGATATCTATGTTCAGTCAAATATCTTATTATAATGGAGATTGTGGGTTTGTCTATCTGTAACCGAAACTATATTACCATACAAGTCACAATTCCCTTAGTTATTTACATCACATTCTCCATGATTTTATTTTTATTTTAACCTCAATTATTAATAAAATTATTTTACATTATTAATACTGTTGACCATACCTACATACTAGTAACATGCAATTGTATTTATATATACAACAAAATAGTGGTTTACAGTGTGAATGGGAAGGCTAATTTGCATATTGATCTTAAAAATTTGATTTTAATAAATATATGCTTAGTATTATTGATTTCTAATTGTTTGGTTTTATCTTATTGAATTTGATCAAAAATCTCAGGGATAAATCTTAAAAGAAATCCATTAACAAGAAGAAATAACTGTCATTTTATTCTTTATTTCCTATTTTAACTAAACAGTTAAATTAGGAAAATTTACTAATGAAAGACGGGAGTAATGGAAAATGATGGAAGAGTTATTTTCAGAGTTGTTCTATTTTTCAATCATACCCCCTCTGTTCGAAAAGTTTTTATCTGCATTCTTATTCAATTTCATTAGCTTTTCTAATTTAACATGATATTTTATTATATTAAAACTTATATACTTGCACCCGGAGGGTGCATATATTTGCTAGTATATATAAGGATAAGATGATATGAAAAAACACAAATGTTATTCAAATAAATTTATTTATTTAGCTTTATATTGCTGATATTGAAATATTTCGATTTCTTTCAAAAGTCTTCTTCAGAGCTTATTATGTGGAGTTAATAGGAGAGTGTGACCTATTAACACCACATAATAAGCTCTGAAGAAGACTTTTGAGAGAGAAAATCGGAATATTGCATTATCAGCAATATAAAGCTGAATAAACATCTGTGTTTTTCATATCATCTTATGCTTATATACCGTCGGATTAATGGTAATTATGAACTTTTGTTTAGTAAATTAGTGTGTCCCTGAAAAAACAGAACCCACAAATTTTGTAATAAAACTGTTAATTTTAACTAGGGGGTTTAGGTTTATTTAGGGTTGGGGTTATATATATATATATATATATATATATTATATATTATTATATATATGAAAGTAAGTAAACAAACAATGTTTATTTTTTCTATGGCCTTTTTTGGAGGATATGTGCTTAATTGAAGTCATACCTAATTTTGAAAATTAATTAGTTAATAATTAACGAATTTAGGCGGGCATATATGTTCAAATGTAAGGCTAAACAAATCGAGCGAAATGTACATACAAGGATTGACATTTTCTCGATTTGTTTAGCCTTACATTTGAACATATATGCCGGCCTAAATTCGTTAGAATTAGGTATGACTTCAATTAAGCAGATATCCTCCATATATATATATATATATTTGGGAGAATATGTACTTAATTGAAGTCGTACCTAATTTTGAAAGTTAATTAATTAATAATTAATTAATTAGGCGGGCATACCTATTAAATGTAAGGCTAAACAAATCGAGAAAAATCAATCTCTGTATGTACATTTCGGCCTATTAGACCTCATCAGCAGAGCTATAGATAGAAAGACCGCCTTGTGCGTGATTCGAAACCCAACTGTCAGCTGACAGGCGAGTACCGTAACCTCTACACTAACCAAAATTGTGGCTAAATAAAGCCATTCATAAACACATCGTTATGTATTTAACNCTTTATCAATAATATATATATATATATATATATATATATATATGACCCTTAGTGACCTGTCTCTTTTCATTTGTTTACATTTCCAATTTCCTATTGTCAAACAAACTCGCACTGAGTGACTTTGCAGATGCCCATGCACTGAACAACCTCAGATTTTTAAACTGTTTATTCTTATTTAAAAATATTGATGGAACCTTGTTTAGGGCGTGTCGGACTTTATCATGTCACTTGAGGATTGTTCATCATGTGCATATCTATCTTTCTATCATTAATCTCTCTCTCATATAATATATATAATAAATAATATATATATATATATATATAGAGTAAAGTAAAGTCGTCGGGGTGGCCTAAAATCGGTATCAGCCAATCAGCGAGGGAGTCTATCCCCTTTCAATAGCGCTAGACCAAGGAGATTGTTTTTGGCGTCTGAGAGGTGGAGTACCACACCTGCCATCAGCTCCTTACTTTACCGCACAGATTCCTTTGCTACTCATGCGCTGAGTTGGCGAGGGCCGATATTGAACTAGGAACCTTGTGGTTCCTAGCCGAACGCTGTATGTGTGTGTGTATATAATATATATATATATGTGTGTGTGTGAGTTATTATGTATATATATAGTGTGTGTATTATATATATATATATATATATATATAATATTGCGTCTTGAAACCTATCATCATCATAATCCTCATCAAGGTGTTCCGGCAGCACGGATTTTTTCCTCTCTGTTTCTCTCTCTCTTCTCTCCCCTCTTTCACTGTCTGTCTGTCTGTCGTCTGTCTCTCTCTCTCTCTCTCTCTTCGCACAACACACACTACCGTTCACTACCAACATCACTATTAGCAAGTCCTTTAGACTGCATCTAGTGTCCGTACAGATCTGATTAATGTAAGTTTGAACGGCCTACACTGACGTATCCATGTGTAGGAGTCCATAGTAACATTGCTTATGAGTTCGTCCTTACTTCTCCAGCGGTGCTCCAGCATGCTTGCTCATCTTACTTGGATGGTTTGTGAGATGGGAGATAAGTGGCCGTGCAGCTGCTGTTTTAAAGGTGCTGCTTCCGAAATGTATTCAAAACAGCACGATCATCACTCTTGTAAGTTCTCTTGGCGGCATCCAGTGTCCGCACAGGCCAATTCTTATCACGCTTAAATCACCTGTTCCGACAAATATCTCAATAGTGATTCATGGGGAAAAAAAACAAAAAAATCAAACAAGCAATTTATTTCAATAAATCAATATTTTTATTCAAATAAATAAGTAAAGTAAGCGGAGAGGCCTATTGTCGGTATCACCGGACAGCGAGGAGTCTTTCCCTCTTCATTAGCGCTAGACCTGGGAGATTGTTTTTGCATCTGGGGTGGAGCGCCACACCTCATCCTAGCTCCCCACTCTTGTCGCATATTTTATAATTGGTAACGCGTGTATATACAGCGCGCGTAGCAGTTGTGGACCAGGGGCCTTAACACCCCTCCCCCAACACCCGAAAAAAATCTACCTTGTAATATTTTTTACAGATTTTATTTTATTTACACCCAAAAGCACGAAAACACACAGTATTGGGTACAATATCTGAACATTTTAAAAAAGAACTAAGTAGAAAAATATTTTTTCCTCTTCCTTAATTAATACTAGCAAAATAAAAAACGCCATCTGGGCGACGTAAAATAAATATTGTCTGAGGGATGGAGTTGAAAATTTAATATCAGAGAGTTTGTATCATAAGTAAAGTAAAATCATCAAATTCATTAAAAGAGTAAAAAATAGAATAAATTTTATTAAAGGAATAAAAAATATTTTAAAATTGAAATGGAAACTTAGTTCTGATAACTTTAAATATATATTAAAATAAAACTAACTATTTATAGATAGATAATACCAGGTATGTATTTATTAAAACTTGTTTAAAAAACCAATGAGGACTGTCTAAACATTGCATGCACAAATTTTGAGTGTATTTATTCTACGTTATGACGTTTTAGGTAGTGTGACGTAATCAGTGACGTCATTTTTGTTACAGACAAAAACCGGAACCGAATCTACATTATTAATAGATATATTTTCCTTGTAAACATTTTTTTTTTTAAATACATGAAAAGTTCTTTCATTTGTAATACAAACGGTTTTCTAAAGAATTGCTGTTTTCTTTCCAATTTAGAGGTACTGGTTTGGTTGTTTTGTTTTACGGCATATCAACCTCAGTTGGTTATTTAATGTCGATAAAGTTTTGAAATAAATTAATTCTTAATGAATAATCTATTTTTTTAAAAAACACATTTTCTATTAACCAATAGATGGGACCCTAACAGGTACTACCACTCCGGGTCAAAGTGGGCCAGGGGAGCAATGGTGATGAAGGGGTGCTCCACATTTCCAAAACCCCAAAACTGGAACCTCACCATCAGATAGAGTTTAACGTCATTCCCAGGACATGTAGACCCTCAGCCACCGCCTTCTAGCACCCATATGATAAAAAGGGTTGGGGCTTGCCATAAGTGCAATAGGGTTGGAAAATCATATAGGTGCTATGGCTGGACGTGACCAGCCGACTGATCGGAGGGGCCTCTCCGACTGACCGTCTAGCCTAAGTAAGGTTCCAATGGAGTGTTGCAGGTCATGGACTGCTCATCCACCTAGACTCCGTCCTTAAGCATCACAGGTCGCCAGCCACGACCAACAGGTGACCCCATTTGGGGAGTCTTACCCCTCTACAGAGGTACAGTCTGTGCATTCTAACGTCCCTGGCGACAGGGCGGTTAGAGGATCTGGCAATTTTAAATGTACTTGCTGCTAAACATGTTGGTGGCTTTGATAACTTAAGGCCAAATTCTTTTGCAAAGAGCAAAGTAAGATTAATATTGTTAAATGTCAATGAAATTAAACGTTATGGCAATTTAAATCACTAAATAATAAAAAAATAATATTATAAAACACAAGGAGATACACAATTAAAAAGTATATTTTAACTTGGCAATGAGTCCACAATCTCTTGTTAGTCTTCAGCTTCGAAGATTGGCTTGTCATGGTCGATTCTTTTTCTTTTTTTCGCTAAACATGTTGGCGGCCTTTGATAACTTAAGGCCATTTTCTTTTCTTTTTCCTTCCAAATATGGATAGGACAATACCTAAAATATTTTTCAGACCCTAATTAAAAAGAACTAAGTAAAAAAAAAAATTTTTCCTTTGTTAATGAATGTATTTTTTCCCCTTTAGACATTAAAAACGACGAAAAGTTCTTTTATTTTTAACACATAGCATTACAGTTTACTTTCAATCTCGAGGTACTGGCAATTTTAAATGTACTTGCCATAAATCATTTTGGCGGTCCTTAATAACGTAAGGCAAAATTCTAATTTGTTTTCTTCCAAATATGGACGGGGCAATACTCTAACTGTTTAATTTTTTTTTCAGACCCTAATAAAAAAAAAGTGGACCATATGACCTTTAGGCACCCCTTTTGTTTTGCTGATTCATAAGTACATTTTTTCATTTACACCGTCAACATTCGGTTGTTTGTTAACAGACGATTTTTAGAGATTTTTTAAAAATTATAAAACTAACCCCTAACCCTAACCCCTAACAACAAACCAGATGTTGACGGTGTAAAAATGAAAACAATGTACTTATGAATCAGCAAAGCAAAAGGGGTGCCTAAAGTTCATATGGTCCAAAAAAGTACTTAGTAAAAAAAAAATTGTTAACGAATAATTATTTTCTCGTGACATTTTTTAAAAAGTTCTTTCATTTGTAACTCAGACGGTTCTCTACAATTTCAAAGCATTACTGTTTTATTTTTCTAATCTTGAGGTACTATCAATTTTAATCAGAGAGATGACCGTTGTGCGTGATTCGAACCCACTGTCAAGCTGACAGGCGAGTACCGTAACCTCTACACTAACCAAAAATTGTCGGCTAAATAAAGCCGTAATCATAAACACATCGCTTATGTATTTACTTTAATCATATATATATATATATATATATATATATATATATATATGACCCTTAGTGACCTGTCTCTTTTCATTTGTTTACATTTCCAATTTCCTATTGTCAAACAAACTCGCACTGAGTGACTTTGCAGATGTCCCATGCACTGAACAACCTCAGATTTTTAAACTGTTTATTCTTATTTAAAAATATTGATGGAACCTTGTTTAGGGCGTGTCGGACTTTATCATGTCACTTGAGGATTGTTCATCATGTTGCATATCTATCTTTCTATCTATTAATCTCTCTCTCATATATATATATATATATATGAGTAAAGTAAAGTCGTCGGGGTGGCCTAAATCGGTATCAGCCAATCAGCGAGGGAGTCTATCCCCTTTTCAATAGCGCTAGACCAAGGAGATTGTTTTTGGCGTCTGAGAGGTGGAGTACCACACCTGCCATCAGCTCCTTACTTTACCGCACAGATTCCTTTGCTACTCATGCGCTGAGTTGGCGAGGGCCGATATTGAACTAGGAACCTTGTGGTTCCTAGCCGAACGCTGTATGTGTGTGTGTATATATTATATATATATATGTGTGTGTGTGAGTATAGTATATATATATGTGTGTGTATATATATATATATATATATATATATATTTGCGTCTTGAAACCCTATCATCATCATAATCCTCATCAAGGTGTTCCGGCAGCACGGATTTTTTCTCTCTCTGTTTCTCTCTCTCTCTCTCCCCTCTTTCACTGTCTGTCTGTCTGTCTGTCTGTCTCTCTCTCTCTCTCTCTCTCTCGCATACACACACTACCGTTCACTACCAAGCATCACTATTAGCAAGTCCTTTAGACTGCATCTAGTGTCCGTACAGATCTGATTAATGTAAGTTTGAACGGCCTACACTGACGTATCCATGTGTAGGAGAACATTGCTTATGAGTTCGTCCTTACTTCTCCAGCGGTGCTCAGCATGTCTTGCTCATCTTACTTGGATGGTTTGTGAGATGGGAGATAAGTGGCCGTGCAGCTGCTGTTTTAAAGGGTGCTGCTTCCGAAATGTATTCAAAATAGCACGATCATCACTCTTTGTAAGTTCTCTTGGCGGCATCCAGTGTCCGCACAGGCCAATTCTTATCACGCTTAAATCACCTGTTCCCGACAAATATCTCAATAGTGATTCATGGGGAAAACAAAAAAAAAAATCAAACAAGCAATTTATTTCAATAAATCAATATTTTTTATTCAAAATAAAATAAGTAAAGTAAGCGGAGAGGCCTGTTGTCGGTATCAGCCGGACAGCGAGGGAGTCTTTCCCCTCTTCATTAGCGCTAGACCTGGGAGATTGTTTTTGCATCTGGGGTGGAGCGCCACACCTACTCCTAGCTCCCCACTTTGTCGCATATTTTATAATTGATAACGCGTGTATATACAGCGCCGTAGCAGTTGTGGACCAGGGGCCTTAACACCCCTCCCCCAACACCCGAAAAAAATCTACCCCTTGTAATATTTTTTACAGGATTTTATTTTATTTACACACCAAAAGCACGAAAACACACAGTATTGGGTACAATATCTGAACATTTTAAAAAAGAACTAAGTAGAAAAATATTTTTTCCTCTTCCTTAATTAATACTAGCAAAATAAAAAACGCCATCTGGGCGACGTAAAATAAATATTGTCTGAGGGGATGGGAGTTGAAAATTTAATATCAGAGAGTTTGTATCATAAGTAAAGTAAAATCATCAAATTCATTAAAAGAGTAAAAAATAGAATAAATTTATTAAAGGAATAAAAAATATTTTAAAATTGAAATGGAAACTTAGTTCTGATAACTTTAAATATATATTAAAATAAAACTAACTATTTATAGATAGATAATACCAGGTATGTATTTATTAAAACTTGTTTAAAAAACCAATGAGGACTGTCTAAACATTGCATGCACAAATTTTGAGTGTATTTATTCTACGTTATGACGTTTTAGGTAGTGTGACGTAATCAGTGACGTCATTTTTGTTACAGACAAAAACCGGAACCGAATCTACATTATTAATAGATATATTTTCCTTGTAAACATTTTTTTTTTTTAAATACATGAAAAGTTCTTTCATTTGTAATACAAACGGTTTTCTAAAGAATTGCTGTTTTCTTCCAATTTAGAGGTACTGGTTTGGTTGTTTTGTTTTACGGCATATCAACCTCAGTGGGTTATTTAATGTCGATAAAGTTTTGAAATAAATTAATTCTTAATGAATAATCTATTTTTTAAAAAACACATTTTTCTATTTAACCAATAGATGGGACCCTAACAGGTACTACCACTCCGGGTCAAAGTGGGCCAGGGAGCAATGGTGATGAAGGGGTGCTCCACATTTCCAAAACCTCCAAAACTGGAACCTCACCATCAGATAGAGTTTAACGTCATTCCCAGGACATGTAGACCCTCAGCCACCGCCTTCTAGCACCCATATGATAAAAAGGGTTGGGGCTTGCCATAAGTGCAATAGGGTTGGGAAAATCATATAGGTGCTATGGCTGGACGTGACCAGCCGACTGATCGGAGGGGGCCCTCTCCGACTGACCGTCTAGCCTAAGTAAGGTTCTAAGTGGAGTGTTGCAGGTCATGGACTGCTCATCCACCTAGACTCCGTCCTTAAGCATCACAGGTCGCCAGCCACGACCAACAGGTGACCCCATTTGGGGGAGTCTTACCCCTCTACAGAGGTACAGTCTGTGCATTCTAACGTCCCTGGCGACAGGGCGGTTAGAGGTACTGGCAATTTTAAATGTACTTGCTGCTAAACATGTTGGTGGCCTTTGATAACTTAAGGCCAAATTCTTTTTGCAAAGAGCAAAGTAAGATTAATATTGTTAAATGTCAATGAAATTAAACGTTATGGCAATTTAAATCACTAAATAATAAAAAATAATATTATAAAACACAAGGAGATACACAATTAAAAAGTATATTTTAACTTGGCAATGAGTCCACAATCTCTTGTAGTCTTCCAGCTTCGGAAGATTGGCTTGTCATGGTCGATTTTCTTTTTTTTTTTTCGCTAAACATGTTGGCGGCCTTTGATAACTTAAGGCCATTTTCTTTTCTTTTTCCTTCCAAATATGGATAGG
>CM042166.1:76152650-76205150 GCA_023376005.1 Doryteuthis pealeii
AACACATCACCCCTGAAGATGGCATTTCGAAGTGCCGAAAGTACTTGGGACAAAAACTTTGATGGACTAATCAACGGATTCCATCCAAATATAGATATTTTTTTTAAATTAAAAAAAGAATTTGGCCAGAAAGCTTGAAAAGATCGAAAATAAACTTGTTAAATAGGAGACATCTGTTTTGTTTTAATTCTCTCTCTCTCTCTCTCTCTCTCTCTCTCTCTCTCTCTCTCTCTCTCTCTCTCTCTCTCTCTCTCTCTCACACACACACACACACACACACACACACATATATATATATATATCATTTTTTTTTTGGAGGATATGTGCTTAATTGAAATCATACCTAATTTTGAAAATTAATTAGTTAATAATTAATGAATTTAGGCGGGCATATATGTTCAAATGTAAGGCTAAACAAATCGAGAAAATGTCAATCCCTGAATAGGTCGAAATGTACATACAGGGATTGACATTTTCTCGATTTTGTTTAGCCTTACATTTGAACATATATGCCCGCCTAAATTCATTAATTATTAACCAATTAATTTTCAAAATTAGGTATGACTTCAATTAAGCACATATCCTCCAAAATTATCGGCTAATATATATATATATATATATATATATATATATATATATATATATATATATGTGTGTGTGTGTGTGTGCGTGTGTGTGTAATTTGTATATACTAGCAAATATATGCACCCTCCGGGTGCAAGGATTTAAGTTTTAATGTAATAAAATATTGTATTAATTAGAAAGGCTAATGAAACTAAATAAGAATACAGATAAAAAGATTTGAAACAGAGGGAGTATAATAACAGATTTGAAACAGAGGGAGTATAATAAAAAATGGAACAACTGAAACTTACTCTTCCATCACTCTCGTCTTTCATTGTTATTTTTTCTAATTTAAGTATTTAGTTATAAGAGGAAGTAAAGAATAAAATTACAGTTATTTTATCTTGTTAATGGATTTCACTTAAGATTCATTGAAGAGATTTTTGCTTATATTCATTAAAATAAAACCAAACAGTTAGAAATAATTGCATGTTGTCAGTATGTAGACAGAGTTAACAGTATTAAAAATGTAAGACAATTTTATTGATAATTGAGGTTTAGATAAAAATAAAATCATGGAGAATGTGATGTCAATAACTAAGAGAATTGTGACTTGAGTAGGAATATAGTTTCGGTTACAAACAGAAAAACACACAATCTCCATTATAATAAGATGTAATTTGTAAATACGGCAGAAAAATGAATATGTAAAAGTAAGGTTCCGCAAATGAATTAATTTAATTTTCATTATATTTGTTTTGACTATTTGTTTATCCCATAGGTTTTTGTCCATAAAAAATCCCTTCAAATAAGCCTTCAAAAGTTGCACTTGATAATAAATTCTAAAATACATTAAGAGGACCTTAATTTATAGATAATTGATATTTGCTATGTAATTTCTTTCTTTCTTTCTTTCTTTCTTTTTTTTTTAAATGCAAATACAATATACTAATGATGAAAATGGGATAAAAAATTATTTTTTTAATTTTCAATTTTTTTAAAATCATTTATAGAAAAAAAGATAAAAATTATACAATTTATTGAGTTACGAAAAGTTTCTCGGTTTTGTTAACGATCGTGGCCGGTTGGATTTTGAAGTTTTATAGAAACACTTAAAAAGAAACGATTTTCATCACGGTATGTGTGTGTGTGAGCGTGTCTTAGGAGGAAATGGAAATGAATATATATATATATATATATATATATATATATATATATATATATATATATATATATAGGAACCTTGTGGTTTCTAGCCGAACGCTCTACCGACTGAGCTATATATATATATATATATATATCGACTTTAGGCCGCCCGACGACTTTACTTTACTTTTTATATATATATATATATATATATATATATATATATATATATATATATATATATAACAGCATATTTAACAGCATATTGTGTTGTTTTCATATTCTTTTATCTATACTCATACCGTCGGATTCATTTCCTTTCTCTTATCTTATATATATATATATATATATATATATATATAAAGAAGTCGTCGGGGTGGCCTAAAGTCGGTATCAGCCAATCAGCGAAGGAGCCTATCCCATTTTCACTAGCGCTAGACCAAGGAGATTGTTTTGGCATCTGAGGTGGGGCGCCACACCTACCATCAGCTCCTTGCTTTACCGCACAAATCCCTGTTCTACTCATGCGCTGAGTTATCGAGGACCGGTATCGAACTACCAACTGAGCTATGTATATATCTATCTATATCTATACATATATAAAGGGCAGTTGTGTATGTATGTATGTATGTATGTATGTTCGGAAGAAACTCTGAAAATAAAACAATTAATGACAAAGTAAATATATATACACATTTAATATCACCAGAGCTTGGTTTTTAAATTAAAATAATGAAGATATATTATATTCGTGAAGATAATTGAAAAATAAAATTTAAATGATAACAGCATGGATTTTTTTTTTTGAATTTACTATTCTAAATAGGAGACATTAATTTTTCTTTTCAGTGTCCAGATCAATGCAAATTCTTTTTTACATAGGAATTTTAATGGGGCGTCCTGTGAAGATCCAACACGATTCAACAATAATGGATCTGCGAGACTAATTTCTAACCCCCACTACCCAAGCCACGCTAGGTAGCCACTTCTAGTTATATATATTATATATATATATATTGTATATATTATCTATATTATATATATATATATATATATTGTAATGAGGGATATAAATCAAAAAACCTTTCCAAGGGACCACTCTCAAAAGTATTAAAACACTTTTTGAGAGTGGGGTCCCAGATAGAAAGTTTTTCTCATCTATTTATATGTATATATTATATATATCATATTATATCATATATATATATATATATCATATATATTATATATAATATATTAATATGTATACTATATCATATATATATATATATATATATATATATATATATTATATATATATATATATTATATATATATATATATTATATTATATATATATGTATTAAAATATGTTATATATATATATATATAATATATCACATATATATATATATATATATATATATATATATATATATATATATATATATATATATATATATATCATATATATATATATATCATATATATATATATATATATATATATATATATATATATATATATATATATATATATATATATCATATATATATATATATATATATATATATATATATATATATATATATATCATATATATATATATATATATATATATATATATATATATATATATATATATATATATATATATATATATATATATATCATATATATATATATATATATATATATATATATATATATATATATATATATCATATATATATATATATATCATATATATATATATATATATATATATATATATATATATATATATATATATATATCATATATATATATATATATATATATATATATATATATATATATATATATCATATATATATATATATATATCATATATATATATATCATATATATATATATATATATATATCGGAGAGGGGGGGGTAGAATAATCTACAGTGAGATAAGTCATCTCCTCATCATCCAAAAAAGTGGGTGTAATTGGTGTGACACTAAACTCCATCTGATGATGAGGCTGCAGTTCCGGGGATCTAAGGAGTGTGGAGGACTCCTTAGTTGGCATTACCCCTCGGTCCACCTTCACCAAACAAATAAACCAAACCTGATCAGACCAAACAATAGGTATTTGCCGTTTAAAAATATAATTTAAATCAATTAAGAGAGAGAAAGAGTGTGTGTGTGTGTGTGTGTGTCTGTGTCTGTGAGAGAGAGAGAGAGAGAGAGAGAGAGAGAGAGAGAGAGAGACTCTCCACGTGTGACTTTGTATCTTAAAATAGAACCACTATTTTTTTTTTCATTCAGTCTTTTTTGCTACACATAGTTAGTTCTACTGGAAATTCCGTACGTAGGCCCCGCCCACTTTTACAAATGTGTATATAAGGAAGACCAAACCGTCTATCAACAAACTTACATCAACCAGGTAAGTGAGAAGTTATTTGATACAACTGTCTCTTCTATTTCAGCTTAAATTTTTTTAAATGCGTAAACAAAAAAAAAAAAAGGAAAAGAAAAAGGGAAGCACTGTATCCATTTATAGTTTTTTTAATAATAATATTTGTTCGTTACTCTGACAAGTTAAGTTGTACAACTTGTTGAGTCGATCGCCTAAAGAAGGAATTTAGTAGTGGCAGGGACTAAACTCAGACGAGCTGACATTTTTGTCTCCTCCCCTTACTTGAATTAAGACTTCTACAAACACTTAAACCCAACGAAAGACGTCTTGTGGTTTTACGTATTTCCCGGAGGTTAGTGTTCGATCCTATATAAAAGCGGTGGATTTCCAATAGTGATTTACTTTCGAGCAAAGCAGACCTCTTCTTACTTCGGAGACGGGGGCGGGAGCAACACACTCTTTCTGTTTTATTTATCTATTTTATTTTATTTTTTCCTTCTTTTTTTGTACTGAACGAAGCTAGTATTTAATTAGCCATAAATTGACTGGCCTTTGTTGAATTTTTAAAAAAAAATTTTTCGATTATATTGCTGAGATGGGAGACTTGTCCCACTTAATGAATTCACGGGTACAATAACTTACAACCCGATTTACTATTATAAAAAAATTTTTTTTTAATTTAAAAATAAACGAAAACGAAGAAAAAAGAACACAGATTTGCTGGAACGTCTATATTGTTTTATTCATTTTTTCACAACTATAAAATGTTGTGTAAATTCGGCTTTTCGTTGAAATATTTGCACAAGCTAAATTTCTTTTATTAAAAAAAAAAAGACGGAATATTTAGCATATCGTTGGAATTCATGATTTTTTTTTTACGTGAATTTTCGTTTATGACTCTTTTTACGTGAATTTCGTTTTTTCTTGTGTAAATAATGAAGAAGCTGGAAACTTTCTCATATGCGTTTTTCTAATCAGCCAAGTGGAATTAGCCTCCCTTATTTTACCGACATACTCTTAAAAATCGCTGAGCGATTTATTCACTTATTCGTGGAGTTATTTACAAATTCAAGAGCTATCGAACTGTAGCTGTGATAATCAACCCCTGCTCTATGGCGAAGCAGCAAATATTTATTGATTTTAAAATTTACTGATTTTTTTAAACGGAATGTCAACCCGTCTGAGGTTATTTTATGCCTAGAGGTTTAATGTATATTAGTATTTACATGTTTTTATGTTGTTGTTCCTAAGATTAAAAAAAAAATATTTACGAATCTATAGAATATGAATAATTTTTAAACAGATATTTTGACCCATAAATGTAGCTATACCCAAAATGAGCCTTAAATGCGTTTTTGACAAAATCACTAGCCCCCCCCCCTACAGAAAATAATTAACCAAAAATCAGGGAATTATCGGATTTTAATGAAATTTTCAGTGTTTATGTATCAATGAATGATCTTTATAATGCATTACTTATTTTATTTCAAAACTTTCTCATTTTTTCAGGTCACTTATTTTTATCATTTATTTTATAAAAAACTTTTTCGGGGGCATTCATTACTGATGAAGGTAGTTTATTCCATGTATTCACCACTCAGTTGCTAAAATAATTTTGTCTTGCGTTTGCTTTACAAGATTTTTTAAGGAGTTTTAATTTTTGTCGCCTTGTATAGGTATTTTGAGCAATGTTTAGTAGGTCACAGTCGTTGAATAAAAACCATGCGTGTATTTGACTTCAATCATATCCCCTCTTATACGTCGGAAAATCATTGTTAACAATGAAGTAAAGACTGTGATTTTTTTTGCATATGCAATTTTATAATCAAATAGGAGTAGCCTCTTTTATGTTACCGACATATTCTTAAAAATCGCCAAGTAATATATTCACTTATACATGGAGTTATTACTTCAAGAGTGATCGAAATGTAGTTGTGATAGTCTAACCACTGTTTTATGGCCAGGTAGCCAAATTTTTAAAACTTTATATATATATATAAATACATATATCTTAGATTTTAAAAAATGCTTTTAAAAAGTTGGACAAGATATTTTAAACTCGGATTTAACTTTTTTCACAAAAATATTTTTTATATGTAAGATTTAATGATATGATTAGAATTTTCAATTACAAAAAAAACGTAAAAATCTATTGTAAACAAATCATTGAAAATGATTTTACGACAAAAATGAATTGAAATTAGTTTACTATGAAAATGCATTGGAAATGATTTTGCTATGAAAATGCATTGGAAATGATTTTGCTATAAAATGCATTGGAAATGATTTTTGCTATAAAAATGCATTGGAAATGATTTTGCTATAAAATGCATTGGAAATGATTTTTGCTATAAAAATGCATTGGAAATGATTTTTGCTATAAAAATGCATTGGAAATGATTTTGCTATAAAAATGCATTGGAAATGATTTTTTGCTAATAAAAATGCATTGGAAATGATTTTTGCTATAAAAATGCATTGGAAATGATTTTTGCATAAAAAAAAATGCATTGAAATGATTTTTGCTATAAAAATGCATTGGAAATGATTTTGCTATAAAATGCATTGGAAATGATTTTGCTATAAAAATGCATTGGAAATGATTTTTGCTATAAAAATGCATTGGAAATGATTTTGCTATAAAAATGCATTGGAAATGATTTTTGCTATAAAAATGCATTGGAAATGATTTTTGCTATAAAAATGCATTGGAAATGATTTTTGCTATAAAAATGCATTGGAAATGATTTTAATAAAAATGCATTGAAAATGATTTTCATATTTTACTATAAAATTAAAAATAATATATATATATATATATATATATATATATATATATATATATATACACACTAGGTCGACTAAAAACTCCCATAGGCTAGCCAAGATGTTCTTATGGAATGTAATCAAATGAGGTTTATTTTTCAACATAGCCCTCCCCTCTCCCTTGCAGTCCATACACTTCTCCGATTGGTGTTGCGGTGCTTGAATCACAAACAGCAGATATGACGTCATCATACCAACATTTCAGCCAATGAACTTTTAGGCCCACCCTCGTAAACGATAAATTTATTTTCAACTATGTAATTCTCTTTTCTGTTATTTAAATTTATTTTTTCATAAATTGGTTGAAATAGTTTAAGAATACAAAGTACCTTGAGTGCCTCAACTTACGAGTTTTCCAAGTTACGAGCTGTTACTTGGTCGATTTGTGTTGAGAGCTAAAATTTGAAGTACGAGCGAGCTTCAGATACGATTATGTAAATAACATCACTAAACTCTTTTAGTTTCCAAATTACAGCACAAAATTTATTACGTTCTATTTCATTGTGTTTTCATGCAATTTTTTGCTATTTTTCTCATTTAAAAATAATGTAACAAAAAAATAAGGTGTTTTTTGTTTGTTTATGGAGGTGCTCGAATGGATTAATGGCATTTTAGTTTATTTTAATGGGAAAAATTGATTTGATATACGAGAAAATTGAGTTACGAGCAGAACGAATTAAACTCTTAAGTCAAGGTACTACTGGATTTGGTTTAGTGAGTACGTTTCACTGCACTTAATCATTACATTTTTGGTCGGCCTGAGAACATTTCAGCACCCCTTTGTATATGACTATAGGGGGGAAATTGTTTTTATCTTCTGAATGTTTGATAATTATGAAGCGTCTGTCTATATTCTTTAGACAGTCAAATGGTTTGATATAGTCTTACCAAATTTGCAATGCATTTTTAAGAAACATAATTTCTAATATAGTTTTGTCGTTAAAACATTTCTAATACAATTTTTGTCGTAAAAATCATTTCCAAAGCAATTTTTGTTGTAAAAATAATTTCTAATGAGATTTTTATCGTAAAAATCATTTCTAATGCAATTTTTATTGTAAAAATCATTTCTAATGCAATTTTTATTGTAAAAATCATTTCTAATACAATTTTTGTCGTAAAAATCATTTCTAATGCAATTTTTATCGTAAAAATCATTTCTAATGCAATTTTTATCGTAAAAATCATTTCTAATGCAATTTTGTCGTAAAAATAATTTCCAAAGCAATTTTTGTTGTAAAAATCATTTCTAATTTTTTATCGTAAAAATCATTCTAATGCAATTTTTATTGTAAAAATCATTTCTAATGCAATTTTTATTGTAAAAATCATTTCTAATGCAATTTTTGTAAAATGTAAAAATCATTTCTAATGCAATTTTTAAAAATCATTTCTAATGCAATTCAAATGCAATTTTGGCAATTTTTAAAAATCATTTCTAATGCAATTTTTATCGTAAAAATGCAATTTTGTAAAATAAAATGAATTTTTGTCGTAAAATCATTCCGATGCAATTTTAGTAAATATAATTTTTAATGCATTTTTATAAGAAAATCATTTACAATGCATTTTTATAGCAAAATCTCTTCCAAAGCATTTTTGTCATCGGAGCTCTCATTGAGGTGTTTAACAGCAACAAAATAATCGATAGAAAGTCATAATGCTGCAATGTTTTGTGATAAATTATTACTTATTATATATCTATTATATTTTGAAATTTGAATTTTCTACGATAAGTTGTCTCGGTGATGACGATGGGTTCTGGAGCACTGTAATCTGTCGTGGGCAAATCTTTAAATATGGACAATTTTTGGTCCATTTTAAAACCATACAACCTATACTAGATCTCTCTCTCTCTCTCTCTCTCTCTCTCTCTCTCTCTCTCTCTCTCTCTCTCTCTCTCTCTTACATACACATACACACGTATATTTGTGATTCCTTCCATACAAATGTGTATAACCTTAAACTCCCAAAGGCCCAACTCGAGTTCTGGATCACCCTTACTTTGAAGTATGCTATAAGCGGCCCAAGTGTTATATTAATTGTATTGCTGTTGAACACCCCCCCCCCCCCTTCAATGGCAGATTCCACAATTTCTCCATGTGGGGCTATTTGTAGTGTTTAAACCTTCCTCCAGTCCAATAAATATCCATATAAATTTGGTAGCTTTGCATGTTTGGTCGTCTATAAATGAACTCTTCCCATTTACTAAAAAATGATGCATTGGATATCATTCTAGTATAAAAATGCATTAAAAGGATTTGACTATAAAATGCATTGCAAATGATTTTACGCGAAAATTGCAATACAAATTACTTTTACTATAAAGATATAATACACAATATTTTTTTTACTTCAAAAATGCAATACATGATATTTTTTTTCTACTATGAAAATGCAGTTCTCGTGATTTTTTTTTTACAATGAAAATGCAATACACATGATTTTTTTTACTACAAAAATGCAATACATATGATTTCTAGTGGACATTTGAGTATGTACTGGAGAGGATTTTACAAAAAAATTGAAAAAGATTTTACTATAAAATTCATCGGATATAATTTTACTATAAAAATGCATTGGAAATGATTTTATCATAAACATGCATTGGAAATGATTTCATAAAAAACCTTCTCAGACTCGGGAACCTTCTTTTCGAACTCGGGAGCTTTCTTGTCGTAATCGGGAGCCATCACGGAACTTTGAACCTAACCCTTTATTTAGTTCACGGGGGTATCCTGTTCTCATTCCGCTAACCATAGCGAGAAGGTTCCCGAGTCCGACAAGAAATACCTGAAGAAGGTCGGAGGGCATATCGGCCGAAACGTTGTACAAATAACAATGAAGATGGGGGACAATAGTCCAAATAACGCAGATAATACTAATCTTCAAGCCTCATCTCAAACATTCAGAGAAATAAAGAATAAAAACTCCCGTGTAATTGGGAATAAGGTCATATCTATTGGTCAACTACATCTGGTTAGAAACTATTCATATTCGAAAGAACCATGGGCAAAAAACAAAAAAATAAAAGCAAATAAATCTCTTTAAGAAACAACTTCACAAAAAAAAAACATCAATATGAACAATAAATGCGATTTCCTAATCTCTGGGCATAAAATAATCCTTTACGGATTTACATGCCGTTAATATCAATTAGTAAATGATAACTAGTATTATGATGCCATGATCAAAAACTCCTTACTCTCCATTATAAAATGCATTGAAAGTAATATTACTCGAAAATTGCATTATCTTATTATAATGGAGATTGTGGGTTTGTCTGTCTGTAACCGAAACTATATTACTATACAAGTCACTATTCCTTTAGTTATTTACATCATATTCTCCATGATTTTATTTTTTATTTAAACCTCAATTATTAATTGTTTTACATTACTTACACTGTTGACCATATCCACATACTAATAACATGCAATTGTATTTATATATACAACAAAATAGAAGTTCACAGTGTGAATGGGAAGGCTAATTTGCATATTGATTTTAAAAAATTGATTTTAATAAATATATGCTTAGTATTATTGATTTCTAATTGTTTGGTTTTATCTTATTGAATATGAGCAAAAATCTCTTCAATAAATCTTAAAAGAAATCCCTTAACAAGAAGAAATAACTGTAATATTATTCTTTACTTCCTATTTTAACTAAACAGTTTAATTAGGAAAATTTACCAATGAAAGACGGGAGTAAGGGAAAATGATGGAAGAGTTAGTTTCAAAGTTGTTCTATTTTTCAATCATACCCCCTCTGTTCAAAATCTTTTTATCTACATTCTTATTCAGTTTCATTAGCTTTTCTAATTTAATATGATATTTTATTATAAAATTTAACTAAAATACTTGCACCCGGAGGGTGCATATATTTGCTAGTAACTATAACTTTTACTATAAAAATCATTAATTTTTTTTCTTTATTCAGCGAATACTTCGGAATAAAGCCGCCATTTGAGAAGACAAACAAACAAAAAGCAGAAAGAGAGTAACCTACAACTAAAAAAAGAACATCTATGGTAAGTCTGACCTTTTATTTTATTTTCTTAAAAATAGATTTTTATTAGTTTCCACCTGTCTGATGGTCACGTTATTACTTGATTTATTTCACGTGTTTGCATCGCTGCAATGTTCAGAAGCGGCAAAAAATAGAGTAAAGACCGACACTGTTCACGCATCAATGGGGCCCGAGGCATTGCATTGTACCTTTTTTTTTTTTTTGGACAATAACATCCACAAAAAACACCAACAATGTCAAAGCTATCAAATATCAGTCTTTACAAACAAAATAACTCAATAGGATCTACTTGGTGGTTGAGATAGTTGCATAATTGACACCAGAGTCGGTGTTTGCTCTGATTTTTTTTTTTAAGTCTGGGTTCTAAGAATGCTGATATACAAGTAAGACACGCCCACTCTACTTGAAAGACTGGCGCTACATGATTCCCGCTCCCCCAGATTCATTTTTTGCATGTGAATGACCTAAGTTAAGCTTATCCTATTACGGTCTGATATGGTGGATAGAGAGATATTCCCTGTAGTGAGCACAGTTTCAATGAGATGCTGCACGAAGTGTTATTACACGCTTGGACTACTAAAGGAGCGCCTCTGAATTTGAGGGATGTGCTTCTCATTCCTTTGTTTAAAAATACAGTTCTAAAAGCCCATGTGACCACTTGTTACATAATCATTAGAAACCTAATGATTATGACAATAGTGTATAAATCATATTAGTGCAGCTGATGGCCTTGAGGGTGAGTGACAGCGCTTGACCTCGATCTCACCTTGCGTTCTGGGGATAAACCGTGAGAACGGAACCCCGATAGAAGCCCCTTCCGGTTTAAGGGGTAAGCAACTCAGTTAGTTAGAGTTAGAACTTAGAAGCGAAGCTAGCAAGATGTGAGTCTCACTGCGTGATTGTCTGGTCTGGGGAATCTACGAATAAAGTAACATCATCGTAAATCGAAGTCTTGTGGTTATTACTAAAAGCTAACAATGACACAAGGCTTCTGATAACAAGAAATCCCTAGCAACAGAAACCAGACCCGAAGTCCCCAAGAAACACCACGACAAGACCAGACCAAGATAGATGATAGAAGAACCAAGCCGGCCAGAAGAATAGATGACCAGAGTAAGAAGAAGTAAGAGAAGTATATAACATATAGATATTTAGTGCCGGTAAAGAAGGGTATGTAACACACTATCGAGGAATTGCTTTGCTCTCCATTGCTGGATAGGTTTCGCAAGAATTCTTCTAAATCGCTTCGAGGAACATATATCCCCAACTATTCTTTCGGAATCCCAATGTGTTTTCCGTTCTGGACGCAGCTCAACTGATATGATCTTCTTGGCTCGCCTACAAGAAAAGAGCATTGAGCAGAATCTTGACCTCAACCAATTTTTCATCGATCTCGCGAAGACATTTGACACGGTCAACCGCGAGGCGCTCTGGAGGGTTCTTGGGAAGTTGGGTTGTCCCCCTTCCCATTTCATAGCCCTTTGGTCACATGCAATGGTACCCTTGAAGAGCCTGTTTTAGTTATGAATGGTGTGAAACCGGGCTGCGTTCTTGCACCACAACTATTTGGAATCTTCTTTGCGGTCAGTATTATTAGCGTTGTTCGGACTATTGTCCCCATCTTCATTGTTATTTGTACAACGTTTCGGCCGATATACCCTCTGGCCTTCTTCAGGTATTTCTTGTCGGACTCGGGAACCTTCTCGGACTCGGGAATTTTTTGTCGTATTCGGGAGCCATCACGGAACTTTGAACCTAACCCTTTATTTATTCAACGGGGGTATCCTGTTCTCATTCCGCTAACCATAGCTGGGGGGGGGGGTAGGAGTTGTGCTAATTAATTATTTTTCTAACTGCTTTCACTCAGGATTGAACTCGGGAACCAGAGATAACTGTCACTTAGAACTGTCTTTTAACGTTGTACAAATAACAATGAAGATGGGGACAATAGTCCGAACAACGCTAATAATACTAATCTTCAAGCATCAATCCTCATCTCAAACATTCAGAGAAATTCTTTGCGTTCGTCTTTAAGTTTGCTTAAAAAAACTAATATCAATGGCATTTACGTTTGTTATAGATCATCTGGTAACATTCAATATCAGATGTCTAAAGACAGTTTTAAAGGTATCCACAGCTATTATACGAGAGCTGCTATACGCAGATAAGTGTGACTTGGTTGTGGATTGTTTCTCCGGATCCTGTACAGCCTTTGGTTTAACCATCAAGGCAAAAAAGATTGTTGTCATGTATCAGCTTGCTCCAAGCAAACGCTTTGTGGATCCCACTATCGTTGTGTTTGGTGAACACCTCAAAGTTGTCGATCACTTTGTTTATCTTAGGAAAACACTATCTCAAGACTATTGAAGTCAGAAATATCATAGAAACCAAGCAGCCAATCAGAACTCGGGGAATGGAATCACCCAAATGCATGAATGGACTATTCTTGATTTGGGTGATTCCATTCCCCGAGTTCTAATTGGCTGCTTGGTTTCTATGATATTGTGGAGTTTTATAAATACCCTGTCAGTCTGCAGTAGAATTGCAACAGAACGGGATTGTATTGAGTTACAACCGGTAACACCAAAAACTGAAACGGACTGTTAGAATGAATTTCAGTCTGTAACGTTCAAAGACAACACTTTAGGATGTGGAAAGTTCCCTCAGCTTGCAGAAAGCTACCAGATCCTTTTGTTTGCTTGAGATGAAGGTTTGGAACAAATGTGGCATTAAGATCTCTATCAATCTGGGCGAATATCGAACCTGTGCCCCCACTGCACTTTTATATGCCTGTGAAACCTGGGTTGTATACAGACGACGTCTCGGAACACTTGAGAGATTCCATCAGAATTGCATTCACTGGATTTTAAGCGAGTGGTTGTCATCTACACCAGATACCATAGTACTTGAAAGATGTCACCTACCTAGTATTGAGAGTCGGATCCTTGGATCTCGTCTTCGCTGTTCTGGTCATCTAGTTCGCATGAATAATTGCCGAATCCCAAAACAACTATTTTACGGGGAAATCTCAACTAAAAAGCGTCGTCCATATAAGTTCAAATTGAGATTTAAGGGCTATTTCAAGGACACATATACCACACTATCATAATTTAATTATTACAACGTTTGATGTGTTTAGCTATTGTTAAATAGTTCAATATGTAAAAAGTGTAATAATCTTGATTTAACTCTCTTTCATACTTTTTCTTTCTTTCCTTCTTTTCATCTTTTGTATTATGTTCGATTGAAACAGATTAGCGTTATCACTTCCTGCGTTCACACACTCTCTATCTTTACCTTACTCTCTTTCTTTCTTTCTTTCTTATATTTTCTGTGTAGCATGTCCTTTTCTTCCCTTTCTGTGTTTATTATAAAAACGGAATGGTCCATTATTTAGCCGAGATGACGACACTCATTGGAATTTAACGGATAAGCAACACGACTAGATTTTTGAATTTCATCTTGAACGATTTGGACTGTCTCATTTTTAGACAGTGTGTTGCAAGATGATAACGGCTGGAAGATTAAGGAACAAGCGTATTGATATACAGATGATGATAATTTAAATGAATTTATTTAACTTTTTTTTTCTTTTAATTTACAGATAGTTTTGAAAGATATGAATAATAAAATTTTTCGCAGTCTACTTTTTGCCGTCCTTATTGCCTCTGTTACAGGTAAGTGCTAATTCATCTGTACCCATTGACCTCGTTTTCTATAAGCTGCCCTCATTGACCTACACTTTTGTACTCTACAACCTATTGACCTAGTTTTTTGGTAATGTAAACAACGTGAAATACTGAAAAAGTGATGTACACAGTGTTTCAATGGGGGTGTAGTTTAGTGATTCAGGACACCCTTTTTTTGGGGGGTAGGGGGTTTTACTGCTCTTCAGGAGATACAGAAAGCGTATTCTAAGCCCCGTCGATAGGGCGGAATAATTTTAAGCCCACCTTTCTTTATATATGTGTAACTTTGTAATAACACTTTTTTCCCTTCTGAACCAGAGAATATGCCTGACCCAGAGATTGAACTCACAACTCCAAACTAATTAGATATACGTAATCGATACTTAGTCATAAGACCATAGTTCCATAAGTGTTGAAATTTGGGAACTTTAAATCTAATGTATAGGTATGGTCAGCATTTTGGTCCAACAATACTCCCACCTCTTTTTAAAAGGTTTCGTGAATTGTCACTTATTTTAATATTTTCCTTAAGAACAAAGCCTAAACTTGCATATGGGTAATTTCACGTCAAATCATCCAGGCCATGCCAACCACCCCTTCAATTTCTCTGAAATTTTTTTCTCAGTGTGGATTATGATAAAGTTAGCCAATCCCCAAAATTTGAGCTTCCAATTCCAAAAATGAGCGGAGTTATGTCAACTTTTAGCTCTCCAAATTTGAGGGGTGTCGCGAAAATGGCAAATGTCAAATGAGTTCTAGAGTTTTCCTAGTACTGGCCAAGGATGGCGGCCAGATACTTAACAGGTTATGGGCCCAGCACGCTTCCACTGCATGTATCATTATGTCGTGTTGTTAGAACGGATTCACATGACTCTTTCTCGCTAACCGTCCCTATCAGTCTCACATTCGTCAGGGTTATCCAGAATCCGCGCAGAGCCAATTGATGTAGATATTCGTTGGTCGGCCCACACTGCCGTACCGATGTGTAGATGCCCCCAGGAGAACGTCATCTTCTCCAACAGCGTCCAACATGTCTTGTGTGTCTCACCCAGATAAGCTGGTGGGATGCTGCTCCCAAGATTTGTTCAGGACAGTGTGCAGCATCCTTGTATAGTTCTCATCTAGTTTTTTCTCCAAGAGTTTCGTTAGGGTCAAAGAGGTACAACCATACAGTAGCACTGATACGGCTACGGCTCTTTCTTAATGAAGGATTTTCATACAGTGGCGTGCAGAGGTACAAATTATCCATATTCGTTAGAAATAACGGACCATATTGAACTTTAGGCACCCCTTTTTGATCTCGATATGAGAAAGGACATGTTTTTCATTTTCACCGTCAATATCCGGTTGTTTTAACGGACGATTTTTAGATTTTTTTTTAAATTATAAAACTAACCCCTAACCCTAACTCCTAACCCTAACCCTAACAAACAACCAGATATTGACGGTGTAAATGAAAAATACGTCCTTTCTTAATCGAGATCAAAAAGGGGTGCCTAAAGGTCATATGGTCCGAAATAATTGATGCCATATGACTGAAAACTATTTCTATTTTGAAAAGTTACTTGAATGTAGAATTGTTTTCTCAGAATTGTTATTAATTACTTGAAAGCGTATAACTGTGCACGAAAGAAATAACTATCATTGAATATAAATAATTACTTTAATTTATATAATTATTAGTGTATGATATGTAATTGCTGTCAACTCGTGTTTGAGTAAGACCATTTCCTGTTTTTTTTTGGGTTTTTTTAAATCATCATAGTCAGGTGCCAGTAGCATTTGATACTCTATCCTTGAGTTTTCTCAGATGACTCACCAGGCCAGCCCTGGAGAGACATACTCTTCCACATAAACTACATGCTGGAACTTCTCCACTTTTTAAAATGAGTTCTAGAGCTTTCCTACTACTAAAAGTTGGTTTATAAAAGAATTTTTGGCCAAGAATACCAGAAATACTATTAAAAAAAAAAGTCTTAAAGTCAACAAGTTTTAAGTTATTGATTTGTTCAGGACAGCGTGCAGCATCCTTGTATAGTTCTAGCTTTTTCTCTGTTTCGTTAGGGTCAAAGAGGTACAACCCTACAGTAGCACTGATACGGCTACGGCTCTTTCCTAATGAAATACAATGGCGTGCAGAGGTTTCATGATGCTTGGACAAGGCCTTAATTGTGCCCTCACCAGTAAATAAATAAATGAATAAATAAGAAATATTTGTAAAAGTATAAAACCGAGAGAAATTTATGAAGCAAGCTTTTTATTCAAATTACGCATTAATAGTTATATTGGTTTTATGGTAATTAATGAAATAAATGTAATAATTGGGTAATTTTTGTACAGTTATGTTTCTCCCTTTCTATGCCCGCGGCCAGCATCCACAACTCTGTGTGTGTGTGTGTATTTATATAATATGAGAGGGAGGAGGGTGCTGATCTTGGGCATCCAATCAAAGATATATATATATATATATATAGAGAGAGAGAGAGAGAGTAGTGGCTTACCGGTGGGTACGGGTACGATCGTTGGGAGCGCACAGTATCCAGGGGTTAAGACCGTGAAAAAACAAATACAAAGTGCTCAATACAATGTAGAGCAAAATTTATTTAAGAAATGGATATAAAATAACCTACTCGGGTTTCATCATCTGAATCGTCAGGGTTACATCCGCTGAATTTATTTCTATGTACACATCATTTCCGAATTGTTTTCTACGCTATTTGTATGCTGATATACAATTCTTTGTTTTTTTTCCTGATTTCAGCCTACAACCCCTGTTGCTCGAACCCGTGTCAGCATCGGTCAATTTGTATGACCAAAGGTTTTGATGATTATGTATGTGATTGTTCTCGAACAGGATATTATGGAAAAAATTGTGAAATACGTGAGTGTTTTTTTTTTCTGTAGCAATCTTACTTTAATTTATAAGGGTACCCAACCATGTCCGTATATATATATATATATATATATATATATATATATATATATATATATATATATATATAGAGAGAGAGTATAGATAAAAGGATATGAAAACAACACAATATGCTGTTAATATATATATATATATATATATATATTATATATATATATATATATATAAACAGCATATTGTGTTGTTTTCATATCCTTTTATCTATACTCATACCGTCGGATTCATTTCCTTTCTTCGAACTTGTATATATGAACATGCTTGGGTACCTCTTATAATTTGTGTGTGTATGTGGAAAAAATATGTGTGCGCGCATGAGTGTATCTATGTAAGAGTATATATGTGTGTGGGGGGGGGTATATATATATATATATATTTGAGTGTATATATGTGATTGCATTTGTGCGTGTGTATATGTAACAGTATACATGAGTTCATTTTTGAAAGTATGTGCGTGTGCGGGAGTGTATATTTGTGTGTGTGTGCATATGAGTGTATATTTGTGTGTGTGTGTGTGTGCATATGAGTGTATGTGTGCATTTATGAGTGTGAATACATATGTGAGTACATTTATATGTGTGTGTGTATGTATTTAAGTGTGTATGTGTGTATATATATATATATAGAGAGAGAGAGAGAGAGAGAGAGAGAAATATGTGTGTGTATATATATATATGGACTCTCCCGTCGATTATCGACGTATGAGGGTTCATACACACAAGGAACTCCCACACAGGGATTTGTTTATAGTGGTAAAGGCTTGTGTTGGACCATCCACACTTTTTGGTACAGTCGATAGGAAAGAATTGGTGCATCAAGGGTTGCCACAAACCAAATCAACGACTGACCTCAGGAATTTTGAATTCAGAGTTATCCCTCTCCTAGACTGGTTACCTACCCAAGGCTGAAGAGCCCAGTCTTCCCTACTATTTAACCCATAGCTGGAGGGAAAATATATGGATTCATACCTTTCCCAAGGGTATTAGCGCTATGTGAAATGCCTACAGCTTCGTCTAGGGATTGAACTCGAAACGACGAGTCTATTTTCCACGACTCTAACCACTAGCCTACGCGCCTCCATGTATATATATATATATATATATATATATATATATATATATATATATATATATATATATATATATATATATATATATATATATATATATATATATATATATATATATATTTGGGAGAATATGTGCTTAAATGAAGTCGAACCTATTTTTTGAAATTTAATTCATTAATAATTAATTAGGCGGGATTAAACTATTAAATGTAAGGCTAAACAAATCGAGAAAAATCAATCTCTGTATGTACATTTCGGCCTATTAGGCCTCATCAGCAGAGCTATAGATACGAAGACCGCCTCGTGTGTGATTCGAAACCTGTCTGTCAAATTAGCAGGCAAGTGTCTTACCTCCATATATATATATATAATGTGTGTGTGTGTGTTATTTATTGCCCAGTGCCTGAGGCGCCACAAAAGAGGAATGCCGAATGGATACACGCAATTTTATGCACTAGCTCACACATGAGCTTCGGTTTGTGCGTAATTCTCCACTATAATGATCTTTGTGTTCACACTGGCATGGTTTCGTTGCCAGTAAATACTTACTACTTGTTAACACAAATATGTCCACAAAACAATTACTATGTTGTCTTTTATGTCATTTCCTTTTGTTTATATTTTTCTCCATTATTTTTGTGTTATTTTCCAGCGACTCTTCGACAGAGAATAATTAATTTCGTAAAACCAACACCGGACACTACACATTACCTTCTTACGCATTTCAAATGGTTTTGGTCAACGTTAAATCGAATAGGCTTCATTCGAGGATACCTGATGACTTATATCTACAAATGTAAGTAGATTTTCAATCATCATTATTATTACTAGTACAAAATTAAAAAAACACCCCCAGGCGATGTAAAAATAGATTTTTGAAACATATTGCCTGAGGGGTGGGAGTAAAAAATTCAGTATCAGCGAGTTTGTACCCTAAGTAAGTAAAATCATCAAATTCCTTAAAGGATTAAAAAATAAAACAATTTGAAATGTAAACTTTAAATATGTATTAAAATAAAACAAACTATATATAGATATATAATACCAGTCATGTATTTATTAAAACTTGTTTTAAAAAACGATGAGGTCTGTCTAATGTTGCATGTTCAGATTTTGAGTGTATTTATTCTATGTTATGACGATTTTGGGTAATGTGACGTAAGCAGTGACGTAGTTTTTGTTACAGACAAAAACCGGAAGCGAATCTCCATTATTGATAGATATCACGCAAGTAGCACAGATATCTATGACAATCTCTCGCTAACCGTCTCTATCATTTATTGTCCTCATGCCGTAAAATCCACCTCCCCCCCAAAAAAAAGCAATGGTTCTTATTGTGACAGTTTTTTTTTTATATAATCATCCATTTCCTTCGAAACCATTACATCACGCTCCCCATATATATATATATATATATATATATATATATATATATATATATATATGAGAAGTAAATACACAAACGATGTGTTTTGATATGGCTTTTTTAGCCGACAATTTTTGGGAGAATATGTGCTTAATTGAAGTCGTACCTAATCTTGAAAGTTAATTAATAATTAATTAATTAGGCGGCCATACCTATTCAAATGTAAGGCTAAACAAATCGAGAAAATCAATCTGTATGTACATTTCGGCCTATTAGGCCTCATCAGCAGGCGGTCTTCCTATCTATAGCTCTGCTGATGAGGCCTAATAGGCCGAAATGTGCATACAGAGATTGATTTTTCTCGATTTGTTTAGCCTTACATTTGAATAGGTATGCCCGCCTAATTAATTAATTATTAATTAATTAATTAACTTTCAAAATTAGGTACGACTTCAATCAAATACACACACACACATATATACATATATATATATCCCAATCTTTCAGCAAAGTAATCTCATTTATAAGTTTAAATGCCGATGTAGTTCGGTATACGTTGGGCGTACATCTCAGCGACTTGAAATTAGAATAAAACAGCATGTCCCACGCACACTTCAGCAATGCTATTGCTAATAATACATTCTGGCATTCCCAAGCATATGATTCGGCTATAGCTGAACACTTTTCATCTATACATGTTTGTAGGGCCGACTATACAGATGAGTGTTTTTCCGTCTTGCATAGAGCCAGGTCTAAACAGCACTTAACCATCCTCGAAGCTGTTTATATTTCTTTCTTTCGCCCTACTCTGTGCAAACAAACACCAAAACACTCCCTTTATTTAATGGGTGACATTTCTAACCCTGTTTCGACCTAGGGTTCATACATACACACTCCTTTTTTTCTTTCTCTTTTCTTTTGTCCCCCTCTGGTTCACCCCCATTTGTTCTTATCGATTTTCTTATACAATTTGACTTTTATTCGTCACCGGTGTGTATACTTGAAAAAGAACCGGTCGAAAAGGCCTTCGTATTCCCTTTAGTTTATATTTATTTTATAATAAATATTACCCCCCCCCTATATACATATGATCCTCCACTCTTAGCATTATATAAGTTCTCCTGTACCAAAATCTATTCATATATATATATATATTAATATATATATATATATATATATATATATACTAGCAAATATATGCACCTCCGGGTGCAAGTTTTTAAGTTTAATATAATAAAATTCATGTTAAATTAGAAAGGCTAATAACACTAAATAAGAATGCAGATAAAAAGATTTTGAACAGAGGGGGTATAATCGAAAAATAGAACAACTTTGAAACTAACTCTTCCATCATTTTCCATTACTCCCCTCTTTCATTGGTAAATTTTCCTAATTTAACTAGTTAGTTAAAATAGGAAGTAAAGGATAATATTACAGTTATTTCTTCTTGTAAATAAATTTCTTTTAAGATTTATCCCTGAGATTTTTGTTTATATTTCTTAAGATAAAACCAAACAATTAGAAATCAATAATACCAAGCACATATTTATTAAAATAAAATTTTAAAGATCAATATGCAAATTAGCCTTGTCGTTCAAACTGTAAACCGCTATTTTGTTGTATATATAAATACAATTGCATGTTATTAGTACGTAGATCCGACCAACGCCGGGGTCCAGTAGCTTCGGCCCTGGATCTTTACGATTTAATAGCGTCGATCCCAGGGGGCCATCCCCCAGGCAACACCTGCCCCCTCGATTTAAAGGGGCAGTGCTGGGTTTATTGCCCAGTGCCTGAGGCGCCCCCCTTGAGGGGGAATGCCGACGGGATAGACGCAATTTTGCACCTGCCATTCATGAGCTTCGGCTTGTGGGTGGTCCCACGTTAATAGGGACTTTGTGCCTGACCCGTACAAGTGGGGTACGCGGTAAATATCACGTAGATATGGTCAACAGTATTAATAATGTAAAACAATTTTTATTAATAACTGAAGGTTTAAAAGAATGAAATCATGGAGAATTTGACGTAAATAATTAATGGAATTGTGACTTGAGTAGTAATATAGTTTCGGTTACAGACAGAAAAACACACAATCTCCATTATAATAAGATATATATATATAAATGGACAAAAAATATTTATAATAAACAATGTGTTCTTCTTATTTAGTGTACTGAATGGGAATAGCAGGTGGTTTTGCCTGCAAGATTTCAAGAGTTGATTTAAAATAACGAAATTTCTTTTCATTTCATTTCAGCCAGAGGACTTTTTGTTGACAGTCCACCTTTGTTCAACTCTGATCAGACTTACATACATATAGACGCTTACTACAATACTACACAGTACACAAGAGTTTTGCCCCCTGTACCCAAGGATTGTCCAACCCCTATGGGCGTTGCTGGTGAGTTTTCGCTTATTTTAAAACTTATTAATTTTTAATCTGAAATTTTGAGAGGAGGCTTGATAATTTATAGTCTCTACACTAGCAAAAGTATGTGCCCCCCCCCTGGGCGTAAGTATTTAAGTTTTAATCTAATTAAAATATATTAAATTCAAATGACATAATTAATTAGATCGAATATAAAAATACTACACTTATTTTAATGTTACTAGCAAATATATGCACCCTCCGGGTGCAAGTATTTAAGTTTTAATATAATAAAATATCATATTAAATTAGAAAGGCTAATGAAACTGAATAAGAATGTAGATAAAAAGATTTGGAACAGAGGGGGTATGATTGAAAAATAGAACAACTTTGAAACTAACTCTTCCATCATTTTCCATTACTCCCTCTTTCATTGGTAAATCTTCCTAATTTAACTGTTTAGTTAAAATAGGAAGTAAAGAATAATATTAGTTATTTCTTCTTGTTAAGGGATTTCTTTTAATATTTATTGAAGAGATTTTTGCTCATATTCATTAAGATAAAATCAAACAATTAGAAATATAATAATACTAAGCATATATTTATTAAAATCAATTTTTTAAGATCAATATGCAAATTAGACTTCCCATTCATACTGTAAATCTCTATTTTGTTGTATATATAAATACAATTGCATGTGTATAGTATGTAGTTAGGGTCAACATTATAAGTATTGTAAAACAATTTTATTAATAATTGAGGTATAAATAATAATAAAATCATGGTAAATGTGATGTAAATAACAAAGGGAATTGTGACATGTATAGTAATATAGTTTCGGTTACAGACAGAAAAACCCACAATCTCCATTATAATAAGATTTTAATTGATTTCTTTATAAAGAAAGCAAGCGTGTATATCAGCGAGTTGATAGCAGTAAATCTCTGCAGTAATGGTCTGATTGGTTTTCAAAAAGTCGTAGTGGATAACACTTATTGCAGACCACCAGACGGTCACCATAATCTTTTGCTGGTGCAACTATGGCTTTGGGAAGTGTTTGGGGGATTCATCACGATCAAGCTATTGACCTGATCGTTTACGGTTGTCGTAAAGGATCCACTTTTCGTCACAAGTGACTATTCGGTCAAGAAAGGGGTCATTGGTGTTACGGAAACAGAGCATCGAGCATACTCCAAACCGCCTAAGTTTTTGGTGCTCATTGAGCTTATGAGGAACCCATTTATTGAGCTTTTTCACCTTTCCAATACTCAGTAAATGGCGTGAAACTGTTGCAATGCTGACACCAAGTGTCTGAGACATCTGACACTTTGTCGTGTATTTTGCTCAACAACTGCCTGCAATTGTTCATTGTCGACTGCATGTCCGTCCTCTACCTTCTTCATCTTGAAGACTCATTTCCACTGCAGAATTTCTGGAACCACCTTCGTACAGTCCGATCACTTGTGGATTCATCTCCCCATGCTTTGTTGATATTGGCAGCAGTTTCGGAGGCATTGTGACCAAGCTTGAACTCATGTAACATAAGAAGGCGAAGTTTGTTTAGGCATGTTCATCTTTGAAGGCTCCTATTTTTCAAAAATACTTTCTATCTGAAAATAAATTAAATTTTATTTTTGAGCACACATTAATTATTATATATGCAAAAATTCACCTGAAATAAACAACAAATTCTATGGTAAAATGACATTTCAAAACCGAGCACTTTAACCGGCCATTATTTTTGTAACAACCTAATATTATTTTTTTTTATTTAACATGCACAAACCAGAATCTGTCCTGAAAAAATGAGACACTTTGTTTATAAGATTATTTTTTTATGAATCTATTTGAAGGGCCCAAAGTTCTTCCAGATGTTGCTAAAATCGGAGAAATCTTTAAGCGAATGCAGTTTAAACCGGATCCGATGGGAACGAATTTGATGTTCACCTTCAAAGCCCAGCATTTTACACATCAGTTTTTCAAGACCGATCTCCATAAAGGACCAGCCTTCCAATGGGGTAACCACGGGGTCAGTATGAAACCTTTTTATTTTTATTCATTTTTACTTTTTTTAAAAGTAGCGATTTTGTTTCCATTAGCCAAGTATTCTAATATAATTGATTTGCACACATTTGTATGATTTCAAATATTCATATCTAATAACTAATATTCTGTACACAGTTATACGGTTTCAAATAACTGTTTGTTTTAATAATATTAATAATAATATTTAATAATTAATTTGTTTGCAAACGGTTATACGGTTTCAAATAATAATGATAAAAATAATAATAATAGGAAACAATTTTTTAAAATTAGAGAGGCCTATTGTCGGTACCAGCTGAACAGTGTTTATCCCTTTTTCGTTAGCACTATACCAGGGAGATTGCTTTTTGCTGAGGTGGAGCGCCATACCTACCATCAACTTTACTGCACAGATCAGATTAACCAAACCGTGCTATTCATGCGTTGAGTTGGCGAGGAACGGTATCGAACCCGAAACCTTGCGATTCCTGAGCTAAACCGGCGCCCTAAACAATTATAGCTTCAAATAACTATTCTTGATCCAAATAATTTAGAGAGAAGTCCCCGTGGCGTAGTGGTTAACGTATTGGACTATGATAGAAAAAGTTTTAAACAAATTATACTAAGTTTGTTCTTTGTTTTTTTTTCTCAAAAGCTTTTTATTGTATATTCACTTTAAATTCTTTTTTTCCTTAGGTCGATTGTAGCCAAATTTACGGAAAGGATTTACATGAACAGAATCTTTTAAGATCATTTAAAGACGGAAAAATGAAAACACAGGTAAGACTTTGTTATATACTAATACATTTCTATATTTAACCTTTATCCTGCCACACATGCAAACAGTAATGCAAATATAATTTTTGCTTAGGAGGTGTTTTTAGAATGGAGACAAATTTACCTTATGAGAATTTTCATTTTTTTTAAACCTTTTAAATTTAGAAGATACTTTTATTTATTTATAGTAGTGGATTCTTGTATTTTAACATTTATTTTTATTGTTTATTCATTAAAGCTGTTTATTCTATCTTTATCATTTAAACAGTTTAAAATAATAATAGCATATATATACTTACTATAATTTACCAATTTGTTTGTCATCATATGGCCACCACAGTTTTTTTGTTCTGCAGTTACTAATGGGAACAGCAACAAATTTAACTAACAATATAAATATAATGCTAAACCGAATCCTTATTTTGTGTCCATCAGGTTAAATAAACGAAATCTTTTTTTTTTGTTTTATTTAACTGTATAATAAGAATTAGGTAAATTTTTCTAGCTAATTTTCTGAATTCTATCATAGATTTTTTAATTGATTTGTAAATGCAGTGGTAGCTTGACTTGCTCTTGCGTTACAGCCACTCTTTTAGAGGTGGGGAGTTTTTTTCCAAAGGATGCTTTCGTTTTACGTGGTAACCCGCGTTAGAAGGAATCGAACGCCAAACACTTCTTTTGCCTGTCAAAAATGACTTATTTCGTTGTGGTAATTCGTCTAGCACTAACTGTCAACGCAGAGTGAGTGAAGGATAGCGGCTAATGTGTTTGCACACATAACTGAGAGGTCGGACAAAAAGAAAGAAAGAAAGTGAGACGGAAGAAAAGCGGACTATCAGCTTAAGTCATTTGCTTGTCGCGCGTGTTCCGTTCTTCCGTCCAGCAGACTGTCTTTCTCGTCTTTTCGTCTCGCCTTCTTTCAAAACCCGGTCTTTTTAATATACTAAAATTTCAACTATTTAGTAATTTACTGTAATTGGTTTGGCCCACGTCAGCATTTAACCAAATATATCAGCTGATTATTAGTGACGTGTTCCCAGCAATTTCTGGGAGTGGTCTTTCCATTTTTGAAGTCTATCTTTTTGGCTGTTTGCCTTTAGCTTTGATCTAGTGCTACATTTCTTGCCACTAAACGACGTTAATGCACGCATAGGAAAAGCATGGGCCGCTATAAATAAATTATTGATCATATGGAGGTCCAATCTCACAGACAAGTTAAAGAGACGGTTCTTCCAGGCCGTTGTCGTGTCAGTACTGCTGTATGGCTGCACCACCTGGACCCTAACTAAGCGACGAGAATAAACTAGATGGGAGCTGCACAAGAATGCTGTGGGTGATCATGAACAAGACGTGGAAACAGCACCCTATGAGAAAGCAGCTGTACGGCCACCTATCACATATCGCCCAAACCATCCGAGTAAGACGGACAAAGACACGCGGGACACTGCTGGAGAAGCAAGGACGAACTCATAAGCGACGTCCTCCTGTGGAAGCCAGCACATGGACAAGCCAGCGTGGGCCGACCAGCAAAAACGTACGTTGATCAGCTCTGTGCGGATGCAGGATGCTGCATAGAGGACCTCCCGAGAATGATGAGCGATAGGGACGGATGGAGAGAGATTGTCATGGATATCCGCGCTGAAAGCGTGATATGATGATGATGATGATTAGTGACGTGTACACCGCCATTCCATACTCGGATACTTTTGCATTCCAGCATTCTATTATGACGTAAACTCTTACGTAGTTTTGGTTACGGAACAGAAACACACCCAATCTCCATTATTAAATAGACCTGTTCATTATCTAAGTATCAATATATCTGTTCTTTTTTAATATTAAATTTACCAAAATCTTTTTTTTTTACAAAATATTTACTTGGATTTTTTTTCTTTTTTGCCAGATCATCAACGGAGAAGAGTGGCCACCAAATGTGAAGGATGCTCCGGTCACCATGAGGTTTAATGAAAGAATCGCTGAGAAGTACCGGTTCGCTGTGGGTCATGAATTTTTCAACCTTGTCCCCGGGATTTTGATGTGGTCAACAATTTGGCTTCGTGAACATAACCGTGTCTGTGAAGTGCTGAAACAGGACCATCCCGAATGGGACGATGAACAGTTGTACCAGACAACCAGAATGATTATCATAGGTAAATAATTAATTTTTTAACGGCACGTCAACCCGTCAATGGAAGGTTTGCACTGAGTGCTTGTCCCCCCAAATACCTTTGTAAACCATGCATCTTATATATATTTACAAACTCCTCCGCACGAGCAGGATACGACACAGTCAATTTCTAAGCGGAGTTTAACGGGTTTGAATTCAGAGTTTTCTTTCTCCTAGACTGGTTACCTAGCCATGGTTAAAGAACCCAGTCTGCCCTGCTATTTACCCATAGTTGGAGGGAGAGTAGGATTCATACCTTTCCCAAGGGTATTAGCGCTAAGTGAAAATGTAATTACCACGTCCAGGATTTGAACTCGGGGCGACGAGTCCATTTCCCATGACTTTAACCATTACACCACGCGCTTCCTACATGCGTCTTATATGCCGAGGAGGCATGTGGTGTAATGGTTACCTTTGTAGGAAATGGAGACGGAGAGATGAGTTTAAATCCTGGACTAGGCTGATTTTATTTCACATAGCGCAATTACCATTGAGAAATGTATGAATCCAATTATTCTCCCTTTAGATAGGGGTAAATAGTAGGACAGATTGGGTTCTTTACATTGGTATGGCAACCAGTCTAGGAGAAGAAAATCACTCGATTTAAACCTGTTAAACTCAGCTTAAAAAATTGACCTTGTGTCACATTTTACTCATGCAAAGGAGTTGGAATATATATATATATATATATACCAAACTTGTTGGTAAATCCTCGCGGTGAGAAAAAAAACAGCAAATAGTTTGATTGTAAAAAATATACTACCAAACATCACCCGGGGAGAAAAAATTTTGGAAAAAGAAAAGACCAAGATAATCGTACCAACAAAAATAATCTATTGGTACAATATTTGGCCAAAAGAAAAAACAATTTATGTGTGTATATATATATATATATATATATATATATATTATTCATACAAAACCGCCAGGAAACTAAAGCTAATAAGTAAAAAGTGCTCAATACCTAAGTAGAGCAAATAATAAAGATAAACCTAATTAGTCAGATAAACCGTTAATTTTTATATGCGCGTTTGTTTACGAAAGCCAATTACTGTTAATAACATAATATTCACATATTCACTATACACTTAACATCTTTCATTTTGTCCCTCACATAAACATTACTTAACAGTGTCCTGAAGATGGTACAATATACCGAAATGCTTAAGTATTGACACATAAAATTGTTTCCCTTGATCATAACATCCTGTGTTTATTATATTTTTAAAATATTTTCTTCTCATATATATATATATATAATAAACATTCCAGTAACCTTTGTTCGTTAAATTTGGACATAGAATGCTGTATTCAATTTACTTTTTGTAAGTTTGTTACTTTTTATTTTCCCGTATTTTTAAAGAAAGTTAATTTTATTTTATTTCAGGAGAGACTATCAAAATAATTATCGAGGAATACGTAGCCCATTTAGGCCATTATGGTTTGGAACTTCTTTTTGACCCAGAACTTTTGTTTAGCCACCAGTACCAATACCAGAATCGGATTGCTCTTGAATTTAATTATTTGTACCACTGGCATCCCCTGATGCCTGATGAAATTCACATTAATGGATCCACCTATTCGAACCGCGAATTCTTGTTTCATCCTGAGGTTCTAGTGAAGCACGGAATGAAAACATTTGTCGACGCAATGTCCCGACAGGTGGCTGGTCAGGTGACCCATCATAACCACAGTCCGGCTACCTTACATGTCGCCTTGATGACTATCAAACATGGGAGAGAACTTCGTCTGCAGTCGTTTAACGAGTACCGAAAGAGGTTCAATCTTCCACCTTTCAAGTCATTCCGGGAACTCACTGGTGAGTATAAGATGAATAATCTAAATCTTGACTTCAGCGAAATAAATGAATTGATAAATTAAAATAGATGTTTACTTAGGGACACGAAAAATCAAGCGGGTTACGTCGAGGACAGTGATTATCATAGATGAGTATTTGGTGGACCCCCACTTCTCCGGGAGATGCAAACAAACAGGGCCGGTGATAGTTTGTAATGTTTGGTTATATACAAAGTCGTCGGGGCGGCCTAATGTCGGTATCAGCCATGTTGCGAGGGAGTCTATCCCCTTTTCACTCGCGCTAGACCAAGGAGATTATTTTAGCGTCTGAGGTGGAGCGCCACACCTACCATCAGCTCCTTACTTTACCGCACAGATCTCTGTGCTACTCATACGCTGAGTTAGCGAGGGCGGGTATCGAACTAGGAACCTTGTGGTTTCTAGCCAAACGCTCTACCGACTCGGCTAATCGGCCCTAATTGGTAATATATAATCAGCTATATTCGTTTGGATTGTATAACGTCCAACAAGAAATAATAAAATCTTGGTATATTTTGTTTAAGAGAAAATTGATAAAATGTCTTAGAGGTGTATTTATTTATGAGCGATACTGTACTTATGACTGACGCACTTCTTCTGTGACAGTATTAGTTATGGAATGGCCTCCCACTGCCAAATGCATTTGATAGGTAGGTGAGAGAATAGAGGTCACTTTAATTAAAACAGGCAACACCAAATAAACAGAAAAGTTCGCACCAAATACTACTATTAACTGCTTACCCTAACCCCTAACCCTAACAAACAACCGGATGTTGACGGTGCAAAGCGAAACATGTCCCTCTGAATCCAGGTCGCCCCTGGGGTGCTTAAAGGTAACTTGGTCCATTATTTTTTTTAAATGTGACAACCAAAGAGATCTTTTTTAAAAAACATCAAACCAGAATTTTCTAAGAAAAAAAAAATTTTAAATAAAAAAAAAAAGAAACCTTTTCATCAAGATCTGAACAAGTTGACCCTTTCCCCAAAGCTGTCCAAATATAACCAAATACTACCATAAAAATCCATATTCTAAAGCCTGAAACTAATATGAAAAACAAATTCTAGTTTACCCTTTTGGCATTAAATGAACTATAGGGGTTGACATGCCATTAAACAAAAACCAAACTCAAACTTAAAACAGACCCGATATTTTTCTTTTTTTTTTTTTCTTTTTTTTTGGTTAAGCAGTTACTGTTCAGACGGACTACCAAGCGGAAAGTGTTAATGCTTGAGGAGCCTCTTTTTAGGGGCTTCACTATAAGCTTTAAAAAGCTGAAAAAACTTCACTCTCTCTCTCTCTCTCTCTCTCTCCATGAAGGATGGTTTGGAAACTCTCAGACATGGCCGGCTTGAGTTGTTAACACATTATTGAACGTCGAAATCGAATTGTAAATGTGTTCTTATCCATTTCTTTCGTCACTTGAGATCGAATAACAGCCTTTTCGAGTCTACCCCACGACGTTAAAACACTGACTGATGTGTTTATATCTAAAATTCTTTTATAATATAAACATTCCTATTGACACTGTTATAATGTCAATGAGGTGACACTGACACGCTTTCCTCTGCCATAAACAAAACCGATTGATGCTATCGCTATGTAACAGAAAACACTACTGTTAGGAACTATAGTCGTTACCAGTATATCAAATGAACTTTGTGAATATAGTAAATAAAGTCGTCGGGTGGCCAAAAGTCGGTATCAGCCAATCAGCGAGGGAGTCTATCCCCTTTTCACTAACGCTAGCCCAAAGAGATTGTTTTTGCGTCAGATCTGTTTAAAATGATTTTAAATTTTATGATTTTGATTTTCGGGCTGTTATTCTCATCTTTATTGAAGTATGTAAAACAAAACGTTTTTACATACTTAAAATAAAGATGAGTACAACAGTCCGAAAAATCAAAATAATGTAATCCAAATCATTTAAACATTATCTCAAACAGATCTGATTAATATTTGTCTGATTTTTTTTAGATGAGACTTGATGTGTTTATTTTGATTTTTTTCGGACTGTTGTCCTCATCTTTATTTGTGGCATGTAAAAACGATGTGTTTTACATACTTCAATAAAGATGAGGACAACAACCCGAAAATCAAAAATATGAAATTAAAAATCATTTTATATATCACGATAAGGACAACAGTCCAAAAAATCAAAATAATAGAGATCTAATTAATTGAGGTGAAAAGTTCACCAATTTATTTCGACCAAGTTACCTTTAAGTACCCCAGGGGCGACCTGGATTCAGAGGGACATGTTCTCTTTTGCACCGTTTGTTTGTTACCAGATGATTTTTAGACGATTTTTTTAATTATAAAATTAACTGCTAACCCTAACCCTAAAAACAACCGGATGTTGACGGTGCAAAGCGAAACATGTCCCTCTGAATCTAGGTCGCCCCTGGGGTGCTTAAAGGTAACTTGGTCCGTTTATTTTTTTAAATGTGACAAATTTTCAAAACATTTTTGTCAATTGATGTCAATTTCTCAACTAGTCCTAGGACATACCTAATTTTATTTATTAATTTTTTGCAGGTGACATTGAAACTGCGGATTATTTGGAATCCTTGTACGGTGACATCGATGCTGTTGAGTTCTATGTGGGCATAATCGCCGAAAAACGCCAGTACAAATCTCCGTTTGGCCAGACCATGATCGAGATGGGTGCCCCGTTTTCTGTCAAGGGACTCATGTCCAATCCGATCTGCAGTCCCGGTTGGTGGAAACCCTCAACATTTGGGGGCGAGACGGGTTTCAACATTATCAAAACTCGAACAATGAAAGATCTGTTCTGCGACAACATAAACGGCCGGTGTGGGTTGGTTGGATTTCGCATTCCCGATTGGACGGAAGAAAAGGAGGACGCCATGCGAGAAGCAGAGTTGGCCGCCGGTCGCCAGACCCCAGTCAAAGGGGCACCCCAGTCGGGCGGCGCTGTTAAGACAATTGTTGCGACGACGACGACCAAAGAAGACCTTTAATAGCAAGATAGACTGGTTTCTGTCTGTCTATTCACGATGCACGCTATCAAATGTTCGGCTCGTTTGACCAGTTTCAATCACCTTCTTCAAAATAGAATCTTGCTAGTTGTTTTTCTCACTGAGGCACAAGAGGAAGTTCCATGAAATCTGTACTTTTCCAAACGTTTTGATAGCACTTCGTGTCATATATATGAATATATATATATAATGTTATAATATATTAATGATTTGAAGGCAATTACAATGCGTATAAAAAATAAAAACAAAGATGTTATTTTTGTCTTATCGACTTCGAAGTAGAAACTTCATCTTCAGATGTGTATATCAGAAAAATTTTCTAATATACAACTCTGAAGATGAAGTTTCTACTTCGAAATCAATAAGACAAAAATAACATCTTTATTTTTATTTTTATATGCATTGTAATTGCCTTCAAATCAATAATATATTATAACATACTTAACAATGCTTCAAGCAAATTACCAATTACTTATATATATATATATATATATATATATGTGAGTAAAGCCTAAAGAGTTAGGCTTTACTATTATTATTTGCTCTACTTAGTGTATTAAGCACTTTAGCACATTCAACTTAGGCAACTCTTTCGGTATTTTTCTTTTGGCCGGTTAATTATTTTAAAGCTGTGCTTATATTTTGGTCTTTTATTTTTTTTTATGTATTTTTCTCCAAACACACATTTGTATTTTGCACTGACAAATTGTAGTGTCGGGAGTTTTTTTTTTTTTTTTTTTTTTCATGCCGTCAGAGTTTAATAATAAAAATGTTATATATATATATATATGAAGATAGAAGGGTTGGAGTAAAATCCGACAATATGAGGTGAGGTAAAAGGAAAAGTGCACAAAAATAATGACTCAAACAAGTCCAAGTAGGAGAGAAATATTTCGTCCTTCAGACTGAGGATGTTCTTCGCGTCAGAAGGACGAAATATTTCTCTACTTGGACTTGTTTGAGTCATTATTTTTGTTCACTTTTCCTTTTACCTCACCTCATTATATATATATGTAATGTGTGTGTGTGTGATAAAGAGATAAGTGCAAATGAGAAAAGTTAGCAAAAAAGTGTTCGATGCAACTGAAGCAGAGCAGGTATAAAAATCCCTAAAAATTATGAATACCAGAAGTCCGTTACTCTAGGTTTCATGTCGTGCGCACAATTTTCAGAAGAAAAAAAACTTTGTCTATGAAGATTGTGAACACCACATGAAAAAGACTTTTAATGTTCATAATATATATCTTTTGTTGTTTGTTTTTTTTTGTTTTTTTTTTTTTTTTTTTGTAGAATTTGGATTTATCTTTTTATTAACGCTATATAATAGTTTCTATTTAATTAGTCGAATACATTTTAGAAAAGGAAGCTGTACCATAATTTGACAATGACTTTTCCGTCTGATGATTGTCTACATTACGTGAAACTGAATTTTTTTTTGTATATATATGATAACTTGTATATATAATGTTTGATTGTTTCTATGTATTTCTGTATGGACGTATATTTTGTGTGTATAAGTTTACCGAGTGTGTTAGTATAGTAGAGAAGTGTAGGTATATCATATGCGTATGTATATTACGTATGTATATGCACGCCCACATATATATACTGATGGAAAATGAAGTTAGTCTTTTAACATGTGTTTCAATTTACTGAAGATTCAACGTACGGGTAATATAGCTGGATTACAGTAAATGATCACATATACAGAGCAATGTGTACATAGGTTCTATAATAAAGGGTGCATCACCAGTACTCGAACCCATGCACATATTATACCCAAATTCAAGTCAGCATCATTTTTTGGGATGCTGACATTTTATTTTCTGTCAGTAATATATGAAGTGGACAAACAATGTGTTTGAAATGGCGATAGCCGACAATTTTGGGGGAGGCTATGTGCTTAATTAAAGCCATACCTAATTTGTTAATTAATTGATTATAATTAAATGAATTAAACAGATATGCACGCCTAATTCATTTAATTATAATTAATTAATTAACAAATTAGGTATGATTTTAATTAAGCACATAATCTCCCATATATATATATATATATATATAATATATATATATATATATATATATATATGGGAAGCATTTCTTCATCAAGACATATTTGGTTGAACCGCAAATATTGTTCTCAATACTTTCAAGATGCCGAATGCATAATACAATATCCGGCTGGAATTGGCTAATAGTTTATTTGTTACCAAGTACTTTCGGTCCTTTTACGGGCCACTGCAAAAACAAAGGATTCAGAACAAAATTTGTAGACAAATGACGTATGTGCTGTTCAAGCAAGTGTTCGTGCGTGCGTGCGTGCGTATATATATATATATATATATATATATATATATATATATATATATATATATATATATATATATATCTGATAGCCACTTCGTGAAACAATCATATAAACAACAATGATGACGATATATTTAAGAAGCACATATGTTTTCAGAATTTTATCATCTTCAGCGATTCCCACCATCAAACTCTCCTAATTTAAAACTTCCCACGCATGCGCATCGTTACATTTACCTCCCGTTCGTCTTCAAGACAAAAGACTTTCGTTTTCATCTGAATCTTCAGACAAAAAAAGACTTTCACCCATATTCGAACTTACAAACTCATTGAATACATTGAACTCAATAAATGTCTATCATTCCAAACGGCATGTAAAACCGTCTAGGGTTATTTTAAGCCTAGAACTTAGGAAATTGCGTTCCTATTGAATACGAATAATTTTCATGACCCATTCCTAATACGTACTACCACTCCGGGTCAGAGTAGATCTGAGAGTAATGGTAATGACAGAGTATTGCATACTCCCCAGGTTCCTAAAACTGGAGCCTCACCATCAGATGTGGGAGGGGGTATAGATAATCTGTTGATCAATGAAAAGACAAATGACTGGCTTCTCCCCCTCACTAGCGAATTCCTATGATAACTGAATAAAACGTATTTATTTTTTGGTAGTAAAAGAAAAAAAAAGTCTGTGAGAGTATTTATAAATTTGCTTGTGTATTTGGGATTTGATACCGAGGTATCTATCGATGTGTAAATATTTAAATCTAATTGATATTTTTTAATAAATAAATGTAAAAATCCGGTACAACTAAAAACCAATGGTCCGCTTTGGAATGCTTACGTCTCTGAAACATACGGGGGTCCAGTGAGCTTCGGTCGCTGGACCGGTATGTTGTAATAATTGCGTCGATCCCAGGGGGCCGTCCCCCCTGGCAACACCTTCCCCCTCGATTTAAAGAGACAGGGCTGGGTTTATTGCCCAGTGCCTGAGGCGCCCCCTTGAGGGGGAATGCTGACGGGATACACGCAATTTTTCACCCGCCATCCCATGAACTTCGGGCTGTGGGTGGATCCCACGTTAATAGGGCCTTTGTGCCTGACCTGGTACGAGTGGGGTACTAGGAAAATAAAAAACCTCTCCGCCCCGGGCGGAATGTAATTCTAGGTCAAAGTAAAGCTTTGAATTCAGAGTAATCCTTCTCCTAGACTGGTTGCCATACCAAGGCTAAAAAACAGTCTGTATGACTACTATTTGTCTATGGATGGCTGTTAGGGGGAGAAGAGATGGGTTCCTGTCATCTCAGGGACAAAGGCGTCTCATCGTGGTGTAATGACTAACAAACTAGTCCCTCAAATCCATTACTACAGTATAGGGATAGATACCACATACTTGGGACTTGTGTCACATTCTACCCGTGGTGAACGGGTTGGGTAAATACCTACCTTTCCCAAGGGTATTAGTGCGAAGTGAAACAAAGTTTTGTCCAGGATTTGAACTCACGTCGCCGATTTCATTTCCTCCTCCGATAACCATTTATTAAAGCGCGCCTTAGTAGTACGCATGTCTGTGACGTAGGACTCAATAGTGCACATGTCTGTATGACGTAGGCAACATTTTAACGTGGACTGTAGGATTTAAGATTTATCAAAAATCTTTTTGACATTAAAATTTTGAAAAGTCAAACGCTTCAAAATTTCCATAGAATAATTCTTGTCTGAAGTATTGTTGGTTCATAATAAAAATGGTTGGATTTTACGGCATGTCAACCCTAATTAAGAATTAAGTTTTGTAGAAAAATATCGATTAATAATGGAGATTCGGTCTGTATTTATCTGTAACCGAAACTACGTCACTGCTTACTTAATTTTACCCAAGATCGTCAATACATAGAATAAAGAACAAGCTTGTATTTTTAATTCAAGTTAGACGTAAGAGATTTACCGAGATATTGGTTTAAGGTTTGTTTTTTTTTTTCCTGAGATCTTTTTATCTGGGTTCACATTAGCAATACTGGCGAATATATACACCCTCCGTAGGGTGCAAGTATTTAAGTTGTAATGTAATAAGATATTATATTAAATTAGAAAGGCTAATGAAACTAAATAAGAATGCAGATACAAAGATTTAAAACAGAGGGCGGTATAATCGAAAAATAAAACAACTGAAACTTACTCTTCCATCATGCTCGTCTTTCTTTGCTAATTTTTCCTAATTTAACTATTTAGTTAAAATAGGAAGTAAAGAATAAAATGAGCTATTTCTTCTTGTTAATGGATTTCTTTTAAGATTTATACCCGAGATTTTTCCTCGTAACCATTAAGATAAAACCAAACAATTAGAAATCAATAATACTAAACACATATTATTAAAATCAAATTTTTAATATCAATATGCAATTTAGCCTTCCCATTCGCACTGTAAACCGCTCTTTTGTTGTATATATAAGTACAAGTGCAGGTTATTAGTATGTAAGCCCGCCCAACGGGGTGGGGGTCCAGCGGCTTCGGCCCTGGATATTTACAAGTTAATAGCGTCGATCCCAGGGAGATTTCCCCCCAGGCAATACCTGCCCCCTTGATTTAAAGGGGAAGGGCTGGGTGTATTGCCCAGCGCCTAAGGTGCCCCATTGCGGGGGAATGCCGACGGGATCGACGCAATTTTTCACCCTCGAGCTTCGGCTTGTGGGTGGTCTCACGTTAATAGGGCCTTGTGCCTAACCCGTACAAGTGGGGTACGAGGTGAATAAAATGTAGATATGGTCAACAGCATTAATAATGTAAAACGATTTTATTAATAAGTGAGGTTTAAAAAAAAAAATAATAATGATGGAGAATGTGACGTAAATAACGTAATGATATAGTTTCGGTTACAGACGGACAAACACACAATCTCCATTATAATAAGATTAAACTAAAAACTGGATGTAACAAAACTATTTGTACTGGTGATGTTGAGCACAAGCGAAATCGATTTACGTAACCTACCTTGAAGGTAACTACGAATCTTCGATTTAAAAAAAAAAAAAAGAAGAAAGTTAAATCTTGAAAAAAAAAAAAGTTTTTTGAAGTTTAAATCACAATAAAAAAAAAACCTTTTTAAAAAAAAGTTGTGATTAAATGTAAGTCATTGACTATTGAAAAACAAATTAAAGATATTAATTGTGATAAAATTTTTACGTACAAATTTTATTGTATGAATAAATGTTATGAATTAAAAAAAAATTCTTTTTTTTTAATTTCTTTTCTGTTTGTTTACTGCGTTTACATAAATTCTTTTTCAGGTCACTCGTGTACATGTCGAATTTTGAAAACCTAATTTCTACACAAAAATTACTAATTTGTATTATTCTGACTTTTGTTCTCATCTTTGTTGTTATCAAAACAACGTTTGCGCCAATGTGCTCCCCAGCCTTCTTCAGGTGCTTCTTGTTGAACGTAGTGTAGATAATAATAAAGATAAGGAAAATAGTCCGAATAATATAAATTATCAAGCCTGGCAAATTTTATAAGCTGGCAATTCAGAGACAATGAGAAAGACTGCGGACAATTCTCAGCTTCCAAAATAATTTTATAAATTAGAGAGTTCGACCTATACACGAGATCGACCTTTTTCTTGCGTTTCATAGATTTATTTTCAGGTCACTCGTGTACAGGTCGAATTTTGAAAACCTAATTTCTAAACAAAAATTACTAATTTGTATTATTCTGACTTTTGTTCTCATCTTTGCTGTTATCTACACAACGTTTGCGCCGATGTGCTCCCCAGCCTTCTTCAGGTGTTTCTTGTCGAACGTAGTGTAGATAACAATAAAGATGAGGAAAATAGTCCGAATAATATAATTTATCAAAAATACAGAGAAAAATTACTAATTTTATAAGATGGCAATTCAGAGACAATGAGAATGACTGCGGACAATTCTCAGCTTCCAAAATAGTTTTATAAATTAGAGAGTTCGACCTATACACGAGATCGACTTTTTCTTGCGTTTCATAGATTCTTTTTCAGGTCATTCGTGTACAGATCGAATTTTGGAAACCTAATTTCTAAACAAAAATTACTAATTTAAAAGCTCGTAATTCAGAGATAATGAGAATGACTGTAAACAATTCTCAGCTTCCAAAATAATTTTATAAATTAGAGAGTTCGACCTATACACGAGATCGACCTTTTTTATTTTCTGGTTGTTTACTGTATACACATTTATTTGTGTATGTGTCTGTGTCGAGAGCAACTGGAGTCACCCGAATGCAGTTATATGCATCCATCTATTCTCTCTCTAGCTCGAGGTAAATAGTAGGGCAGACTGGGTTCTTTAACCTTGGTATGTCAACCAGACTTGGAGAAGGAAAACTCTGAATTTGGTGTCCATTTCTTATGACGAGAACCGTTATACAACGAGTGACCCCATTATATATATGCTTTACTCCTCCTCCCACACGAGCAGGATGTGACACAAGGTCAATTTCTTAAACGGTTTGAATTTCGAGTTTTCCTTCTCTTACACTGGTTACCTAGCCAAGATTAAAGAGCCCAGTCTGTCCTATTATTTACCCATAGCTGGAGGGAGGATTGAATGCATATCTTTCCCCAAGGGTATTTGAAATGCAAACAGCCTCGTCCAGGATTTGAACTCGGGATGACTAATCCATTTCCTACGACTCTCTCTCTCTCTCTCTCTCTCTCTCTCTATATATATATATATATATATATAATATATATGGTGGACTCTCCTATCGAGAACGATAGATGATTGTCAGCAGTGAGTCATTTGATTCCTCCCATGTTGTGCATGCTGTCACGAAGACATTTTATGTTTCCTCGAGTGTGACAGTAGCCCAGCCCTGCTGCGAGCCATGAAACCACACTGACAAACGAAATGCTCCGAGGCAGGAGTTAAATGTTTTTCTTTTAAAGTTAGGCGGTGCCGATCTCTATGCTTCAGTCTATCTTGTTCAAAGCTCTTTAGTTTAGCGAAACATGTCTTACGCCATTCGTTCCGATTCGATGCTAGATCTTCCCAAGCACTCAGGTCAATATCGAGGCGTTTCAAATTGTCCTTCAATTTGTCCTTGTAGCGTAAGAGAGGACGTCCAATAGAACGCTTAGCATTTGGTAGTTGCCCGTATAAAATCTTCTTTAGAAGCCTGTTCTCATTCATTCGGACAACGTGACCAGCCCACCTAAGTTGAATATATATATATATATATATATATATATATGTGTGTGTGTGTGTGTGTGTGTTTGAGGTTAAGTAAACAAACAAATGTGTTTATTTTTTTATATGGCTTTAAGCCGACAATTTTTGGAGGATATGTGCTTAATTGAAGTCATACCTAATTTTGAAAATTAATTAGTTAATAATTAATGAATTTTAGGCGGGCATATATGTTCAAATGTAAGGCTAAACGAATCGAGAAAATGTCAATCTCTGAATGTACATTTCGACCTATTAGGTCTCATCAGCAAGGTTATAGACATGGGAGACTGCTCCGTGTGTGACTCGAAACCTCGACTGTCAAGCTGACAAGCGAAGTCTCTAACCGTTACACTAGCTTGCCAATTCCACATTCTTCGTTTGTTTTGAAATGATATATATATATATATATATATAGTCATCCACAGACACGTGTTTCGACTTATCAAGTCTCCTCAGTGTGGCTAGACATTTTGTAAGCTACCTACAGCCGGAAATGAAATCCGATCGGTTGGGTGTCAGTCCGGCACCGTAACCATTAGGCTGTCTTCACATACAGAATGGGAAGGGGATTTTAACTGTTTAAATACACACATCGCTTTGTGTGTAAAGACCGTCACAAAGTGCTCCATTCCTTAGAAGAGCGTTGCGTTTACGCTTGAGTTGGCGGCCGTCAGCAAGATCCCCCCCAGAGTGCTCAACCCTAGGGGATGGGGAGCATATATAGGGTCATCCACATATATATATATATGCACGAAAACGTATTGGACTTTGGAATATGTTTGAGGCTCATCGGTCGTCAGGACATGTTTCCATTTTCGGATGATGTCTCCAGTCGTACTGATGAGGATGTTAAGTTCATTAGAGGTGAATTTTGATACCTTATTATACAGTGGTATCTTGACTTACGAGTTTTCCGAGTCACTAGTTGTCATTCGGTTGATTTTTTTTTGCTCTAATTTTGACAACTAAAATTTGAGGTACGAGCGAGCATGAAATATGCTTATTTTAATAAGTTCACTAAAATCATTTAAGTTTCTATATTTGTTATAAATACTAGCAAATATATGCACCCTCCGGGTGCAAGTATTTAAGTTTTAATGTAATAAAATATTGTATTAAATTAGAAAGGCTAATGAAACTAAATAAGAATACAGATAAAAAGATTTGAAACAGAGGAGTATAATAAAAGATTTGAAACAGAGGGTATAATAAAAAATGGAACAACTGAAACTTACTTTCCATCACTCTCGTCTTTCATTGTTATTTTTTCTAATTTAAGTATTTAGTTAAAAGAGGAAGTAAAGAATAAAATGACAGTTATTTTATCTTGTTAATGGATTTCATTTAAGATTTATTGAAGAGATTTTTGCTTATATTCATTGAAATAAAACCAAACAGTTAGAAATCAATAATACTAAGCACATATTTATTAAATTCGATTTTTTTAATATTAATATGCAAATTAGCCTTCCCGTTCACACTGTAAACCGTTATTTTGTTGTATATATAAATATAATTGCATGTTGTCAGTATGTAGACATAGTTAACAGTATTAATAATGTAAGACAATTTTATTAATGATTGAGGTTTAGATAAAAAATAAAATCATGGAGAATGTGATGCCAATAACTAAGAGAATTGTGACTTGAGTAGGAATATAGTTTCGGTTACAAACAAAAAAACACACAATCTCCATTATAATAAGATAGAAAACTTAAAGAAGAAAAACATTATTTATAAAAAAGTAAACATTAAAACATATTATATGATATTAGGTATCAATAATTTCACTAAAGACATTTAAGTTTCCAAATTTCTTACGCCAAAGACATTCACCTAATCACGAAGAAAAAAAGGTAAAGAAGAAGTTTTCTCGTTATTCCTACCATAAAATAAACTGAACCCCCATTTTATGCCCGTGTTTTTGCAATAAATGTTTTATTTTTCTTGCACCCGTTATTTTACAATACTAAATATATTTTATTTATTTATTTGAATACTCACTTCAATGTGTCGCATAGGGACTGGCATTTTTGTCGTCTGCTACGAATTTTAAAAGCGAATTAAGAATAATTAAATAAGGTCAAACTTTGTCTAAATCGATAAGTAGTAACATAATAACTACCATTAAAAAATAAAGAAAAAATATCATTACATATGCAGTTTATTCTTAATAGATTTAAAACTATTTGTTTTGATCGATTTCGATGCGATCCGCCATTCTGTGTATTTTTCAATGGTTTTACGCGCTTTTTACAATTTTTATGTAACATTCGCGATTGCAAAAACATTTAATAATAGAGATTTGGGTAAAGAAGAACAGTTTTCTCGTTTATTCCTACCATAGAATAAATTGAACCCTCATTTTATGTCCGTGTTTTTGCAATAAATGTTTTATTTTTCTTGCACCGTTATTTTACAATACTAAATATATTTTATTTATTTTAATATTCACTTCAATGTGTATATTCTAAAAGTTTTTATTTTGTGAGAATGTTTAGTTTTAAAGTGGCGCTAGACCTACACTCAGCTCATCACTCTACCGGACAGATTCGTGTGCTACTCATGAAATGAGTTGGCGAGGGCTGGTATTGAACCTGGAACTGAGTACACATAGACTGACCGAGTTGCTAGAAACTTTTGCATATGACTATTACACCTCGATTGACGGAATTGGCTTCGATTTCATGAATTACGCATTAGAAACAATTACAGTTTTTTTGGGTTTGGTTTGGTTTGTTTTGTTTTACGGCATATCAACCTCAGTGGGTCATTTAATGCCGATAAAGTTTTGAAATAAATCAATTCTTAATGGATAATACAATTTTTTTATAAATACATTTTTCTATTTAACCCATAGATGGTACCCTAACAGGTACTACCACTCCGGGTCAGAGTGGACCAGGGAGCAATGGTGATGAAGGGGTGCTCCACATTCCCCAAACCTCCAAAACTGGAACCTCACCATCAGATAGAGTTTAAGGTCATTCCCAGGACATGTAGACCCTCAGCCACCGCCTTCTAGCACCCATATGATAAAAAGGGATTGGGGATTGCCATGAGGGCAATAGGGTTGGGAAAATCATATAGGTGCTAGGGCTTGACGTGACCAGCCGATTGATCGGAGGGGGCCTCTCCGACCGCCTGTCTAGCCCAAGATAGGGCCAAAGTGGAGTATTGTATGTCATGAACTGCTCATCTACCTGGGCTCTATCCTTAAGCATCACGGGTCGCCACCTACGGCCAACAGGTGACCCCATTGGGGGAGTCTTACCCCTCTGCAGAGGTGCAGTCGGTGCATTCTAACGCCTCAGCCGACAGGGCGGTATAGTTTTTTTTAGATGAATTGTGGCTTGTATTGTAATATAGTTTCGGTTACAGAGAGACAAACCCACAATCTCCATTATAATAAGATATAATTTTAAGTTATAATTTTTAAGTTATATTATGTATATATATATTTTTTTTAATAAATTTTTTATTATATATATCATAACTTTGTATCATATATATAAGCAATCAATTGCTAGAAACATTTTGTATATGCCTATTAACCTGTATTGGATTACTTAAAACATTTGCATATACGTATTACACCTAGACTGACTGAATTACTAGAAACTTTTTCATATGTATATTACACATAAAGTAAAAGAAATCGTCGTAGGGCTGGCCTAATGTCGGTATCAGCCAGACCGCGAGGGAGTCAATTCCCTTTTCACTAGCGCTAGACCTACAATCAGCTCATCACCTTACCGGACAGATTCGTGTGCTACTCATGAAATGAGTTGGCGAGGGCTGGTATCGAACCTGAAACTGAGTAGACATAGACTGAGTTGCTAGAAACATTTGCATATGACTATTACACCTCGATTGACGGAATTGGCTTCGATTTCATGAATTACGCATTAAAAACAATTACAGTTTTTGAGATGAGGTGTTGTTTTATCCAGAAAAAAAAACGGTCGAGAGAATGTCCTACATATCCGAAAATCGTTCTTGCTAAAAGCGTAATTAATAGTTCAAAAACTTGTATTTGCACAGGGCGACTGTTAGGGCACATTCAAGATAAATTTTATGCTCTATTTACGTTCCACCGTTGGGAGCGGCTCTTAACAAGTCATTTTAAGTGTTTTTTAATAGTAGTTTATTTTGTTAGTATTAATTAATTAATTTGATAATGAATCCATTCGCTCAGGCAAAATTAAAATATCCATGCCCTTAAAGAGAGAGAGGGACAGACAGACAGACAGAGAGTGCTAAAAACGTTTTGGAGTACATAGAAACAAATGAAAAGAAATATTCTTTAATTTGAATACAGAATATTTGGGATGTGAGGTTATAAACTGGTTTGCAAGCATGTCTTGCAGATCAAATGTGATGAGTTCGACCCGTACTGGGTGTATAGAGAGTGTAGCAAGATGGGGAATATCCTGAGTTTTGCGAGAACTATTATATTAGAAAAGAGAGGAAGAAGAAATAAGAGATAGTAACGGTTTTAAAAAAAAGTGATGGGCACAAAACCGTTGTCGTGAGTTTGACCGGGGCGTGACCCCCCGAATGGAGAATTGAATGTCAACCGGAAATTTCGGGTGTTGACCGGAACCGGAAGTCACGTGGTGTCGTAGAACGACGAAGAAAAATACCAGCCTCTTTTTGCTTTCGGATGCGTATGGTACGGACCGGACCTCTGGTCCCTGTAGTGGGACCACGGTAATTTATCAGTGTCCTCTCTCTCTCTCTTTCTCTCTGCCTTTCCTCCTCTCCGACACAGCCCACGAGACCAGCCCTGGAAATAAAAGCTAAGCAGCTTGTGACGATATATTTCTCGCGTTGTACTTTTTTTTTATCAACAAGATGACCGCCACGTGCCGAACACCTTTTTAGTATCGTGAATTTGGAGGCATGTTGACAAGACCCGCTTTACAACGTATATCTGTTTTGGTATCGTGAATATATCGCTACTGCCACGTTACAAGAGCAATCTAATAGATTCGATACAAAATTAGGATCAGAGACGAAAAGGATTTGAATTTGGTCATACAATTTCAATACAGAACCAGAAGCAAAGAACATTTTGTTGCATTGTTCAATATGGTTGATTGATTAATTTTCAGTGAAAGACCATCAGCTAATGCTGAAGTGAAAACTCAAAAGGAGTAAATCTTATTATAATGGAGATTGTGTGTTTTTCTGTCTGTAACCGAAACTATATTACTACTCAAATCATAATTCCCTTAGTTATTTACATCACATTCTCAATGATTTTATTTTTATTTTTATTTTAACCTCAATTATTAATAAAATTTTTTACATTATTAATACTGTTAACCATATCTACATGCTAACAACATGCAATTATATTTATATATACAACAAAATAGTGGTTTGCAGTGTGAACGGGGAGGCTAATTTGCATATTGATATTAAAAAATCGAATTTAATAAATATGTGCTCAGTATTATTGTTTTCTAACTTTTTGGTTTTATTTTAATGAATATAAGCAAAAATCTCTTCAATAAATCTTAAAAGAAATCCATTAACAAGAAAAAATAACTGTCATTTTATTCTTTACTTCCTCTTTTAACTAAATACTTAAATTAGAAAAAATAACAATGAAAGACGAGAGTGATGGAAGAGTAAGTTTCAGTTGTTCTATTTTTCGACTATATCCCCTCTGTTTCAAATCTTTTTATCTGCATTCTTATTTAGTTTCATTAGCCTTTATAATCTAATATAACATTTTATTACATTAAAACTTATATACTTGCACCTGGAGGGTGCATATATTTGCTAGTAATAATAATAATATGATCATCTGTTTCAGCTAATATATTAGGTCTGAGACCTGTCAGCTGTTCCTTATAAACATTCATCTTAATTCCACAGAATATTTATAATCTTTCTACAGATTATCTAACATTGCCTTAAAGGAGTTCAAAGATGGAGCATTCACTATTGATGATGGTAGTTTATTCCATGTATTCACCACTCTGTTACTAAAATAATTTTGTTTGTTTTGTTTGTTTGTTTTGTTTTGTTTTACGGCATATCAACCTCAGTGGGTCATTTAATGCCAATAAAGTTTTGAAATAAATCAGTTCTTAATGGATAATACAATTTTTTTTATAAATACATTTTTCTATTTAACCCATAGATGGGACCCTAACAGGTACTACCACTCCGGGTCAGAGTGGACCAGGGAGCAATGGTGATGAAGGGGTGCTCCACATTCCCCAAACCTCCAAAACTGGAACCTCACCATCAGATAGAGTTTAACGTCATTCCAGGACATGTAGACCGCAGCCACCGCCTTCTAGCACCCATATGATAAAAAGGGGTTGGGGCTTGCCATAAGGGCAATAGGGTTGGGAAAATCATATAGGTGCTAGGAAAATAATTTTGTCTTGCATTTGTTGTGCAAAATTTTTTAAATAGTTTTAATTAATGACTCCTGGTATTTATATTCTAAGCAATATTTAATAGATCAAAGCTCGTTGAATAAAATCCATGGGTAATATTTATAGACTTCAATCATATCTCTTCTTGTTCGTCGATAAACCAAACTTGGTAAGTCAATCTTCCTAAGTCTTTCTTCATACGAAAGGGTTTTTAAATCATTCATTACTTTAGTAGCTCTCCTTTGAACTCCCTGCACTCAAGAAAACCTGAACATCGATAAGAAAGGGAAACCTCTTAATATAGCAACAAAAAAATAATGCCATAAGGACCAATTATATCAAAGCGAAAATGGAAATAGATAAGTCCTGACAGAATATCAAGTGTGTGATATGTGGAGACAGAGATAAAATACAGCAAATACAGCAAATAAAGTACAGCAATAGACACGACTGGATGGCAAAGGTTATCTACTGGGAATTAAATTTTGGCCATACTACCAAATGGTGTCGGCATAAACTAGAATCCGCCCTAGAGAATGCGACGCAAAAAGAAAGAAAAAAGCAAATCCTGCGTTCGACACTAAACTGCATCAAAGGTTGAGAACCCAGTTCGAGAACTCAGGAATGTCCTGACGTCACTACTTTGTTGCCATTACTCACAAATGCACTCTGACCCGGAGTGGTAGTACCTTTTATTATTATTATTATTATTATTATTATTATTATTGGATCTTTTCCGTCCACTAAGGACGATGGCGTAGTGTCCCCACCCCCTCAAAAAAAAAAATCTGCGTAAGTGACTCTGCAGGCCAATTCTTGAGCGACAGTCTTTGGTGTAATGAATGCACACAAACTGTGATTTCTGCGGCTTCTGGCTTTTCTCTTTCTTTCTGGCTCTCTTTGCTGTCGAGGCTACTCTCCTCTCTACCTCAGTCCTCTGCGATCAACGATATTAATTTACTCTGTAGGTCCAGCGGCCGAAGCTCACTGGACCCCTGGCTTTATCGGAAACCAGAATTGAAATATGAGGTACAGCGAGTTTCAAATACGCTTATGTTGATTCACTAAAACCATTTAAGCTTTTGCAAATTACTTCCACCAAAGATTAATATCGTTTATAAAAAAAACAAATATTATAACATATTACAGCACATACATTCTATTTTATTCTATTTTTTTTTTTTTACAATACAGTGTTATTTTTTCTTATTTAAAAACACGCACTAAAAATTAGGGTGTTTTGTGGTGGGCTGGAACGTATTAATGGCATTTCAGTTTATTTCAATGGGGAAAACTGATTTGATATACGAGAAAACTGAGTTATGGACGGAACGAATAAAACTCGTAAGTCAAAGGTACAACTGTATTAAATACGCTTATATTGAGAATTATTTCTGGAAAAACGCGCTAAGATAGTTGTCGACTGAGTCACGCGCGAATGGCTTGAAGTTTCGTTCGATTCACCTCAGGTGGAGCGTTCGTCTTTTTTAAAAAATCTCTTTCTACGGAAATTGACAAAAGACGAAACAGTATATATAAAAAAAGGTTCAATTCATTTAATAATAATAATAATAATAATAATAATAATAAAAACATTGGATTAACCGTTTCTAAAGAGACAATCATGAAATAAGGAAATCTGACTAACAGGGACGGATAGAAGAATGGAATTTCTACAAAAAGGTTTGTTGCAATTTGTTTAAAAAATCATTATTATTTTTTTTCATTTTTTTTTCAGACAGTTATCTCTCTCTCTCTCTCTCTCTCTCTCTCTCTCTCTCTCTCTCTCTCTCTCTTACACACACACCACTCTCTCACATATACATACACACACCACTCACACACCACATACACACCACTCTCGCACACACATATACACACACGCATGCACACACATACACACACACATACTCCCATATCACTTTCACACACGCATACTCATACACACTATTCTCTTACACACATACCGCTCACACACGCACACTTTCTCTCTCTCTCTTCTCTCTCTCTCTCTCTCTCTCTCTCTCTCTCTCACACACACACACACACACACACACACACACACACACACATACACACACGCATACTCATACAGATTATTCTCTTACACACATACCGCTCACACACACACACACACACTCTCTCTCTCCCTCTCTCTCTCTCTCTCTCTCTCTCTCTCTCTTTCTTTCTTTCCTGCTATCATTGTGCCTGATTGAAACAGATTAGCGTTATTGCTTCCGTGCGCTCACCTCTCTTTCGATCTTTTCCCTACTTCTTTTTTTTCTTATTATATTTTTTCTGTGTAGCATGTCCTTTTTCAAACCTTTCTTTCTTTATAATAAAAACGGAATAGTCCATTATTATAGTGACGGAAATAAGAATTCGGCGGATAAGCAACAACAGATAATAAGGAATTACATTTTGCTTTCACTCTTGGATGATGTGGACGGTCTCATTTTTAACCAGATGATGATGCAAGATGATAACGGTCGTACAATCAAGGAACAGGAGTATTAATATATAAGTCGTCGGGTTGGCCTAAAGTCGGTATCAGCCAGACAGTGACGGAGTCTATCCCCTTTTCACTAGCGCTAGACCAAGGAGATTGTTTTTATCGTTTGAGGCGGAGCGCCCCACCTACCACCATCTCCTCACTTAACCGCACAGATCCCTGTGCTACTCATACGCTGAGTTGGCGAGGGCCGGTATCGAGCCAGGAACCTTGCAGTTCCCAGCCGAACACTGTACCGACTAAGCTAAACCAGCCCTACCATTAATATCTAGATATAGGATAATACTCGTCAGAATTTAATAATCCTTAGATAAAAAAAAAGGTAAAGTCGCCGGGGCGGCCTAATGTCAGTATCAGCCAAGCAGCGAGGGAGTGTATCCCCTTTTCACTAGCGCTAGACCAAGGAGATTATTTTAGCGTCTGAGGTGGAGCGCCACACCTACCATCAGCTCCTTACTTTACCACACAGATAGATCCCTGTGCTACTCATAACGCTGAGTTGGCGAGGGCGGGTATCTCTCTCTCTCTCTCTCTCTCTCTCTCTCTCTCACTCTGTCTCTCTCTCTCTCTGTCTGTCTCTCTCTGATTCCTATTAGCCTCTTTTGTATCCCTCGTTGTATTCTATGTAAACATCTATTATTCTTACCGCCCCCCCTCTCTCTCTCTCTCTCTCTCTCTCTCTCTCTCTCTCTCTCTCTCTCTCTTTGCAAAAATAGTTTATAAAGTCTGTGTTGTTGTTTATAAAAATTCCTCGCTGAAATATGCATGGTTATATTGAAATGTCACAATGTCTTATGCATTTTGAAAAATGTTCTGTGTTTTTTAAAATTGCTATTTTTTATATTCAAATCTACGCCATTCCGCTTTGATATCTGATATTGTTTGTAAGTAAATATATTTACGATTACAACAAGATTACAATTGGTTGTTATCTGTGGATGACGTGACTAGTTGTAATCGACGGGTAATTTTTTTTTAATGAAAACAGTCACCGGGTCATTTAACAGTCGAGACAAGGAGTCGTCGTCGCCGAACATCCGCACCCCCCAAGAGAATCGGGTCGGGGGGGGGGTTGAAGTAGATGGACGTCAGAAGTATTGAAAAAGACGAGGAAGGTTCGAACGCCAAATAGAAAATACCGTAACTCGGAATTCTAACTTTTTCCAACAACCTTTCCACAAAAGCACCCGAAAAGCAATCAACCATGTGGGTCCGATATGGTTAAAGAAATTATTTTAGGGTCCTTGATTTGTTTTATCTCACAAATGATTAAATAGAACAGATTAGCCTGTCAGCTTGGCAGTCCGGTTTCAAATCACGCACAGGGCGGCCTTCCTATCTATAGCTCTGCTGATGAGGCCTAATAGGCCGAAATGTACATACAGAGATTGATTTTTCTCGATTTGTTTAGCCATACATTTAAATAGGCATTCCCGCCTAATTCATTATTAATTAATTAATTTTCAAAATTAGGTACGACTCCAATTAAGCACATATTCTCCTAAAATTGTCGGCAAAAAAGCCATTCCAAACATACCTTGTTTACAGATTAGAAATATTTTTTACATCTACCTCCCACGTGTTTGTGTGTCAATATTATTAGATAGAAAAGATAAACCAACACATTACTATAGAGAAAAGATAGCCCAACACATTATTGGATTGAATAGATAGACTGATAGATAGACTGACAGATAGATAGAATAGATAGATCAACGTATTAGATATATAATTTACTGTAGCATAATGGTCGGGCCTTACTTGGGAACACCATATTTGTGGCCTTGTGTCAAACAGAAAGATAGATGTAGTATGATTCTCAGACCTTACCGGGTGGTCTCTTTGAAGAATCGGCCAAAAAAACTGTTGTACCGGCCGTTCCTACAGTGGAGAATATACACCGGTTCTCACTATAAATAGTGAGACACCGAGTGAAAAGGTTGTACTGTTACCGTTTAACGGCAAGCTAGCCGTTCCTGTACCATTATTGTAAATACACTTGTCTTATTTTACCCTACCTCGACTTGACTTCTTTTTTACTGTTGGATTAACATCACAACAAAAACAAAAAACATAAACGAGATTTTTGGAGACATGAAGGCGGGTTTTAACGAAAATCCAGTCTTCTTGACTGTTAATTGTTCTTTGATCCGAACGGCCGTGAACTCACAATGACCGTAGAAGGAATCGAATGATTAGAACGAATCGAACATTCTTTTCCTTCTAGGAAGAGATGGATTATTCGAGAAAAAGACCCTTTTAGATTTGTTCTGGAACGAGCACATGGGTTAGCCTACTGTCTACCCCTTTCTCGTTGGGGCTTCGCCGCCCCCCCCTCTTAGTAAGTGATCCCTATGTACGGACGCTCCAGTCCTTTGATGTATATATGTTTATGTACACTATCTTGTATTTCATGTATCATTTCCATGTGCTGTTATCTATATAAAATGTTTTGTCTCACAAACGTGTCGGAGTTTGTTATGTTTCAACTGGTTATGACTTTGTTATAATATTGAACCTTACAGTGCGATTATTACCCGTGGTTTCAAAGCAGAGTGTTAGCCACTTATCATTAAGACAACGTGCCTATTAAGAAAGGTAGGGAATGTCAATTCATTTATACATGTGTAAGGGCCAGGTTTACTCAGTCGGTAGAGCATTCGGCTAGAAACCACAAGGTTCAGAGTTTGTTACCGGCCCTCGCCAACTCGCCATTATTAATAGAAGAGATGCACTGAAAGTATCTCACTCGCTAATATTATATTTGTTTCTTTTCTTTTTACAGTTAAACTCACTGACCTGGAGAAAGATGTGAAAATTGTATCGTTGATTCTTCTTCTTCTGTTTGAATTAGTTTTTTCAAAAGGTATGATTTAGTATTATTTATTAGATATCTAGATCGACATTAGATTAGATGTAAATTATGACGCTCTCCATATTCAACAAAGGAGTAGCAGAATAGGAAAAAGGGCCTTTGTTAAGCACGATAAGCTTACCATACCGATTTTACAAGGATCCTCCNGCTCAGTTAAAGTGTAATTGTATTCATTATATTATTAAATTGATATTTCTCGCAGACAATACTATCGTTTGCAACAATTATTACAAGTATATTTTCTTATATTAATACAGTGTTATTTGAAAATCCATGTTGCGTGCATGTGTTTCTTGTTTCTAACTCTTGTCTATTCAAAATTCGCAGCGTAAATCAGCACATTTATAACAAAATACAGTAAAGAAAGAAATGCAATAAAATTTTTTTTTAACTATTAAAGCAATGGAAGAATATAACTTTCATTAAAATTCCGATGACAGAATTCTTTGTCGTGACACGAAAAAGAATTTGTCGTCCAAATTTTATTAAATTTTGTTAAAACATAAAAACATAAACAAAAACATAAAAACATAAAAAGTAAAAACATAAAACATAAAAACATAAAAACATAAAACATAAAAACATAAAACATAAAAACATCAAACATAAAAAAACATCAAACATAAAAACATAAAAACATAAAACATAAAAACATAAAACATAAAAAACATAAAAAACATAAAACATAAAACATAAAAACATAAAACATAAAAACATCAAACATAAAACATAAACATAAACATAAAAACATAAAAACATCAAACATAAAACATCAAACATAAAAACAAAACATAAAACATAAAAACATAAAACATAAAACATAAAAACATAAAAAACATAAAACATAAAAACATAAAAACATCAAACATAAAAACATAAAACAAATCAAACATAAAAACATCAAAACATAAACATCAAAACATAAAAACATCAAACATAAAAACATCAAACATAAAACATAAAAACATAAAACATATAAAAACATAAAACATAAAAACATAAAAAAACATAAAACATAAAAACATCAAACATAAAA
>CM042166.1:76210150-76222650 GCA_023376005.1 Doryteuthis pealeii
GATAAACATCCGAAACCATTGCTAAGACGAACTTTGTATTGGTGACTTAAATAAATGAATAAATAAATAAATAAATATATATATATATATATATATATATATAAATATAATTATATATATATGAGAAGAAATATTCAAAATATAACAAACACAGGATGATATGAAATTTATATATTAAATATTATATATTATATATATATAATATATATATATGAGAAGAAAATATTTTCAAAAAATATAACAAACACAGGATGTTATGATCAGGGGCAACAATTTTATGTGTCAATACTTAAGCATTTCAGTTATTGTACCATCTTCAGGACACTGTTAAGTAATGTTTATGTGAGGGACAAAATGAAAGATGTTAAGTGATAGTGAATGTGTGAATATGATGTTATTAACCGTTAATTTTTATATGCCAGTTTGTTAACGAAAAGCCATTGGCTGATCATAACATCCTGTGTTTGGTATATTTTTTAAAATATTTGCTTCTCATATTGTCGGATTAATTTCCTAATCGTATTTCCATAATATATATATATATATATATATATATATATATATATTATTATGGACTCTCTCGTCGATTTTCGACGCATGAAGTTTCATACAATGAACAAACCCACACAGTGATTTGTTTCTAATGGTGAAGGCTTGTGTTTGGACCATCCACACTTTTCGGCACAGTCGATATTGAAAGAATTGGTGCACAAGGAATGCCACCAAACCCAATCAACGACTGACCTCAGGAATTTTGAATTCAAAATTTTCCCCTCTCTAGACTGGTTATCTACCCAATGTTAAAGATATTATATATATATATATATATATATATATATATATATATTATATATATAATTATATATAATTGGTCCACAATGGTTAGTTGATGCAAGTTTCATAATGATAAGACAGCGATATATATATATATATATATATATATTATATTTATATATATATATATATATTTCAATGCTAACTAACATTAAACAAAAAAAAATTTATATATATATATATATATAATATATATAATATAAGTATATATATAAATATTATATAAATTATATATAATATATAATATATAAGCTTTTATATATATAATTATATAATTATATATATATAAATTTATTATTTATATAATATATATATATAAAGTTTATATATATTATATATATATATATAAAGTTTATATAATAATATATATATATATAAAGTTTTATTAATAATTATATATATATAATATATATATACTATATATATATATATATATATATATATATAAAGTTTTTATTTTATATTTATTAGCATATGGACAATTTGCTACCATTGGTTTCCAGTCATCAGCAACGAAAGTGTTTTTAAATTAAATCAATTGGTAGCAAAATTTTTCCAATGCTAATAGATATAAACTAAAACTTTAATTTATTTATCTATTAACTGCTCTATCACAGATATTGAGCACTCTTCTAATAACACTGTATGTTGAATTACTTACTGCTTTTTCAAGTATAATAGTTGACAACCACTACACATTGATATATATAATATATATATATATATATATTATTATATATATATATCTATATATATACTTTTAGTAGTATAATTGGACTCATTAAGTTTCTCTTTCTCTCTCTCTCTCTCTCATTATATATAGCTATTATATATATATATTATATTAAGTATAATACTATATACTTTTTAGTAGGTATATTGGACCATAATTTATCTCTCTCTCTCTCTCTCTCTCTCATATATATATATATACTATATATATATATATATATTATATTATATATTATAAATTATTACCAACACACAAAACTTTCTGGAACCTTACAATCTTTCAGTTGTGCTGCTTGCGACTTATTGGTGGTAACTTTTTTTAATAGTTGGAGTGTCATTATGAACAATTTTGATATTTAATATACACTTTTATACAATTATACACTTTTTATACAATTTTACATTCAGGCTTCTTTTGAGCTCTTGATTATAACCTGTAATGCTTCTCATTTTTTAAAAATTAAAAATAAAATTTCATTTTATTTTACATACAGATAACGCATTTTTTTTTTTAAATTTCCAACATTGACTACAGCGTTCTGTTGCGCATTCTTTTCTAACGTAATTTCATCTCGGATTTGCTCGTTGTTGAGACCGATCTATTACATACGGTCGATGTACAGTCATTCCGAGGGACCTCACAACAGTGCAGGGGGGCGACGATGTGCAGTTTAAAAACCGTTGAAGGAAGCCTCCGAATTGTTATTGAGGTCCATTTATGCTTATTATATAAATGTAATAAATATCACAGGCCCAATATAAGAAAATAAATATTATTACCTGGTGCTCTTTAAAGGAAGTTAGGGTCCTGGTCTAATTGACTGGTTGATGAAAACATACAGTATCTATTATTGCTATGTTCTATTGTTGACGACCTGATAGCATCTTTCATTTTTGACGTCGCAAGCCTATTCGGACCGTACCTTATTTGCATATCGTATTTGTACCACTCTTAAAGACAAATTAGGATTCTACGCCTATATTAATTCTTTTTGCGCTTTTCGGCTTCCAAAATAATTCCTAGTGTTGAATCACAAATCGTAATTTGAAAACATCGAAATGTCTCAGAAAATATCACTCATTTTCCTTATTTCCCTTCCAAGAAAACAACCGCTTGTTGCTCGTTCCCATGCCAAATAATGGTGCCTTTGTATGACAAAAAGGTTTGAAGAATTATGTCTGCTGATTGCTACGGACTTGGATTTTATGGAAAGAACTTGCGAATACGTGAGAGTTCTAAATTGAAAATAATCAAGGATTTACACTGCGTTACAATAAAAATATGCAAAAGTGAAATGCATTTACCACTGTCGGGATTTGACTCGAGGGCGACGAGTTCCATTTCCCATGACTTTAACCATTACACCACGCGCTTCACTAAACAAATATAGGGGTGAGGTAGGAGGAATTCTCCAAGTAATTTTGAATAACAAGTTTGCGTTTGAATTCAGAATTTTCCTTCCCTAGACCGGTATGCCATAGCAATGTATAAATAGCGCTGTCTGTCCCTTATATTACCCATAGAGGAGGCATAGGTTGGATTGCGTATCTCTTGCCTAAGGTATTAGCGCTATGTGAAATGCAAACAGCCGTGTACAGGATTTAGAACATTCGTCACACCGCATCTATTTTTTTATGATGGTAACATTCACACCAGGCATGTGTAAGTAACCGGATATCAAAATGACTGATTTAGAAATTAAATGAGCCGTTAAGGCTTGATAGGCCCCAAAACCAACCAACCTAACAAGGAGATGGACTTGGAAACAGGTATGATTTGCGTATTGTGAACTTTAGTTTAGTAAATTAGGGTGTCCCAGAAAAAAACAAGAACGCACAAATTTTGTGATAAAACTGTTAATTTAAATAGCGGGGTTTTAGAGCTTAGGGTTGATGTTGGGTTTAGGGTTAGTTTTAATGGGAAATAGATAATAATTAAGATTAGGCGTTCTGTTTCTTTCTGGACACCCTGACTACTAGGGTGACCCCACAAAAAGATAACCCAAACCCTAAAACCTAAACTCTGAGTCCGACAAAGCTTGTCCTCTTTGAGCTTAGCAGCACTGCAGACCTTGGGGGGGGGAAAACCCCCCCCCACCAGTTTTTTAACCACAAAGTGTTGGGAAGGCAGTACCATTTTTGTCCATGTCTTTTCACGAAATTTCTTCATCAAAACCAAAGCTTTTGTATTGAAGAGGGGGAAGCAAGCAACGCTTATTTCATGTCAAACCACACAAGCCGAGACTCATGGGGTGCAGTGTGAAAAATTGCGTCGATTCCTGTCGGCATTCCCCTCAATGGGGGGCCGCCTCAGGCGCTGGGCCAATAAACCCAGCCCTGCCCCTGTAAATCAACGGGGGCAGGTGTTGCCTGGCGCGGGCAATGCCCCCTGGGATCGACGCCGTTAATTATTAGCAATGGTCCAGAGGCCGAAGCCACTGTGACCATATCTACATATATTTACCGCGTACCCCACTTGTCGGTGTCAGGCACAAAGGTCCCTATTCGTGGACCACCCACAAGCCGGAAAGCTCATGCGTAATATGGCAGCTTGTGAAAAAATTTGCGTCAATTCCCGCTCGGCATTTCCCCTCAAGGGGAGGCGCCTTCCAGGGCACTGGGCAATAAAAACCCAGCCCATGCCCTTAAATCGAGGGGGCAGTGTTCGCCTGGGGGATGGCCCCCTGGGCATCGCACGCATATTAAACTCGTAAAGATCCAGGGCCGAAGCCACTGGACCCTGGCGTTGGCCAGATCTAACATGCATTATTTACCGCGTACCCCACTTGTACCGGGTCAGCACAAAGTTCCCTATTAACGTGCGGGACCCACCCACAAACCGAAGCTCATGGCGGTGGCGGGTGAAAAATTGCGTCGATCCCGTCGGCATTCCCCCTCAAGGGGGGCGCCTCAGGCACTGGGGCAATAAACCCACCCTGCCATTTAAATCGAAAGGGGCAGTTGTTGCCCCGTGGAGGGATGGCCCCCTGGGATCGACGCTATAAACTCGTAAAGATCCAGGGCCGAAAGCCACTGGACCCCCGGCGTTGCCGGAATCACATAACTAATAACATGCAATGTGTATTATATAATACAACAAAATTAGGAGATTACAGTATGAATGTGGAAGTCTTTAATTTGCCATATTGATCTAAAAAAATTGATTTTAATAAATATATGCTTAGTATTATTATAGTTTCTAATTGTTTGATTTTATTTCTTAATGGAAATATGCAGCAAAAATCTCTTCAATAAATATTAAAAGAAATCCCTTAACAAGAAGAAATAACTAATATTATTCCTTTACTTCCTATTTTAAGTAAACAGTTAATTTAGCAGATTTACCAATGAAGGGAGTAAGGGGAAAAATGGATGAATAGTTAGTTTCAAAGTTGTTCTATTTTCCAATCATACTCCCCTTCTGTTCAAATCTTGTTATCTACATTCTTATTCAGTTTCATTATCCTTCTAATTTAATATGATATTTTATTATATTAAAAACTTAGATACTTGCACCCGGAGGCGTGCATATATTTGCAGTATATATAATGTAATTGCTATCAACTTACATTTATGCATAATAACTAAAAAAAGAAGACATAAAGCTCACACAACTATGGAAATTAACCCTGAATGCATATACGTTCTTTATGCTACTAGTATGTGTTTACACAATGTACAGATGCATATCTAAAATAACTAGCAGGTGAATGAGTAAAAACGGATCAAATCTTGAATTCAGCACCCCGAAATTAGGTTTAAAAACAACCTATTTTTTTGTGGCTTAGCCTCAATTTCTTTGTAAACCAGTGTATTTGCTCAATTTGTAAAAGAGAAGTGCTTGAAAAAATACGCGGGTTGGGTGGGAATATGCTACCTACTAAGGGGGCATTAGGCTTGTTGTGTTGTTTGATTTACGCGGCATTTCAGCCATTGTGGCGTATTTTATGCCGAAGACGGTTTTTTTATTCCTAGTTGTATGGGTATTCAACCATTTTTAAAACACATGTTTTTAAACTCGTTTTTATGTTTAACTGCATAGAAAGAAGTATTACACCACTCCGGATCAGAATGGACCTGGGAGAGTGATAGTCATGAAGTTGGTAAGTCCACATTGCTTCAGAGTTCCATATTCAGAACGTTCACCATCATATCTAAAGGAACATTAAGACACCCCGTCACTGTCTCTGGCACATATCTGATAAGAAGGGTTTGCGGCTTGCCATTTAGCGGCAATAGGGTTGGATAAACACTATGATTGACCCAAACCCTATTGCTCTTTATGGCAACTCGATGATCGAAGTGCGAGCACTCGGCATCAAATAACATAAGGTGAATGACATGTGCTGAAAAACCGGACAACCAACAAAAACCCACTAACCCAGGCCGTCTTTCTTATGACCATGAAGAGCAAGGCAATATATTTCTCTGAATTTTTTTATGAGAGGCTTAATAAATTGTTTATTAAGGACTACTGTCCTCATCTTTATTGTTGTCGCACAACGTTTGGGCGATTTGTCCTCTTCGGGTGATTTCTTGTCGGATTTCGAAAACATTCTCGAGCTATGGGAACCTTTCTGTCGTAATCGGGAGCTTCACTGAACAAGAAGGTTCCCGAGTTCGAAGAGAGGTCTTCCAAGTTTCGAGAAGGGTGTTCGCGAATCCGACAAGAAATACTTAACAATGGCCGGGGACAAGGCGCTCGAAAACATTGTGCAAGGACCAACAATAAGATGAGGACAATAGTCCTAATAATACAAATGTAGCTTGTTTTGAGCAAATACTAACTCAAATTTCATAGAGACATCGTTGATAAATCAGATTTAGCTCTAGGCTTATTAATTTTTTTTTTTTTTGGTTTGTTTGTTTTACGGCATATCAACCTCAGTGGGTCATTTAATTGCCGATAAAGTTTTGAAATAAATCGAATTTCTAATGGATAATACAATTTTTTTTATAAATACATTTTTTCTATCTTAAACCAAGATGGGACTCTAAAAACACGGTACTACACTCCGGGTCAGAGTGGACCAGGGAGCAATGGTGATGAAAATTGGGGTGCTCCACATTCCCCAAACCATCCGAAACTGGGAAACCTCACCATCAGATAGAGTTTAAACGCATTCCCCCAGACATTAATATATTTTTGTTCATAGAATTAAATAGTCATTGATAAACTCGCAATTCCTGAGAGTATTGTGACTAATAAGTAATGTTAGAATTCCGGCTTACAAAAAAAAACGTTGTGCAGATAACAATAAAGGGTGAGGACAACAGTTTCCGAATAAGTCAAATAATCACAAAAAGAGAAGGAATGTTTTCTTTAGGTGGAAAAGATGAAACTACTAACGTAGTAAGATAAAGTTTGTCGCCTAAATAAAAGTTACGGCTGGGGCGTCAAGACTCCAACCAATGGGGCCCCACCTGTTGCGCCTGGGTGGCGGACCCTGATTTGCTTTAAGGATAGAGCCCAGGTGGCATGAGGCAGTTCATGACTTGCAATACTCCCCTTTGCGCCCTATCTTGGGCTACACGGCGCGCGTCGGAGAGGCCCCCTCCGATTCAATCGGCTGCGTCACGTCAAGCCATAGCAACCTATATGATTTTTCACAACCTATTGCCCTTATGGAAGCCCCCAACCCCTTTTATCATATGGGTGCTAGAAGGCCGGTGGCTGCGGGATCTACATGTCCTGGGAATTGACGTTAAAACTCTACGCTGATGTGGTGAAGGTTCGCAGTTTTGGGAGGTTTGGGAATGTGGAAGCACACCCATTCATCACCATGCTTCCCTTGGTCACTCTGACCGGAGTGGTAGTAACCTTGTAGGGTCCCATCTATGGGTTAAATAGTAAAAAAATTGTTATAATAAAAAAAAATTGTATTATCCATTAAGGAATTGATTTATTTTCAAAAAATTTATCGGCATTATCCCCTCTTCTTCCCTTTATTTATTTTATCAATATCAATTGTTCTTTATTCTATTTATTGACAATTAAAATTTTAAAACCCAATGAGGACTGTCTAACATTGCATGCTCAAATTTTGAGTGTATTTATTCTACGTTATGACGTTTTAGGTAGTGTGACGTAATCAGTGACGTCGTTTTTGTTATAGACAAAAACCGGAAGCGAATCTCCATTATTAATAGAGATATACCTTCTATTATATTGTTGACATTACTTCTCTCGACGTGACAAATATAGTATATTTATGGTACACTGAAAGACCCTGGAAATAGAGATTTTATAATCATAAAAACGTTTATTTATTTTATCAATATTAATTGTTCTTTATTCTATTTATTGACAATTTTGGGTAATGATGACGTAAGCAGTAACGTAGTTTTGGTTACAGACAAAAAGAGAACGAATTTCCATTATTAATTGAAGAGATGCTCTGAAAGTATCTCACTCGCTAATATTATATTTGTTTCTTTTCTTTTTACAGTTAAACTCACTGACCCGGAGAAAGACGTGAAAATTGTATCGTTGATTCTTCTTCTTCTGTTTGAATTAGTTTTTTCAAAAGGTATGATTTAGTATTATTTATTAGATATCTAGATCGACATTAGATTAGATGTAAATTATGACGCTCTCCATATTCAACAAAGAGTAGCAGAGATAGGAAAAGGGCCTTTGTAAGCACGATAACTTACCATACATTTTACAAGGGCTCAGTTAAGTGTAATTGTATTCATTATATTATATAATTGACATTTCCCGCAGACAATACTATCGTTTGCAACAATTATTACAATTATATTTTCTTATATTAATACAGTGTTATTTGAAAATTCCATGCTGTGTGCATGTGTTTCTTGTTTCTAACTCTTGTCTATTCAAAATTCGCAGCGTAAATCAGCACATTTATTTTAACAAAATACAGTAAAGAAAGAAATGCAAGAAATTTTTTTTTAACTATTAAAGCAATGGAAGAATATAACTTTCATTAAAATTCCGATGACAGAATTCTTTGTTGTTACACGAAAAAGAATTTTGTCGTCCAAATTTTATTAAATTTTGTTAAAACATAAAACATAAACACATAAAAAACAAAACATCAAACATAAAAACATAAAAATAAAACATAAAACATAAACATAAAACATAAAACCATAAAACATAAAAACATAAAACATAAAACATCAAAAACATAAAAACATAAAACATAAAAACATAAAAACATAAAACATAAAACATAAAAACATAAAATAAAACATAAAACATAAAACATAAAACATAAAACATAAAACATAAAACATAAAAACATAAACATAAAAACATAAACATAAAACATAAAAAAACAAAAAACATAAAAAAAACATAAAACATCAAACATAAAACATAAAAACATAAAACATCAAACATAAAAACATCAAAAAACAAACATAACATCAAACATAAAAACATAAAAACATAAAAACATAAAACATAAAAACATCAAAAACATAAAAACATAAACATCAAACATAAACATAAAACATCAAACATAAACATAAAAACATAAACATCAAACATAAAAACATAAAAACATAAAAACATAAAACATAAAACATAAAAACATCAAACATAAACATAAAAACATAAAAACATAAAAAAAAACATCAAACATAAAAACATAAAAACATAAAACATAACAAAAACATAAAAACATAAACATAAAAAACATAAACATAAACATAAACATAAAACATAAAACATAAAAATAAAACATAAAAATATAAAACATAAAATATCAATATCAATTGATATCAGCGAGTTTGTATCATAAGTAAAGTAAAATCATCAAATTTATTAAATGAGTAAAAATAAAATAAATTTATTAAAGGAGTAAAAAATAAAATAAATAAATTTTTACTCCTTTAATAAGGAGTAAAAAATATTAAAAAATTGAAATGGAAACTTAGTTCTGTATATATTAAAATAAAACAAACTATATATAGATAGATAATACCAGGTATGTATTTATTAAAACTTGTTTTAAAAACCAATGAGGACTGTCTAACATTGCATGCTCAAATTTTGAATGTATTTATTCTACGTTGTGACGTTTTAGGTAGTGTGACGTAATCAGTGACGTCGTTTTTGTTATAGACAAAAACCTGAAGCGAATCTCCATTATTAATAGAGATATACCTTCTATTATATTGTTGGCATTACTTCTTTCGATGTGACAAATATAGTATATTTATGGTACACTGAAAGACCCTGGAAATAGAGATTTTATAATCCTAAAATGGCTTTCTGCAATACATGCTATGTCATTATCTATTAGATGTTTAGATCAATATTAGATGCACATACGTTCCATTATATTGTTGGGATTACATCTCCTGACTAATAGGAGACACGAGAGGTAATTACCTCCAGTGTCTACCAGTAGACGTAAGGTGATGGAGCAAGCAGGATTGTGAAAATGGAATCGAAAAAGTCAAAGACTCTTTTACTTTCTTGCTTCCAGAGAAAACACGTACCACTTGTGTCACCTGTCTATGTTGATGTTCAAATTTTGTTTATCAAGCAACCGTTGATGGGACAAATATAGTATATTTATGGCACACTGAACCACCCTAGAAATAGAGATTTTATAATCAAAAAACGACTTTCTGCAATACATATTATGTCAATGGCACAATGCAATCTCTCTCTCTCTCTCTCTCTCTCTCTCTCTCTCTCTCTCTCTCTCTCTCTCTCCTCCCTCACACACACATACACACAAACATATATATATATATATATATATATATATATATATATAATAAAGGGTGGCTTACCGGTGAATATGGGCTCGATCGTTGGAGGTGCACAGGATCCAGGGGTTGAGTCTGTAATAAAACAAATACAAAGTGCTCAATACAAAGTAGAGCAATTTTATTGAAGAAATGGATACAATAGAAACCTAATCGAGTTTCATCGCTAGACTCATCAGGGTAACGTAAAATCTTATTCAATGAACATACGTGTGATCAGCTGCAATTAATCGGTAACTCGATTAATTCAGTGGATTTAACCTTGATGATTCTAGCGATGAAACTCGAGTAGGTTTCTATTGTATCTATTTCATATATATATATATATATATATATATATATATATATGTGTGTGTGTGTGTGTGTGTGTGTGTGTGTTGAAAGGAAAAATAAATATATTTCTTTGGTGAAAGGAAAAATTCGCTAGGATGGTCAGCTGTGTACTGTGGCCGAGGCGATAAAAGTGTTTCACTAGTGTTTCACTGTGTCTGCTGAGGTCCCGGTTTCGATTTCTGTCGGAGGGAAATCGTTAGTATATACCGCTGATGAGACTTAATAAAGTCGAAACAGTCTGTACGGTATTCTACACATCGAGCCATCCTTTGCTGGGATTACACTTGTCAAGTTCCTTTTCTATAAGAAAAAGTATCGAATTTTATGCGATACATGCGTTGTAAGTGCCTTCAAGTAAAAATTTAATATATACTTTATTCAGCAACGTTTCTAAATAAACAAACATCCAAAAATCTTAAATATTTTTCCTTTCAACATACCATCGGATTCGCTTCCATTTTCAATATATATATATATATATATATATATATATATATATATATATATATATATATATATATATATATATATATATATATATAGAGAGAGAGAGAGAGAGAGAGAGAGAGAGAGAGAGAAAGAGAGAGAGAGAGGGGATGGGATTACAAGGACAAATGTATCAAATCCTTTATTAGTGAACGTGAGATTTTAAAAAAGGACGAAAACGTGTGCAACAACAGGTTCCAGGAATTGTGGATTGTATTTCCTCGAACAAGACCGCCTACTTAATTAGAAACGCAAACTTATTACTAAGTGTGGGCACGAAAACGAGTATTTGCTTAGTCATTTACCACCCGAGAGGAAAAAACGAAACAAAATTTAAATCGTGTGAATACTTACATATTTGTAATCGCCGATGGTGACTATTACCGCCTCTTCCTTAAGGGCGAGGCTGAGTCGCAGTCGGTGCGTTCAAATTAACAAAATTTGAAAAAAGATCTATTTATATCGTGAACATATATATATATATATATATATATATATATATATATATATATATATTGCTTAATTGAAGTCGTACCTAATTTTTGAAAATTAATTAATAATAATTAATTAGGCGGGCATACCTATTCAAATGTAAGGCTAAACAAATTGAGAAAAATCAATCTCTGTATGTACATTTCGGCCTGTTAGGCCTTATCATAATTCTGCTCATGAGGCCTAATAGGCCGAAATGTACATACAGAGATTGATTTTTCTCGATTTTTTTAGCCTTACATTTGAATAGGTAGGCCCGCCTAATTAATTAATTAATTAATTTTTTAATTTTAAATTAAGCATATATTCTCCAGAAATTGTCGGCTAATTTATTATATATATATATATATATATATATATATATATATATATATGGTGTTCGGTATAAATTTGATAGATTCATAAGGAAAAAGAAAAAAGTGCTTGGTAACTACAAAATTGAATGGATTGTAAAGAAATTTAACAGGCAGGGTAATTACACTACTGTCAACAGGTTTCACACAAAATAACCGCCATTAGCGTCGATCACAGCCTCAATCCTGCTCCGGAACCTGGAGCAATCTAATGTTACAGTTCCCCAGGGAAGAGTCTCAAAAACTCCCTTACTTCTGTCAATTAACTGGGCTTTTGTAGTACTGACACGGTGATTGGTGTCTTTCTCAACAGCGCCACATACATAATAATCCATGAGGTTAAGATCTGAGAAGTTCGAGGGCCAAACATTGGGACCGATGTAATGTAACATAATGGCCGTGCCTACACCTATATTTGTGGCCTTGTGCCAGACTCAGAGAAACCTTTAAAAAGATATAGTACCGATTCTCTGATATTACTGGGGGGTCGGCCCGAGGAGAGATAAAAAAAACGTTAAA
>CM042166.1:76227650-76252650 GCA_023376005.1 Doryteuthis pealeii
TTGTTTTACATTACTTATACTGTTGACCATATCTACATGATATTTTCCACGTACCCCACTTGTACGGGTCAGGCACAAAGGCCCTATTTATGTGGGACCACCCACGAGCCGAGACTCATGGGTGGCAGGTGAAAAATTGCGTCGATCCTGTCGGCATTCCCCCTCAATGGGGGGCGCCTCAGGCGCTGGGCAATAAACCCAGCCCTGCCCCTTTAAATCGAGGGGGCAGGTGTTGCCCCCCTGGGATCGACGCCGTTAATTATAGCAATGGTCCAGAGGCCGAAGCCACTGTTGACCATATCTACATAGTATTTACCGCGTACCCCACTTGTACGGGTCAGGCACAAAGTCCCTATTAACGTGGGACCACCCACAAGCCGAAGCTCATGGAGTGGCAGGTGAAAAATTGCGTCGATCCCGTCGGCATTCCCCCTCAAGGGAGGCGCCTCAGGCACTGGGCAATAAACCCAGCCCTGCCCCTTTAAATCGAGGGGGCAGGTGTTGCCTGGGGGGATGGCCCCCTGGGATCGACGCTACTAACTCGTAAAGATCCAGGGCCGAAGCCACTGGACCCCCGGCATGGGCCGGATCTACATGATATTTACCGCGTACCCCACTTGTACGGGTCAGGTACAAAGTCCCTATTAACGTGGGACCACCCACGAGCCGAAGCCCATGGAGTGGCAGGTGAAAAATTGCGTCGATCCCGTCGGCATTCCCCCTCAAGGGGGCGCCTCAGGCACTGGGCAATAAACCCAGCCCTGCCCCTTTAAATCGAGGGGGCAGGTGTTGCCTGGGGGGATGGCCCCCTGGGATCGACGCTACTAACTCGTAAAGATCCAGGGCCGAAGCCACTGGACCCCCGGCGTGGGCCGGATCTACATACTAATAACATGTAATTGTATTTATATATACAACAAAATAGCAGTTTACAGTATGAATGGGAAGGCTAATTTACATATTGATCTTAAAAAATTGATTGTAATAAATAAATGCTTAGTATTATTGATTTCTAATTGTTTGGTTTTATCTTAATGAATATGAGCAAAAATCTCTTCGATAAATCTTAAAAGAAATCCCTTAACAAGAAGAAATAACTAATATTATTCTTTACTTCCTATTTTAAGTAAACAGTTAAATTAGGCAAATTTACCAATGACGGGAGTAAGGGAAAATGATGGAAGAGTTAGTTTCAAAGTTGTTCTATTTTTCAATCATACCCCCTCTGTTCCAAATCTTTTTATCTACATTCTTATTCAGTTTCATTAGCCTTTCTAATTTAATATGATATTTTATTATATTAAAACTTAGATACTTGCACCCGGAGGGTGCATATATTTGCTAGTATATATAATGTAATGCTATCACTTACATTTATTGCATAATAACTAAAAAAGAAGACATAAGTCACACACTATTGGAAATTAACCCTGAATGCATATACGTCTTTATGTACAGTATGTGTACACAATGTACAGTATGCATATCTAAAATAACTAGAGGTGATGAGTAAAAACGGATTTCAAATCTGAATTCAGCACCCCGAAATTAGGTTAAAACACCTATTTTTGTGCTTGCCTCAATTTCTTTGTAAACCAGTGTTATTGCTCAACTTTGTAAAAGAGAAGTGCTTGAAAAATACGGGGGTTGGGTGGGGAATATGCTACCTACTAAGCATTGGCTTGTTGGTTGTTTGGATTTTACGGCATTTCAGCCATTGTTGGGTTATTTTATGCCGAAGACGGTTTTTTATTCCTACTTGATGGGTATTCAACATTTTTAAAACACATTTTTTAAACTCGTTTTTTTTTATTTAACTCATAGAAAGAAGTACTACCACTCCGGATCAGAATGGACCTGGGAGTGATAGTCATGAAGTGGTAGTCCACATTCTTCAGAGTTCCATATTCAGAACTTCACCATCATATCTAGGACATTAAGACCCCCTGTCACTGTCTTCTGGCACATATCTGATAAAAAGGGTTTGGGCTTGCCATTAGGGCAATAGGGTTGGGATAATCATATGATTGACCCAACCCTATTGCTCTTATGGCAACTCGATTGATCGAAGTGGGGCCTCGGCATCAAATAACATAAGGGTTGACATGCTGTAAAAACCTGACAACCAACCAAAAACCCCACTACCCAGGCCGTCTTTCTATGACCATGAAGAGAAGGAATATATTTCTCTGAATTTTTTTAGATGAGGGTTAATAATTTGTATTATTAGGACTACTGTCCTCATCTTTATTGTTGTCTGCACAACGTTTCGGGCGATTTGTCCTCTTCGGGTATTTCTTGTCGGATTCGAAAACATTCTCGAGCTCAGGAACCTTCTTGTCGTAATCGGGAGCCTTCACTGAACAAGAAGGTTCCCGAGTTCGAAGAGAAGGTCTCCAAGTTCGAGAAGGGTGTTCCCGAATCCGACAAGAAATACTTAAACAAGGCCGGAGGACAAATCGCTCGAAACATTGTGCAGACAACAATAAAGATGAGGACAATAGTCCTAATAATACAAATTAGCTGTTTTGAGGCAAATCTAACTCAAATTTTCATAGAGACATCGTTGATAAATCAGATTTAGTCTAGGTATTAATTTTTTTTTTTTTTTTTTGGTTTGTTTTGTTTTACGGCATATCAACCTCAGTGGGTCATTTAATGCCGATAAAGTTTTGAAATAAATCAATTCTTAATGGATAATACAATTTTTTTATAAATACATTTTTCTATTTAAACCATAGATGGGACTCTAACAGGTACTACCACTCCGGGTCAGAGTGGACCAGGGAGCAATGGTGATGAATGGGGTGCTCCACATTCCCCAAACCTCCGAAACTGGAACCTCACCATCAGATAGAGTTTAACGTCATTCCCAGGACATTAATTATTTTGTCAATAGATTAAATAGTCATTGATAAACTTTCGCAATTCCTGAGAGTATTGTGACATAATAAGTAATGTAGATTCGGTTACAAAAAAAAACGTTGTGCAGATAACAATAAAGGTGAGGACAACAGTCCGAATAATCCAAATAATACAAAAGAGAAGGAATGTTTTCTTTAGGTGGAAATGATGAAACTACTAACAGTAGTAAATAAAGTTCCGCCTAAATAAAGTTACGGCTGGGGCGTCAGACTCCCCCAATGGGGCCACCTGTTGGCCGTGGGTGGCGACCCGTGATGCTTAAGGATAGAGCCCAGGTGGATGAGCAGTTCATGACATGCAATACTCCACTTTGGCCCTATCTTGGGCTAGACGGGCGGTCGAAGAGGGCCCCCTCCGATCAATCGGCTGGTCACGTCAAGCCCTAGCACCTATATGATTTCCCCAACCCTATTGCCCTTATGGCAAGCCCCAGCCCTTTTTATCATATGAGTGCTAGAAGGCGGTGGCTGCGGGTCTGCATGTCCTGTGAATGACGTTAAACTCTATCTGATGGTGAGGTTCCAGTTTTGGAGGTTTGGGGAATGTGGAGCACCCCTTCATCACCATTGCTCCCTGGTCCACTCTGACCCGGAGTGGTAGTACCTGTTAGGGTCCCATCTATGGGTTAAATAGAAAAATGTGTTTATAAAAAAATTGTATTATCCATTAAGAATTGATTTATTTCAAAACTTTATCGGCATTAAATGACCCACTGAGGTTGATATGCCGTAAAACAAAACAAACAAACCAAACTAAATAAAGTTGTTGGCGATATTTACAATTCCGTACATAATCGAATAAACTTATTGTCTTTAAATAGATTAAGCCCCGTTGGAGGGGGCTTAGAATTTGCTGACTGTATTCCCTGCAAAAGGGAAAGACGTCACCCCCAAGAGGTCTCATTTTTAATCAGAGGATGTTACAAGATGATAACGATCGGAAGATAAAGGAACAAGCGTATATAGATATAGATAGAATATATATATGTGATAACGATCGGAAGATTAAGGAACAAGCGTATATAGATATATCGTAGCTACTGGCAAAATGAGCCTAAAATGCGTTTTGACAAAATTACTTTAGCCCCCGAAAATAATTTACCAAAAATCAGGAAATTATCGGATTTTAATGAAATTTTCAGTGTCTATTTATCATGGCCGGATTAGCTCAGTCGGTAGAGCGTTCGGCTAGAAACCACAAGGTTCCTAGTTCGATACCCGCCCTCGCAAACTCAGCGTATGAGTAGCACAGGGATCTGTGTGGTAAAGTAAGGAGCTGATGGTAGGTGTGGCGCTCCGCTTCAGACGCTAAAATAATCGTCTAGCGCTAGTAAAAAGGGGATAGACTCCCTGGCTGATACCGACATTAGGCCACTCCGACGACTTTACTTTTTTTTTATTTATCAATGAACGATCTTTATAATACATTATTTATTTTATTTCAAAACTTTCTCATTTTTTTCAGGTCACTTAATTTTGACCCCCCTTATGTTGGGGGCGTAAAATGTTTTGCGAGTTGGTCATTTTCGATACTAATTACAGTATAAATAATGAGATAAAAGACCGAACTTATGAATAGAAACAAAAAATTTTTTTTACAGTTGTTGTTTTATGAGAAAATAAGTACCGAAAATCGAAAAATAAAATGTGAAAAAATAATAAATCATTTATTTTTTGGGAGATTTCTTTTTTACTCATTTCGATAATTATTTAATTGGCTATTATTTTATAAAAGAAAAAAATTATACATCGATGTTTTTTCTGCTTAAAAAGGGGAGGGGCTACATTTTCAATCGAGTTTTTCTTCAAAACTTATTACTTTTTGCGCCTAAAATAATGTTTGCATTAAGTAGATATTTATTTTTAGAATCTAAAAATATAACATTTTAAACTTAAAATCCGAATATTTTTTATTTTAAATGAAATTTATATATTAACTTTTCATAGCAAAAATATCAAATTAAAGTTTTAAAATAAAATAACTGATGCATTATAAAATTCATTAATTGATAAATCAATACTGAAAATTTCATTAAAATCGGACAATTACCTCAATTTTGGTAATTTTTTTTTTTTTTTTTTTGCCATCGCGAATGTTATATTAAAATTGTAAACAAGCGCTTAAAACCCTTGAAAAAGAGACAGAATGGTGGATCGCGTCGAAATTGACCAAAACAAATAGTTTTAAATGTATTAAAAATAAACTGCATATGTAATGATATTTTTCTTTTTTTAATGATGGTCATTATGTTACTACTTATCGATTTAGATAAAGTTTGACCTTAAATAATAGATTTAATTATTTTTAATTCGCTTTTAAAACTCGTAGAAGCTGATTTTTTTTTTGCTAGTCCCTAATATATAAATAGAACGTTGTTTGCTGATACATTTGTTTGTTTGTCTTTTTAATATCTCTCTTTGTTTTTCTCTTTTCCGCCCAGCGACAACGATGCAACGGATCAAACAGTGGATAGAACCCAGTCCCGAGACGTTCCACTGGATAGCAACCCAACTTCCCTATGTCTGGGAGATTTTGAACAAGCTGAAGTTCCTGAGAAACACGCTGACAGCTTCCTACGTCAGCTGTAAGTAATTGCAGAGAATTGTGATACTAATTAAATGTTTTACATCCGAGAAGTAAACTTTTTTTATCTTTTTGCGACAGACTTAAAATGATAGTCACAATATCTTATTATAATGGAGATTGTGTGTTTGTCTGTCTGTAACCGAAACTATGTTACTATACAAGTCACAATTCCCCAAGTTATTTACATCACATTCTCTGTGCTATTTTATTTTTATTTAAACCTCAATTATTGATAAAATTGTTTTACATCATTAAGACTGTTGACCATATCTACATACACAGAAAATGCAATTGTATTTATATATACAACAAAATAGCGGTTTACAGTGTGAACGGGAAGGCTAATTTGCATATTGATATTAAACATTTGATTTTAATACATATATGCTTATTATTATTGATTTCTAATTGTTTGGTTTTATCATTTTGAATATGAGCCAAAATCTGGGGGATAAATCTTAACAGAAATCCATTAACAAGAAGAAATAACTAATATTATTCTTTACTTCCTATTTTAACTAAATAGTTAAATTAGGAAAATTTACCAATGAAAGAGGGGAGTAATGGAAAATGGTGGAAGAGTTAGTTTCAAAGTTGTTCTATTTTTCAATCATACCCCCTCTGTTCCAAATCTTTTTATCTGCATACTTATTCAGTTTCATTAGCTTTTCTAATCTAATATGATATTTTATTATATTAAAACTTAGATACTTGCACCCGGAGGGTGCATATATTTGCTAGTTCTATTAAAATAGTAGGTCTACCTTTAGGGCGTCGCATCGTCGTGTAATGCTTAGCAAGCTAGTCTCGCAGATTCATTACTACAAAATAGCGAGTTTATCTCGCTTAATGCTCCATAAAAAGATTTAATTTAAAAAAAAAAGGTGACTCATCGTGGTATAATTAGAAAGACTAACGAAATTAAATAAGAATGCATATAAAAGTTTGCACTTATTTTAATTATATTTTAATTGGATTCGATATAAAAATCATTCATAGGATTGATTTTAATACGTTGGAGAATAAAATCATTATTCGAGATCAATAACACGAAGTAATCAATTATTAAACACGGTTTTGTTAAAACCAGTATACAAATTAACCACACCATATATTATGTAAACTTTTATTTCTTAGTGATATATAAGACACCTTCCAGGATTTTAAACGCACTAATAACATGGGCTGTTTTGAGGCAAATCTAACTCAAATTTTCATAGAGACATCGTTGATAAATCAGATTTAGTCTAGGTATTAATTATTTTGTCGATAGATTAAATAGTCATTGATAAACTTTCGCAATTCCTGAGAGTACTGGACCCTAACGAGGCTCCTCGAGAATAAGTTAGATGGGAGCTGCACAAGAATGCTGCGAGCAGTTTTGAACAAGTCGTGGAAACAGCATCCCACAAGGGAGCAGCTGTATGGTCACCTGCCCCCTATCTCGCAGACCATCCGAGTGAGACGGACTAGGCATGCAGGGCACTGCTGGAGAAGCAAGGACGAACTCATAAGTGATGTTCTCCTGTGGAAGCCAACACATGGACATGCCAGTGTGGGCCGCACAGCAAGGACCTACATTGACCAGCTATGTAAAGATGCTGGCTGCAGCGAGGAAGAACTCCCTGGGGCGATGAATGATAGGGAAGGTTGGCGAGAGATTGTCATGGATATCCGTGCTGCCTGCACGATATGATGATGATGATTGTGACATAATAAGTAATATAGTTTCGGTTACAAACAGACAGACATCGAATCTCCATTATAATTAGATAGTTTAAATTTTTTGAATATACTAATCTGACTGTAATTCAATAGCGTATACCCCTCTACAACCAATTGGTATTATTACATTGAGTAGTAAACAAACATGTTTAGCTGGTTGGATCTGGATCGTTCGTCTGCAAAGGGTTACTTAGATTTTTACTTTCTGTTGTCTCCCTAGACTCATCATTGGTTGCACTCTAGAATTACCGTTTTATTTGGCGCCACGTTTCCGTTTCATGCTCGCAAGAGAATTATTGGTATCGGTATTATCTTTTCCGCACCCTCACAGACAAAGAAATAATAAAGGATGGTTCCAAGGTTACTGGGTAGGTCGATTGAACATGATATCAATTGGTCACGTTGGTCTAGATATTTGTATTAATTATAATCTAGCAATTATCCAGACGCCTACGAATTTACAATGACCTAACAAAAACAAATAATCCGTATAAAATTCTTCATACAATGATCTAAACTAGGGACTGGCAAAAAAATCGGATACTACGAGTTTTAAAAGCGAATTAAGAATAATTAAAACTATTATTTAAGGTTAAACTTTGTCGAAATCAATAAGTAGTAACATAATAACCATCATTAAAAAAAAAGAAAAATATAATTACATGCAGTTTGTTTTTAAAAGATTTAAAACTATTTGTTTTGGTCAATTTCGACACGATCTGCCATTTTGGCTGTTTTTCAATGGTTTTAGGCGTTTGTTTACAATTTTAGCGTAACATTTGGGATGGAAAAAGAAATTGCCAAAAATCAGGTAATTATCCGACTTTAATGAAACTTTCAGTATTGATTTATCAATTAATGAATTTTATAATGCATCAGTTATTTTATTTCAAAACTTTAATTTAGTATTTTTGCTATGAAAAATTAATATATAAAATTCATTTAAAATAAAAAATTTCGGATTTTAAGTTTAAAATGTTATATTTTTAGATTCTAAAAATAAATATCTACTTAATGGAAACCTTATTTTTTCGAAAAAAGTATACGTTTTGAAGAAAAAGAATCGATTGAAAAATGTACCCCCTCTCCTTTTTAAGCAGAAAAAACATCAATGTATAATTTTTTCTTTTATGAAATAATAGCCAATTAAATAATTACATTTTTATAGAAAAATAAATTATTTATTATTTTTTTTTACATTTTATTTTTCAATTTTCGGTACTTATTTTCTCATAGAAGTGCAACCGTAAAAAAATTTGTTTGTTTCTATTCATAAGTTCGGTCTTTTATCTCATTATTTATACTGTAATTAGTACAATATATGACTAACTTGAAAAACATTTTACGCCCCCAACATAAGGGGGGTCAAAATTAAGCGATCTGAAAAAAAATGAGAAAGTTTTGCAATAAAATAAATAATGCATTATAAAGATCATTCATTGATAAATAAACACTGAAAATTTCATTAAAATCCGATAATTCCCTGATTTTTAGTAAATTATTTTCTGTAGGGGGGCTAAAGTCATTTTGTCAGAAAAACGCATTTTAGGCTCAGTTTGCCAATCCCTAATCTAAACCAGTTGTTATGGGGAGCGTGAATGGTGCAGCGAATCGCGTGTGACGAGTTCGTAACGGGGCTGGCTGGTTGGATTGTACAGCATGTCAACCCTTGTTGGGTTATTTTATGCCTAAGACATTTTATTTTATTCATTCTTGTTGGGTATTCAACTATTTCTTTCAAACTCAATTTTTAAACACGTTTTTAATACTCATTTAAAAAAAATCTATTTAACCCATAGATGGAACCCTAAGAGGTACTACCACTCCAAGTCAGGGTGGACCTGGGAGTAATGTTGATAAAACGGTACTCTACATACCCCAGTGTCCGAGAATTGGAACTTCACCACTAGATCCAGTTTAACGTCATACCCAAACTTTTTGGGTATAAGTTAATAGAGTTTATGGTAGTGGGGTTGATATGCCGTTAAAATTGATCAAAATTTCCATTGTAATATTTGGATTATTCAGACTGTTGACCTCATCTTTAATGTTATCTACACACGGTTTAGACCAATGTGCCGTCCGGCCTTCTTCGGATATTTCTTGTTGAACTTGGGAGCCAAGATGTCGTAATTAGGAGCCAAGGGTTCGAAGTTCTGTGAAGGCTCGCGATTACGACAAGAACGTTCCCGTGTCCGACAAGAAATACCCGAAGAAGGCCGGCTTTCTTCGGGAGTCTTCACAGAACTTCAAACTCTTGGCTCCCAATTACGACATCTTGGCTCCCAAGTCGGACCAGAAATATCTGAAGAAGGCCGGAGGGCACATCGACCGAAACGTTGTGTAGATAACAATAAAGATGAGGACAACAGTCCGAATAATCCAAATAATACTAATTATCAAGCCTTATCTCAAAGATTCAAAAGTTTCCGTTGTCCAATTGGCTTTCTGCAGTCGGTGACCTCTTTATCGTGCTACCTCTTTTTTTTAACGCAAAGAAATTTCACTCCAATGTAAAAACGAATTCATTTTCAAATTTAGTTCGTATTTTATCTTCCTAGCAACGGCCTTCACCGTACCCAGACTAGTATCACGTTCTCACGGACTCATTGTTTGTTTATATTTGCCCACAGCAACAGTAAAAGGAGGGCGGATTATTTTTCCTTCTCGCAACAACACAGTGATAACAATCTCTTATTAACGTTGACCAGTAGGGCGCGTACGAATTCAATGATGAATATGCAGTGTGGAAGGCGGGAAATGGTCCAAAATGTAAAACAATTTTGCAGCACTTCTGAAAAGTTGAAACTTAAACTTAAAAAAATTGTAAAAAGATTACGTAAGCTGTACAACCCATGTGCTGAATTGGTGAGGACCGGTATCAGACCTTGCAATTCCTAACCAAGTTTGTTTGGTTTGTTTTGTTTTACGGCATATCAACCTCAGTGGGTGATTTAATGCCGTTAAAGTTTTGAAATAAATCAATTCTTAATGGATAATACAATTTTTTTATAAATACATTTTTCTATTTAACCCATAGATGGGACCCTAACAGGTACTACCACTCCGGGTCAGAGTGGACCAGGGAGCAATGGTGATGAATGGGGTGCTCCACATTCCCCAAACCTCCAAAACTGGAACCTCACCATCAGATAGAGTTTAACGTCATTCCCAGGACATGTAGACCGCAGCCACCGCCTTCTAGCACCCATATGATAAAAGGGGTTGGGGCTTGCATAAGGGCAATAGGGTTGGGAAAATCATATAGGTGCTAGGGCTTGACGTGACCAGCCGATTGATCGGAGGGAGCCTCTCCGACCGCCCGTCTAGCCCAAGATAGGACCAAATTGGAGTATTGCAAGTCATGAACTTCTCATCCACCTGAGCTCTATCCTTAAGCATCACGGGTCGCACCCACGGCCAACAGGTGGCCCCATTGGGGGAGTCTTACCCCTCTGCAGAGGTGCAGTCGGTGCATTCTAACGCCCCACCGACAGGGCGACCTAACCAAGTGTTCTCTTGATACTTTTTTTAACACACCTTGTATTTCAATAAGAAACACTTTTATGCTGAATTATGTTCAATGTTTAGTACATCTATATATTAATACTGGTGTTACTACCGTTATCATCTTGCAATACACTCTACAGGATGTCCACAAAGTCTGGGTAGATGGGGATTAACACATAATTTTAAATCAAAACAATTTTATTTAATTGTAATGTTATTAAATAATATTTTCAATATGATTTCCATCATTTTCAATGCATAACTTGATGCACCTTGCAAAATTCAGGGCAACTCGATTAAATAAGTCTACATTGCCATCAATTTCAGCACACTGACTGGTAATGCGTTCTATCATGTGGTTTAAATCTGTATCTTTATTGAGTAAACTTTCTCTTTCAACATACCCCACAAAAAGAAGTCAAAGAGAAAAAGGTCTGGTGAATGAGGGGACCATTCCACATGATCCCTTTCTTCTTTAGACAGAGCCAACCCCTCCGCACGAATGGGATGGCGGCATCAAGGTCAATTCTCAGTTAGGATTCAGAAGCTTTTCTTCTCCTTAGCTATCTAGGCCAATGTTAAAAGAGCCTAATTTTCCCTTCTATGTTACCTATGCTGGAGAGAGTGTAGCTGGAGGTATACCTTTCCAAGGGTAATTAGCGCTAAGTAAAACGAACCGCTCGCCCGTATTTGAACTCGGCTAGGAGTCTATTTCTTATCTATTCATATCATACGCACTGCTCCTCCTAGCATATATATATATATATTATATATATATATAATATATTATATATATATATATATATATTATATATATATATATAATATATATATATTATATAAATATATATATATTATATATATATACTATATATATATATATACTATTATATATATATATGAGTGTGTGTGTTGTGAGTGTATTCACTGCTTTTCGTGTGGGTTGCTGGTTTCTATGATTTGTTTAAGACTGTACGCAACATTCTTGTGCCATCCCATTAATCTTTTTATAGGCGGTTGTCATACGGCCCTGCTGGAGAACAAAGGATGAACGCATAAGTGATGTTCTTCTGTGGAATTGCACACTGTGGCCTTTAAGCAAGGACCTATATAAATAAGCTCTGTGCAGTTCTGATGCTGCACAGACTGATTTCCTCTGTGAACTGACTCAAACAAATTCGTATAGCCTTGAAAAGAATTAAAAACTATCCAAAACGGGTGTCGCAGCCTAATAGATAATAAAACAGAAATAAAATTCAAATTTTTACATTTAGTGTTCCCCTCCTGTCCACTACTCTACTTGAAAAAAGAAAATGGAAACATAACATATCACCCCTGTGAAGACACTTTGAATTTGCCGAAAGTACTTGGGATTAAACTTCGGTGGACTAATCCACGGATTCCATTGTCGGTCAGAAAGCTCGAAAAGATCGTAATAGATTTTTTAAAACATGAAGATATGTCCTTTTGTTTAATTTTCTACATGTTTAATTCTATCATGTAAATGAGAAAGCTGCCAAATACACCCTCCCAAACACACAGCACACACACACACACACACACACACCACACGCATATATATATATATAATATATATATATATATATATTATAATATAATATATATATATATATACTTTAAATAAGAAAGAAAAACTTACAAACATCATTTTGGGCTTATAATAAATTTATTCGGCCGGTAAACTCCATAAATAAGCCCCAGTTTCGTAGAGAAACAATTATAAAATTAAATGATAAAATATATTAAAAAGCTTTCTTCCTTGACGAAAGTGTAAATATTTTCCAGATATGATTTCTTTAATTAATGATCTTTGAGCTCTACTGGGATTTTAATTGGTATAACTATTAGAGGCATGCATCTGCATGGGTCACCCCGCCCGATAAAGAGGATTACTGCATAAATATAATGAAATAAGTAATTAGTAGTTGAACAAGTTTGCATTTACAATCTAGAAGTCTCACTAGTCTCTATACGACGAAGTTTTACTATTTATAGCAAAACAGACGATTCATTGTCCCCTTTTAGGTAGTATATAACAGCATACAAGATAAATAAATAAGCCAAAGTGGGGTTGATATGTCGTTAAAATTGATCAAAATTTCCAATTGTATTATTTGGATTATTCAGACTGTTGACCTCATCTTTAATGTTATCTACACACGGTTTAGACCAATGTGCCCGTCGGCCTTCTTCGGATTTTCTTGTTGAACTTGGGAGCCAAGATGTCGTAATTGGAGCCCGGGTCGAAGTTCTGTGAGGCTCGCGATTTACGACAAGAACGTTCCCGATGTCCGACAAGAAATACCCGAAGAAGGCGGCTTTCTTCGGGAGTCTTCACAGAACTTCAAACTCTTGGCTCCCAATTACGACATCTTGGCTCCCAAGTCGGACCAGAAATATCTGAAGAAGGCCGAGTCGACCGAAACGTTGTGTAGATAACAATAAAGATGAGGACAACAGTCCGAATAATCCAAATAATAGAATTATCAGCCTCATTCAAGATCAAAAGTTCTGAAGAAGTCGGCCAGAAAATTCTGAAGAAGGCACTCGACGAACGTTGTGTAGATAACAAAAAGAAAGAACATCCGATAATCCAAATAATACAATTACAAGCCTTATCTCAAAGTTCAAAATTTCCGTTGTCCAATTGGCTTTCTGCAGTCGTTGACCTCTTTATCGTGCTACCTCTTTTTTTTAACGCAAAGAAATTTCACTCCAATTAAAACAATTCATTTTCAAATTAGTTCGTATTTTATCTCTAGCAACGGCCTTCACCGTACCCAGACTAGTATCACGTTCTCACGGACTCATTGTTTGTTTATATTTGCCCACAGCAACAGTAAAAGGAGGGCGGATTATTTTTCCTTCTCGCAACAACACAGTGATAACAATCTCTTATTAACGTTGACCAGTAGGGCGCGTACGAATTCAATGATGAATATCAGTGTGGAAGGCGGGAAATGGTCCAAATGTAAAACATTTTTGCAGCACTTCTGAAAGTTGAAACTTAAACTTTAAAAAAAATTAAAAAAGATTACGTAAGCTGTACAACCCATGTGCTGATTGGTGAGGACCGGTATCAGACCTTGCAATTCCTAAACAAGTTTGTTTGGTTTGTTTTGTTTTACGGCATATCAACCTCAGTGGGTGATTTAATGCCGTTAAAGTTTTGAAATAAATCAATTCTTAATGGATAATACAATTTTTTTATAATACATTTTTCTATTTAACCCATAGAATGGGACCTAACAGGTACTACCACTCCGGGCTGAGAGTGGACCAGGGAGCAATGGTGATGAATGGGGTGCTCCACATTCCCCAAACCTCCAAACTGGAACCTCACCATCAGATAGAGTTTAACGTCATTCCCAGGACATGTAGACCGCAGCCACCGCCTTCTAGCACCCATATGATAAAAAGGGTTGGGGCTTGCATAAGGGCAATAGGGTTGGGAAAATCATATAGGTGCTAGGGCTTGACGTGACCAGCCGATTGATCGGAGGGGGCCTCTCCGACCGCCCGTCTAGCCCAAGATAGGACCAAATGGAGTATTGCAAGTCATGAACTTCTCATCCACCTGAGCTCTATCCTTAAGCATCACGGGTCGCACCACGGCCAACAGGTGGCCCCATTGGGGGAGTCTTACCCCTCTGCAGAGGTGCAGTGTGCATTCTAACGCCCCACGACAGGGCGACCTAACCAAGTGTTCTCTTGATACTTTTTTAACACACCTTGTATTTCAATAAGAAACACTTTTATGCTGATTTTATGTTCAATGTTTAGTACATCTATATATTAATACTGGTGTTACTACCGTTATCATCTTGCAATACACGGATGCCCACAAATCTGGGTAGATGGGGATTAACACATAATTTTAAATCAAAAAATTTTATTTAATTGTAATGTTATTAAATAATATTTTCAATATGATTTCATCATTTTCAATGCATAACTTGATGCCCTTGCAAAATTCAGGGGCAACTCGATTAATTAAGTCTACATTGCCATCAATTCAGCACTGACTGGTAATGCTTTCTATCATGTGGTTTAAATCTGTATCTTTATTAGTAAACTTTCTCTTTCACACCCCAAAAAAAGAAGTCAAAGAGAAAAAGGTCTGGTGAATGAGGGACCATTCCACATGATCCCTTTCTTCTTTAGACAGAGCCATCATTCGATCTGGTAGAAAAAAATAACATAAAGTCCAGTGGAAAGTTCCATGATGGCTCTTGATTCAAATGAAGACCGCAGTGTCAGCTGGGGCGTTAGAATACACCGATGAACCTCTGCAGAGGGGTAAGACTCGCTGNCCCCTCAATGGGGCCACCTGTTGTCCGTGGGTGGCGACCCGTGATGCTTAAGGATAGAACCCAGGTGGTTGAGCAGTCCATGACTTGCAATACACCACTTTGCTAGACGGGCGGTCGGAGAGGCCCCCTCCGATCAATCAGCTGGTCACGTCAAGCCCTAGCACCTATATGATTTTCCCAACCCTATTGCCCTTATGGCAAGCCATTTTTATCATATGGGTGCTAGAAGGCAGTGACTGAGGGTCTACATGTCCTGGGAATGACGTTAAACTCTAAAACAATATACAGGGTGTCCACAAAGTCTTGTTACATGGGGATTAACACACAATTTTAAATCAAAACAATTTTATTTAATTGTAATGTTATTAAATAATATTTTCAATATGATTTCCATCATTTGCAATATATAACTTTATGCGCCTTGCAAAATTCAGGTGAACTCGATTAAATAAGTCTACATTGCCATCAATTTCAGCAAACTGACTGGTAATACATTCTCTCATGTGGTGTTAAATCTGTAATCTTTATTGAGTAAACTTTCTCTTTCAACCCCAGAAAAGAAGTCAAGAGAAAGGCCTGGTGAATGAGGAGACCATTCCACATGACCCCTTTCTTCTTTAGACAAATCCATCATTCGATCTGGGTAGAAAAAAATAACATAAATAAATTTAGAAAAGTAAAGTATTTTTTATTTAATTTAGACAAAGTAAAAAAGGAAAATTATTTCTTGTATTTAATTGTTTATGTTATGATTTTATTTACTGCTAAATTACCATATCTGCCTTCTTGGAAAAATAACATAAATAAATACAATAGTGAAATCTCCATGTACCCAGACTTTGTCGACACCATGTAGTTAAAATTGAGACCGTCCAAATGAGTGTCGTCACCTCAACTAAATAATGGACCATTCCGTTTTTATTGAAAAGTACGAAAAGGACGTGCTACACAGAGAAAGTATAATAAAAAAAAAGAAAGAGTAGGAGAAGATAAAGAGAGGGGGTGAGCACGCGGAAACACTAATCTTTTTCAATTGAACATAATGAATAGATGAAAACAAGGAATTAAAGAAAAAAGTATGAGAGAGAGAGAGAGAGATAGAGAGAGAGAGAAAAATTAAATCAAGATTATTATACGTTTTACATATTGAACTAATCGCAATAGCTCTTAAGTAAACATATCAAACGTTGTATAAGTAGTTTTTAGCGGCCTTTGAGTCACATACAATATATATATATATATATATATATATATATATATATATATATATACTGACCCCTCCGCACGAGTAGGATGTGACACAAGGTCAATTTCTTAAACGGAGTTTTAAGGTTTGAATTCAGAGTTTTCCTTCTCCTAGACCGGTAGCCTAATCAAGGTTAAAGAGCCCAGTCTGCCCTACCATAGCTGGAGTCAAAGTTAAAGTCATGGGAAATGGACTTGTCGCCCCAGTTCAAATCCTGGATGTGGTAACTGCATTTCACTTAGCGCTAATACCCTTGGGAAAGTATGAATTCTACTCTCCTTCCAGCTATGGATAAATAGTAGGGCAGACTGGGCTCTTTAACCTTGGTTAGACAACCGGTCTAGGAGAAGAAAAACTCTGAATTCAAACCTGTCGAACTCCGCTTAATAAATTGACCTTGTGTCACATCCTGCTCGTGCGGAGCGGTTGGTAAATATATATATACCTTCTGTTCATATATGTACTTTTTTTGTACGTCTTTCTCCGAGTGTATTTTCCGTCACTTACGGAATAAATATATCTTTTGACCTTTGTCGGAATGGTTTTTATGTTTACTCGTGTACCACGCGTTGGAGGCTACTTTAAGCCTTCCAATGTTATTATAACAACCACATGTTATAAAGGCATGCATCAACGAACAACGCCATGTTGCTTTTTAAAAACTTTATTCTTAACTAGCTAACACATCGCGCGCGAAGATGAGTCCAGCTATGACAAGAGTCGTCTCTCTCTTACCTAAAATCCTGACTGGTACTGAGGATCTAACTAGCTCTCACGTGACTTCGCGTGATTTGCGGTTTTCCCGCCTCTGGGGTCAAAGTTCCCAAACGGTCTGTAATTTTCCATTTGGGCGCTTTGTATTTCCGCTACACAGTGTTGTCAATAATCTATGCTACCATAGGTTATGCAACAATATCACCAAGAAAAAGGTTTACATAGTATAAGGTGCGGATAATTTTCATACTGGTGTGGGGGATTATCTTCCCTTTGCCTGGAAGAGTTATCTTCCTACAGTGTTGCCGTTTGTTCCCACTAGGGGGACCTCTGGTATTTAAGCGCCTGGTTTGAACTTGTCTTCCTCTTTTAGCTAGATCTTCTCAACGAACTGATATGGGCTAGAGTCTATCTACCCCCTTCTCGGTGGGGCTTTTTCCCCCCTTACATTACTGTAAGTCCTTTATACAGCATGGAGTATCGTTTAGTTCCATGTCTGTAACATTTATATTTTACGTACATTTAGGTATCTCTTTTATACCTAAATATTGTATCTTGTATTTACCATTCATGAATGTGTCCTTATATCTTATTGTATCTTTTATCTCTACTCTTTATGTTATGTACATGTATGTTATTATTTTCTGTATCTTGTCATATTCCTGTGCTGTTATCAATATAAAATGTTTTGTCCCACAAACGTGTCGGAGTTTGTTATGTTTCAACAAATTATAACATAATTATTAACCTTGAATCTTACACTGATTTTAAGAAAACCAGATTTAATAGATTATTATTTGGTGTTATTTCTATTATTAGTGTTTTATTCTGAAATGTATTAAAAACAATGTACGTATAATTTGATATAAAAATCAATTAGATAAAACAAGAATAAGTGTAATCATTTTATATGCGTGCATATTTGGTTTAGTCAGTCTTTTTAATCTAATACAGGGTGACCCCACCCCCACCCCCAAAATAAAAATAAACAGAATTTGGGTTCTGATAGTCTGCATCAGTAATAGTATATATACAGGATGCCCCCCCACCAAAAAAAAAACAGAATCCCCCCCCCCGCCCCGGAATTCTGTTTTTTTTTTTTGGCAACACTGGGTAGCGGAAAACAAAGCGCCCAAATGGAAAGTTACAGACCGTTTGGGAACTCTGACCCCAGAGGTGGGAAAACGCAAATCACGTGAAGTCACGTGAGAGCTAGTTAGATCCTCAGTACCAGTCAGGATTTTAGGTAAGAGAGAGGACTCTTGCCATAGCTGGACACACCTTCGCGCGCGATGTGTTAGCTAGTTAAGAATAAAGTTTTAAAAATATACATGAACAGAATGCATATATATATATATATATATTATATATATATATATATATTACCAACCCCTCCGCACGAGTAGGATGGGTCACCCTGTATAATATTTTATTACGTTATAACTTAAATTCTTTGCTGAAACAATCTTTAAAGAGAATGATCTTTTTATTTATTTATTTTTCCCAGATCGAGTTCGGCCGGTTGAGAACCCCCCGAGATTTGTTTTCAGTCACACATATGTCTCGATGCAATCTTACGACAATCATTCTTTGTATTCACTAATTCTACCGCCAGTTCCGAAAAGTTGTCCCACGCCGCTCGGTGTTGTGGGTAAGTTGTTTAAAGAATAACATTTTTTTTTAAAACTATTCCATCTCTTTACCCCCACCCTTCTCTTATTTTCGATACAGTAACCCGGATTATATGACCCAAAGGATTCTTAGGTTACGTCCATGAAATCCTAAGTGTGAACATTTTTTTCAAATTTATCTATTTATTTCTATTTTTGTTGTTTTATTTTATTCTGTTTATTTTTCTCAAATTTCCCATCAATTTCAACTATTTCCAAATCTAAATGCCAACAATTCGTGGTGTCGGCTAGAAACCACAAGGTTCCTAGTTCGATACCGGCCCTCGCCAACTCAGCGTATGAGTAGCACAGGGATCTGTGCGGTAAAGTAAGGAGCTTTTGGTAGATGTGGCACTTCCATATACCAACAAATGCCCTGAAGATGATCTAATTAATAGAAACACTAATTTCGAAACACTGCAGCGTCGGCCACTCAACTTATTCACATTTATGCAAAAAGGATAGAATATCATTAAATGTAAACATTGCAACAATTATTTTTTTAAACGCAAAAGACGATATTTGAAATCAACAAGTGCCTTTATATATATATATATATGTGTGCGTGTGTGTGTGTGTGTGTGTGTGTGTGTGGAGAAAAGTAGACAAACACGGGATGTTATGGAAACTGGATGTTTATTGTCGACGATGCATCGTTTCGGCCATTTAGACCATCATCAGGACCACAGCCCAGTACTAGCCTCAATGAAGGATATTTTCAGAATGGTGAAAAACAGTAGGTTGTCAGTAGGGCAGGGGTGGCTGGGGGGATGGGTAGTGGATTTTCTTCCCTCTAAATGGGGAGTGTTATATAGAGATGCAGGTGTTTGGTCAGAATGTTGGATGATAAGGGATCGGTCAAAAAATGAATGAGTATGTGTATGTGTGTTTGGGATATATATATATATATATATATATATATATATATATATATATATATATATATATATACTAGAAAATACGTGACCCGTTGGGTCACCCATTGTGCTCGATTTAGATTGTTGGAAAAAATCACATGATAATATTATTTCACTAATTTAAAATTTTCCCAAACTGTCCAAATAAGTTATTTAAACTGGAGTAAACATTTTCAAATGACCAAAGGAAGAACAAGAGAAGGGTCACTTGGTTAGTTAATTTGTAATTAAAGGTAAGTAGGATTTTAATCATGGATATCCATGACAATCTCTAGCCAACCCTACCCCATCAATCATTGTTCTCAAAAGGTCCTCTTCACGGCATCCAATATCTGCACAGAGTTGGTCAATGTACATCTTTGCTCAATGGTCCACACTGGCGTGCCTTTCTGCTGGTTTCCATACAAAAACATCATGAGTTTGTCCTTGATTCTCCAGCAGTGTCCAGCATTTTACTCAGATTGTTTGTGTGATAAGTGGCAAGTGGCCATACAGCTGCTTTCTCATGGGTGTTACTTCCACAACTTTTTTGAAATTACATACTGCATTCTTGTGCAGTTCCCATGTAGCTTATTCTCTAGGTGCTATGTTAGTGTCCAAGTGGTACAGTTGTACAGTAGCAATGATACAGCTATGGTTGTGAAGAATTGTTGCTTTAACTTGTCAATGAGATCAGATTTCTATATGACTGATAGTCCATGGAAGACCATGCCTTTCACTATGCATTGATTAACATGGCTTTCTTTAGATAAGATATTACTACCTAGCTACGTTAATTGTAACACCAATTTCTAGGGTTTATCATCGAATGTGGAGATGCCTCCTTAATTTTAAAAACACATGAACTTGGTTTTATCGGAGTTCACATAGAGGGTGATGTTCCATGCTGCATTCGGTGCAGAATATTGGCTGCTTCTTGCCTTTTTTTTTTTTAAATTATTTATAACATCTAATGATGTTTACTTATGTAGTCTAGGCATATTATAAATATATATGGTGCTAACATATCTCCAAGAAAATATATTTAGTATTGTAAAATAATGGGTGCAAGAAAAATAAAACATTTATTGCAAAAACACAGACATAAAATGAGGGTTCAATTTATTTTATTGTAGGAATTTATGAGGAAATTGTTCTTCTTTACCCAGGTAGGGTAAATAGCACGGTTCAAATTTTCAGAAGGCATCATGTAGCGTTTTTTAGGGCAAGGGGCCAAATGCATTAATGCGATATGCACCAATATGTTTCGCGCGTTGATCCCCCGTACCAAGATTTTTTTTTTTTTTGTACATAAATAAATTTTACATTTTTCGAAAGACATTTAATGATGGAACATATGTAAAAAAAGATAATTCACTAATAAATCGGTTTTGGAAATAGGGCATCTTAAACATTGAAACTTAAATCTCTAGGTACCACCAAACCGTTTAGGCCATCTTGAATAAAACGGAAATAGATATTTCCGAACTTTGTTTATCAAAAATCTCGTAAAAAAAAGAACGTACAAAGAAAAATAATTACTTCAAAGATCAAATTATCCGATTGGGAAAAATTACATCGTTATCTTAAAAAATAAACAAACCTATCCATATTACGTGCGAAAGGGTAATTTTCAGGCCGCGATTTAAAGAGAAAGAAATACATATTATTACCCTCTTACGGTTATGCATCTAAGTACGGATGGGTGTAACGGACAAACTTTTTTAGCCAAATTTTTTCTATTAAAATGAATAAAATCTTTAAAAACTTTAATATTACAATTTAAAATGAATAAAATCTTTATAAACTTTAATATTACAATTTACTATGAATAAAAACTTGAAAATATTTAATCTTAAAATTTCGCAGTGAAATTGACGTTAAAATGTCTTCGGTTTTAGAATTAATTCTTAAAATCGAAAATAAAATAAAAATTTGAATATTTTTTCTAAGAGAAAAACTGATAAAACAATCATTCAATATATTATTTTTATTCTAATTGGTCGTAAAAGTTAAATAAAATATTTTTTTACGCACAGAAAAACAAACTTTAGTTACCGAGAAGCGTCTCGTCATATGTCAGTTTTGCTCTTCCGTATATTCTAAGAATCACACATTATTATTCAACAATAAAAATTACAAATTCTTTTAAAATATTAATCGAGCACGGATCGGACCAACTTTTAATTCACCTGAATTCTAAAATTCATATTTTTAAATATCCGTGAAAAAATTCGATTTTTTTCCGCAGAAAAAAAAATTTATTTATTTCACGCAGAAAATAAAAATATTTAATCACACAAAAGATTGAAAATCTCGTAAAAATTCATTTCTAAAAAAAATTTTTTTTTTTTTTGAGAATTTAATAGAAAATAGTACATACCAATTACATGCAAAAAAAAGTTTTCAAATATTAATATAATGACATTTTTTTGCACTTTTTATTTCCGATTTCATTAATTTTTCCTGAAAAAACTATAGTTCGGTATACAATTTCATTGATATAGTTATTCAGCCTCTTATCTTTATAGAAAAAAAGTACCAAATTTTTTTCCACGACATTTTTTTATTTCATAAAATAAAATAGGGGGGGATAGACCTCGTAAAAAATATTTCCCCTAATATATTTTAGAAAAAAAACTATTTCAGATGTATTTACATCCAATGGTAAACATTTATGGAAATTTTCGTGAAAATCGGACCATTAATTGATTTTTCATAGAATTTATTAAAAATCCTCTTATCGTAACTTGTTTTTAGCTACGTTAAATTTCAGTTGATTTAACAGTGCAAAAATGAAAACATTGTTTTTCAATCATAATTTTCATTATTTTCGTAAGCTGATAAAAAATTTAAAAATCATCAGGAGTTTGTTTAATGTTTTTTCTTTCGAAGGAAAAAATTTTTCAAGAAAATATTAATTTTTCTGCAAGTTTAAATGTAGGGGGGGGGGGTAAATTGCACAGGGTCAAATTGGTGGTACCTATAAATCTCGTAAATAAGAAAAAATATGTATCTTTTTCTTTTTTGTTGTTGTTTTTTAAATGTTAGATTATTTTCAAAAGAATTTTATATTAAAAGTTCCTATTGCCTACATTTTTATTTTATTTTTCAGGGATTTTTAAAAATTTATAAAATGTAAAATAAATACTTTTCTTTAATGTACAGCAAAATCGTATTTATTTAATCAAAGAAAATATTGTATAAAACATATCTTGCTTGTGTTCTGGTTAATAGGTTCGAATCCGTGACGCATCTATATTTATACTCTGTAAAAGAAAACTCAAACAAACAGTGTTTGAAGAAATTTATTATTTTATTTGGAAACAAATAATTCTCCCGTTTATATCCAGAAAGCAGATATTACCGTTCAGTTAAAATTTTATTATAAATAATTTCTAACATTGTAATTCTGATATTCCCAACTTTCTTTTTCAATAATATTAAGAGTTAAATCGTGAGGCATTTACCTATTCTTTTAGTAAATAAATTATGTCATAGCTGACACTTTAATTCTAAACAACTTATTTTCTAATAAACTCTTGATTTGTTTTCTATTAAAAACTGTAGGAAACATAATAAATTTTTTATAAGTATATATTAACATTACCGACAAAAACTTAGTTACAATAAAAAGGCATTGGTTTGTTTGTGTGTGTGTATTATTTATCTCATACATTTTTTAATCTCAAAACAATCTTAAATCGGTTAAACTTGCAAATCGTCGTCAAAATTAAAACGGAAACTTATATGGGGATATATGACAGTTGTGAATTAACTTTTTTTGCGAATTCTGTTACGGTTTAGGGGTTAAGGTAACTAAGTTTTTGTCGGTAATGTTAATATATACTTCTTATAAAAAAATTTGCGAACTTTAAGCCACAAATCTTGATTTTAAAACAAAATAAGCTGATTTGAATTATTTCGCAGCTAAATTTATTTTTAATTTTTCCGAAAAGGCAAACAAAGACAATTTATCTACTTACCAAATAAGTTGATTGATTCACTAATTTAAGATAGATAAATTACCAAAAATCAAGGAGTTAGTCAGCAATGTATTCTTTTAGTTTGTTTTAGTTAAACGATGGGGGGAGTCAACGTTTGCTCATTTGAATAAGATCCCATCACATTTAAATATATAACTACTTTTTTTTTACCCAACATGAAATATTTTAAAGTAAGTTTAATAATCATGTTAAATTTGACTCTATAAATTAATAATTAAAGTAATTTTTAAAAAAATCTATTTTAAAGCCTGATTTACGCCACTTTATTTAAAAATAAAACAAAAAAAATTCTCTTTAGCCTGGAGAAATGAAAGGGGGGTGAAACTACGGATGTACCGTTGGTGGATGGGGTGGGTTGACTGCTGATTTTTCAGTTATGACAGGCTCACTCTCACTAACTGACAAATACAGGGTGGGAGGAGAGTTAACTTAACTTACATAGCGAGATGGGAAGAGAGACAGGTAATCTCCAAGACAGGGATTGGTCGGTCGTTGACTTAATTGCTAATTACGCCTAATTAAAGCCAATTAAACTAAATTTTTTTTCATACACTTTGTAGTGCTAACACCAAGGAATATCTAAGTATAAATATTGTGTCCATAACATAAATAGAAAAAAATCCTTTAGCTGGAGAAGGTTGATAAACTCAGCTTTAGTATAATAATAGATATGTGTGTGTGTGTGTGTGTGTGTGTGTGTGTGTGTGTGTGTGTGTTCACATTTATGCAAAAAGGATAGAATATCATTAAATGTAAACATTGCAACAATTATTTTTTAAACGTGAAAGACGATATTTGAAATCAACAAGACCCTTTTTATATTCTTTTTAAATGTTTATTTATTTCTGATGAATCCAATGATATGACTCGTAAATCTTGTTTTTATTCTTGTTTTTACCTTGAAGGATCGAAAACTTTACCAGATGTTAATGAAGTTGCGAATTTGTTCAAACGGGAAAAATTCAAGCCGGATCCAATGGGACTCAATTTGATGTTTGCCACTTTTGCTCAACACTTTAGTCACATGTTCTTCAAGACAAACTTTGAACTTGGACCCGGATTCACCTGGGGATCGCAAACCGTATGTATCGTCTTATTTATTCATTTCATTTTTTTTTATCCCGTGATTATATAAACTAGCAAATATATGCACCCTCCGGGTGCAAGTATTTAAGTTTTAATGTAATAAAATATTGTATTAAATTAGAAAGGCTAATGAAACTAAATAAGAATACAGATAAAAAGATTTGAAATAGTGGGAGTATAATAAAAGATTTGAAACAGAGGGAGTATAATAAAGAATGGAACAACTGAAACTTACTCTTCCATCACTCTCGTCTTTCATTGTTATTTTTTCTAATTTAAGTATCTAGTTAAAAGAGGAAGT
>CM042166.1:76255150-76290150 GCA_023376005.1 Doryteuthis pealeii
GAGTAAGGGATGATTCTATATGTGATTTCTAAGATACAGTGTATTATTATTGTATGATCCAGTATATACAAATACAGTGAATCTTTAAATCCCTAAAAAGAGCTCAATGTATAATAAACTTTTTAGATTATATACAGAGCAATATTTATCTTTGAAAGAAAGGAAAAACTCAACACCGTAATTCCATAATAAATATATTTCGACCAAAATTAACCTGATCCTCCATCTGATGAGACCGAATTTTGGGGAGCTTTATTAAATCAACTTAGATTTATATAGACCCCAATTTTGGTCGAAATGAATTTATTATGGAATCACGGTGTTGAGTTTTTCCTTCCTTTCTATATATATATATATATATATATATATATATATATATATATAGTCTCTGGTGTTAAAAACTTTGGTGATGTATTTGCCATGGGAGAAGAGTTAATATTAACAAACAACAACGTAATTCCCCTTGATGATAAACAAAACAAGTTTATAAAGTTGAATAAAAAGAAAACACAAAAAAACAAAAAAACAAAACAAAGTGACATATTACTGTTTGGTTTGGTTTGGTTTGGTTTATGGAATATCAACCTCAATGGGTCATTTAATGCCGATAAAGTTTTGAAATAGATCCATTCTTAATGGATGCTCAATTTTTTTTATAATTACATTTTTCTATTTAACCCATAGATAGGACCCTAACAGGTACTACCACTCCGAGTCAGAGTGGACCAGGGAGCAATGGTGATGAAGGGGTGCTCCACATTCCCCAAACATCCAAAACTGGAACCTCACCATCAGATAGAGTTTAACGTCATTCCCAGGATATGTAGACCCTCAGCTACCACCTTCTAGCAACCGTATGATAAAAAGGGCAATAGGGTTGGGGCAAGCATATAGGCGCTAGGGCTTGACATGACATGCACGTTTAATTGTTCTATAGAGTGGAAAATATATAGAATCATCTCTGTTGGTGATTTTAGATTTCGATAATTTAATTATTACAACGTTTGATATGTTTACTTGAGAGCTATGGCTAAATAGTTCAATATGCAAAAAGTATAATAATATTTATTTAACTCTCTCTCTCTCTCTCTCTCTCTCTCTCTCTCTCTCTCTTCTTTCTTTCCTCAATCATTGTGCCTGATTGAAACAGATTAGCGTTATTGCTTCCGTGCGCTCACCTCTCTCTCGATCTTTTCCCTACTCCTTTTCTTTCTTATATTTTTTCTGTGTAGCATGTCCTTTTTCTAACCTTTCTTTCTTTATGATAAAAACAGAATGGTCCATTATTATAGTGACGACTCTCATCAGAAATAAGAATTCGGCGGATAAGCAACAACAGATAATAAGGAATTACATTTTGCTTTCACTCTTGGACGGTCTCATTTTTAACCAGATGATGTTGCAAGATGATAACAGTCGTACAATTAAGGAACAGGAGTATTAATATATAAGCCGTCAGGGTGGCCTAAAGTCGGTATCAGCCAGAAAGTGACGGAGTCTATCCTCTTTTCACTAGCGCTAGTCCAAGGAGATTGTTTTTATGGTTTGAGGCGGAGCGCCCCACCTACCACCATCTCCTCACTTAACCGCACAGATCCCTGTGCTACTCATACGCTGAGTTGGCGAGGGCCGGTATCGAGCCAGGAACCTTGCGGTTCCCAGCCGAACACTCTACCGACTGAGCTAAACCAGACCTACCATTAATATCTAGATATAGGATAATACTCGTCAGAATTTAATAATCCTTAGATTTAAAAAAAGGTAAAGTCGTCGGGGCGGCCTAATATCGGTATCAGCCAAGCAGCGAGGGAGTCTATCCCCTTTTCACTGGCGCTAGACTAAGGAGATTGTTTTTTCGTCCGAGGTGGAGCGTCACACTTACCATCAGCTCCCTACTTTACCGCAAAGATCCCTGTGCTACTCATACGCTGATTTGGCGAGGGCGAGTATCGAACAAGGAACCTTGTGGTTTCTAGGCGAACGCTCTACCGACTGAGCTAACCCGGCCCTTAGATAATCCTTAGATAATGAAATGAATTATTTTTGTATCGTTTTTTTTTTTTCAGTTGGATTTGAGCAATATTTATGGCCGGGATATGCATGACCAAAACATGTTGCGTGACTTTAAAAAAGGCAAATTAAAAGCACAAGTAAGTAAACGTAATTTTATTTATTTACTAAGTTCTGCTTATTCTAACACGAGGCCTAAAATTACAATGGCTGGTGTTCCAAAGAGATCATTCAATCAATCATGGCAGAGGCCAAGAAAGAAGCAATAGCAGAAAAAATGCTGTTACTCCCATTTTCAACCTTGACAGAAGCCAAGAAAGAAGCAATAGCAGAAAAATGCTGTTACTCTCATTTTCAACCTTGACAGTGACCAAGGAAGAAGCAATAGCAGAAAAATGTTGTTACTCCCATTTTCAAACTTGACAGAGGCCAAGTAAGAGGTAATAGCACCAAAATGCTGTTACTCCCATTTTCAACCTTGCGGTAAGAGTTATGCCCCTTAGACTATCTCTGTTGTTTTTCGTAAATAGGATACATTCATGCCTATGACCGGTCATTTCCGGTTATGTGTCAGCGGGAAGTTCAAGTCTCTTTTCCACTTATCTCGGCATGACAAGACGTGTTCACCGACACCTCTATCCATCTCAGAAGAGTATTATAGGCACCCGCTTCTTACATTCTCCTACTGAATAAATACATTTTAACTATACCTATGGTTATTTGTGTTTCATTGTTGGAGAGGTTAAACTACACGCGATTAGATTTTCTCGACCACCTGGTAATAGGATCAGACATAACATTAAGAGGCGTGATAGTAAGAAGCGGGTGCCTATAATACTCTTCTGGGATGGATAGAGGTGTCGGCGAACACGTCTTGTCATGCCGAGATAAGTGGAAAAGATACTTGAACTTCCCGCTGACTCATAACCGGAAATGACCGGACATAGGCATAAATGTATCCTATTTACGAAAAACAACAGAGATGGTCTAAGGGGCATAACCCTTACCGCAGAATCGTAATTACTAGCCAAGACACTGACTATGAGTGGTGGTACCTCTTAGGGTTCCATTCATGAAAAAAATAGGTGCTTGAAACTATATGCAAACGAATGTTTATTAGTATTATTTGGATTATTCGGACTATTGTTCTTACCTTTATTGTTATTAGTACAACGTTTCCGCCGATGTGCCCCTGGCCTTCTTCATGTATTTCTTGTCGGACTCGGGATCCTTCTTGTCATAATAGGATACCATCACGGAACCCAACCCTTTATTCAATCCACGGGGGTATCCTGTTCTCATTCCGCTAACCATAGCTGGAGTACAGGTGCTAAGCTGTGCTAATTATTATTCTGTTACTGTCGCATTTGACTGGGATTGAAACGTTGTACAGATAACAATAAAGATGAGGACAATTGTCCGAATAATCCAAATCTTTATTAATAATGGAGATTGTCTCTATTTCTGTCTGTAACAAAAACTACGCCATAGCTCTACGTCACAGCTTACATCACAATATTCTTATGCTATATACACACAAAATTTGAGTAAGCAATTATAAAAAATTGTTTTTTTACTCTCGTCCCTTTTTTTACAGTAACAAAAAGTTAACTAAAAAGTTTACAAATAAATAAGTACCTACGATTTTGTGTAAAATTGATGTGGAAAATATTCAAAATAATTGTTGGATTATTACATGCACGCAACATTTCAGAGGGACGGGGCTCAGTTTTCATTTCAAATCGTTTTTTTTTTTGTTTTTTTGTATTTTACTCCTTTAATAAATATGAGGATTTGTCTTACTTATGATACAAACCCTCTGACATTGAATTTTTAACTCCTACCCTCTCAGGCAATGTCTTTCAAAAATTAATTTCTACGACGCCCGGAGGGTGTTTTCTATTGCTAGTAATACTAATTATCAGGCCTCATCTAAAACTTCAGAGAAATATAATTTTTATTATCATTACTATTAAATAAGTATAGTTACTTAAAACATATATGAAAGTAAGTAAATAAACAATGTGTTTATTTTTTATATGGTCAATATTTGGAGGCTATGTGCTTAATTGAAGTCATACCTAATTTTGAAAATTAATTAGTTAATAATTAATTAATTTAGGCGGGCATATATGTTCAAATGTAAGGCTAAACAAATCGAGAAAATGTCAATTCCTGTATGTACATTTCGACCTATTAGGTCTCATCAGCAAGGTTATAGACATGGGAGACTGCTCCGTGTGTGACTCGAAACCTCGACTGCCATTAAAACATATATACACAAATAGTTGGGATCGGATGAAATAAAATAGGACAAATAAGAAATCTGCGATTAAGTGACACCAGATAATCTGAATTTACATTTAGGCATTGCATCTTGAATTTTTAACCAGAGGTTGTTGCCGGATGATAACGGTCGGAAGATTAAGGAACAAGTGTATTAATATATAGATATAATGGGTTTTTCAATAATTATGAAGGTGTCATTTAAGTGACACCAGATAATCTGAATTTACATTTAGGCATTGCATCTTTGAATTTTTAACCAAAGGTTGTTGCAGGATGATAACAGTCGGAAGATTAAGGAACAAGCGTATTAATATAGAGATATAATAGGTTTTTCAATAATTGTGAAGGTGTCATTTAATTTCCAGCACTTTTAACACAAGTTGTATAATATTTTCCTCTCCTTCAGATCATAGACGGTGAACAATGGCCGCCTTTGGTGAAAGATGCCCCTGTAAAAATGTTCTGGCCTGAAAGTGTGCCGGCTAAGTACAGATTTGCCCTGGGGCACGAATACTTCAGCGTTCACTCGGGACATCTGATGTGGTCGACACTCTGGCTACGAGAACACAACAGGTTATGCGATATCCTCGCCCAGGAACATCCCGAATGGGAGGACGAACAGCTGTATCAAACCTCCAGAATGGCGCTTAATGGTATCTATTTTAATTTAAGTTTGTTTTATCTATGATTGAAGTACCGTATTTGACGATATATAGGACACACTTTTTTTCCAAATGTTTGGCTCAAAAATGGACCATATTACCCTTATCAAAAAGGGGTGCCTAAAGGTCATATGGTCCCAAGAAATTGCCCTGCGTCTTATACATCGTAGGTGAAGTTTGAGACATTCCGTAGGCTTACGCTAATCTCATTAGTTCCTGCTATTGAGATGTCTTCTTTTGTCCATTTTAAGAATGGTCCTGAGTATCTTATAATGGGGACGGCCCAGGTATTGATTCCTTTGATCAGATTTCTGCTGTTAAGTTTCGTTTCTAGAAGTTTTCTAGTTCCCCTGAGATAATCTTTTTTAACTTTTCCTTTCATTTCTGTTTGCATGATATTGTCCGCTTCTAAAATTCCTAAGTATTTGTAGCTTTTATTTTCATCAAGTGATTTTATAGTTTCCTGATTTGGCAGTTGTATTCCATTCATTAGTTTTCTTTCACCGCGTCTTATTACTAGCATAGCACACTTTTCAATTCCAAATTCCATCCCTATATCCTGGCTATATATTATTATTATTATTATTATTATTATTATTATTATTTTCCTGCTATTTGGATGTGTATGATTATTGCTTGCCTGTACTGCCAAATTGCTTTTATACAGCTATGTTTCTGCTTGTGTAATGCACAGCTAGACTGTTTTCAACAATATATGCTTAAATACACTAAACACTTTTTTTCCTGAATCTGACCTGCTGAAATTGTTGGGAGGGGGTGTCTTATATGCCCGTGCGTCATATGCCGTCAAATACGGTAGTTTCGTACACGGGTTGGCTCATATGTATGATGTATCATATACTTGAGGGTTAGCTCAGTCGGTAGAGCGTTCAGCTAGAAACTACAAGGTTGATACCGACTTTAGGCCACCCGAGGACTTTACTTACACAAGAGCAGAATGTGACACATGGTCAATTTTTTAAGCGTAGTTTAACAGGTTTGAAATCAGTTTTCCTTCTCCTAGACTGGTTGCCTAACTAAGGTTAAAGAGTCCAGTCATCCCTACTATTTACCCATAGCTGGCGGTAGAGTAGTTGGCTGCATACCTTTCCCGATGGTATTAGCGCTATGGGAAATGCTGACAGCCTTGTCCAGTAATAAGCTGCTGCAATTGTTGAAATAAGCACGTATATACTCTGTATATACCAAAATGAGACTATTTAAAAGACAGAAAACTAGAGGTGATAGAGCAAAACTGTTTATAAATTTGAATTCAGCACACCCAAATTAGTAAAAGAAAACACCTATTCACATTCTTGCCTCAGACAAAAAATATCTTTTTGTAAACCAGTGCAATCGTTTTATTATTTTCAGCTATGATGCTAAAGATGGTTCTTGAGGAATACGTAATGGCTTTGTATCGTTACAAACTGAAATATTCTCACAGCCCAGACAACTTACAAAATAAAGGATTGCAGTACCATAACCGAATCTTTCTGGAGTACAAACTTTTTTACTATTGGCACGGATTAATACCAGACGAATTCATCATTAACAACACTATCTACACGACCAAGCAGTTTTTCTTCAACCCGGAGATTTTATTAAAACATGGAATGGGAACATTTATTGAATCATTGGTTAAGCAAACAGCAGGAAGGGTAAGTAACTTAATCTCGACCCCTAAAAATCATGGTAATTATGAACTTTTGTTTAGTAAATTAGGATGTCCCAGAAAATACAGAACCGACAATTATTTTAATAAAACTGTTAATTTCAACTAGGGGGTTTAGGGTTAGGGTTAGGGTTGTTGGTTGGGGTTGGGTTAGAGTTAGGGTTAGGGTTTCGGTTGTTTTTTTGTGGGTCACCTTTACATGTGTCCGAATGGTTTCATCTCAACTAATAATGTTCGCGACGAGTTGTGGTACCTGATACGACAAACATACGAACACATATATGGAATCAAGACCGGAATGAAAATTAGTGAAATAGATCACTAATTAGGACTGACCCTATTCTAGTAGTGACCACGCCAAGCGAAGCTAACGGGTTAGAATTCAGAGTGTTCCTTCTCCTAGACTGGTTGCCAAACCAAGGTTAAAGAGCCCAGTCTGCTCTACTATTTACCCATAGCTTGAGGGAGAGTATGATTCATATCTTTTCCAAGAGTATTAGCGCTATGTGAATTATAGCTTCGTCCAGGATTTGAATGTTATATACCTCTTTACCGGCACTAAATATCTATATATGTTATATACTTCTCTTACTTCTTACTCTGTCGGATCTGGTATATCTTCTAAGGTCTGGTCTTCTTGGGATTCCGGGTCTGGTCTCTGTTGGGGATTGTTCCTTATCAGAAGCCTTGTGTCATTGTTAGCTTTTAGTAATAACTACAAGACTTCGATTTACGATGATGTTACTTTATTCGTAGAACCCCAGACCAGACAATCACGCAGTGAGACTCACATCTTGCTAGCTTGACTTCTAACTTCTAACTCTAACTGACTGACTTGCTTACTCCTTAAACCGGAAAGGGCTTTCTATCGGGGTTCCGTTTCTCACGGTTCTCCCCAAAACACAAGGTGAGAGTGAGGTCAAACGCTGTCACTCACTCTCAAGGCCATCAGCTGCACTAATATGATTTCTACACTATTGTCATAATCATTAGGTATCTAATGATTATGTAACATGAACTCGGGTCGATGAGTCCATTTCCTAAGACTCATTACACCACGCGCCCCCAACGACTGGAATGGAGTAAATTTAAAAAAGAAAAAAGAACAGTGAATAAACTATTTAAAAATGTCCCCACAGACAACATCATTGAATTGAACAATGCAATTTATGTAACTTGATATCTCACAAAGAAACCCGGATAGAAAAAAAAAAAAAAAAAGAATAACAAAAGCTGGATGGGAAATGAGACAGGATGTGCAATAAAGAAACTATGAGGATACTTAAAAGTACAAAGAAAAGGAAAACACACAAGAACACAATGGAATGAATCAAATGAAAAAAGACAAAAGCAGCAGAGAAGACACACAATTCAAAATAAATAAAACCAAACATATTGCGTATCAAAATATACCGGAAATGGTTCCAAGATTACAAGAAAAATATGACATTTAATAATAACGAAAATAAATGTTAATTGCATGCCAATGATGAAATCTGAAAGAAAGTTGAGCAACCGGATGCAAATTACACAAAACGCGGAGGAATATAATTGTCCAATCAGAACACTCAAGAAAAGGAAAACCACAAATATTTTGAAATACATGGCGGTTCACAAAATACTGAAACATTTAAATAGTTCATAACTTACCTGTCCTTGACGGGGCTCCAGTGTGCTTCGGCCACTGGATCAGGTTAAGTAATAAATAATAGCGTCGATCCCAGGAGGCTTTCCCCCCAGGTAACACCTGCCCCCTTGATGTAAAGGGGCAGGGCTGGGTTTATTGCCCAGCGCCTGAGGCGCGCCCCTTGAGGAGGGATGCCCGGGAGATCGACGCAATTTTTGTTCTTTCCCACCCATGAGCTTCGGCTTGTGGGTGGGCCCACGTTAAAACGAGGCCTTGTGCCCAGCCCATACAAGTGGGGTATGAGGCAAACACCCTTACCTGTTTTTGATTTAATCTTCATATTATTAAAAGGATATGAATCGTAATCAAAGCAAATTGAAAATGTCAAGTTACAATGTGAAAGAACAAATCAAAATAATAGAATTTTACTATTCACCTAAAAGGTTTTTGATTTCAACAAAAAGAAATTTTTGTGTAAGAATAATTTCAAGAAATTCAGATTTCAAATGGTCTCCCCATTCGCCATCTTTGTCTGCCTGGCTTCTTTTTGTTGGGTTATCTAGAGGAGTGTGTATATTTGAATAAGCTTAAGATATTGCTAAAGCTCAAGAATAATATTCTATAGAAGGGGGGAAAATATATGGGGCGGAATAGACCTTCGAATCAGCAAGCTCCCGTCGAGGGGGAACCAAAAACAAGCGAGTTCTCCGGCTTCCCACAAGCCAGACCCTCTGTTGATCAATACATTCTTCGTCTAGCAGCTGGAAAAATCCGTCGTCGTAGTCGAAATAATCTTTAGCAGTTCAAAATCACATTTCCTTACTGAAAAGCGCTCCGTCGCATATATTAGGTAAAACTTTATTTCTTACTGATATATAAGACACATTGCAGTAGCACAGATTGGTTGATCTGACCTGTGCAGTAAATTGGGGAGCTGATGGTGGGTGCGGTGCTCCACTTCAGCAAAAACAATCTCCCTGGTCTAACGCTAGTGAAAAGTAGATAGACTCCCTCACTTTCCAGCTGATACTGACAATAGGCCAATATGGAGAGCTGATGGTAGATGTGGGGCTACACCTCAGATGCAAAAATAATCTCCCTGATCTAGCGCTAGTGACTGCTCAGCGCTCGACTCACTTGTTATTTTATGGGCATATTAGCCAAACATCCGGGCACATCAGTCAAACCTCGCGTCCGTCCAGTGCCCAAAACGCATTTGTTTTTGCATGCGGGAGGACGCGAGTTCAATCCCGGCAGGCAAGACAATGTCTTGCTCTTTTTCCTTTCTCGTTCTCCGTTACATATTCGTGCAGAGATGGGAGGACTGACCACAGAAAAATTGAACAAAGTCCGTGAAAATTGGAGCAATCTACTAGATGTCATTTTTCGCAAATAGCTAAAAACATATTTCATTTGACTGGCGCAACGATTACCCGAAAATAATAACTAAGAAGGGATTGCGACCAGACATTGTTCTATTTTCAAGGGCGAACTCTAAGATCATCATGGTAGAATTATCAATATCATACGATGTGGGGATTTTTTGTCCCCGGAAAAGCACTGTCTAGACCCTACGTTTTGTAAGAGAATAGACCGTACTTCGACGCAGTGAGGAGATGGGTGCAGCTTTGAAGAAAGGAGACAAACGACTTTTTATAAAACAAAATGTTTACTTTACATGTAAAACATAAAACAAATATCAACAGGGGTATCAATATACATAAAATGAAACAACCAAACGACTTTAAAGAATGTTCATAGAGTTCAGTTCAAAGTTAAGAGTTCAATGCGTTTGGTTGGTAAAGAATATTTAAGGAGAATTGAATATGTCAAATGGGTTAAAAGTGAAGGTTTGCAGATAAAATTGCCTGCGGAAACTTAGCTGTTATCCTTGATATTACTGTTCCACGTAACTGGTTTGGGCCCTGAAGAATTGGTTATTAGGTGTGCGTTTGCCGCTCTTGATTCCAACGTGTTGGGGTTCCTGGTCGTCGCCGTCTGGGGCTTCTGACGATACGGAGCGGTGAAGCTAGCCAACGCTAGAAGCAAAAAGAGGCCGAATTCTTCAGGGACCCTTCTTTTATAGTGGGCATCATGTGACCCTAAGGGCTACTGCTGGTGACCGGTGAAAGAGGATCACCATTACCTTAACAAATTTCCACAACGAGAGCCGATTAGAACAAAGCCACGTGTATAAAACCAGCAAGTACGAAGATCTTAGAACAGAGCTGGAAAAAGAAGGGTATAGCGTGTTTGTTAGAGCTGTGGATATTGAAGCAAGAGGATTCGTCGCGAGCTCACTGTACCAATTTCTGGGCCAAGTAGGAATTAAAGGGCGCAAAAGAACCAAGTGCATAAAACACCTCACAGAAATAACGGAAAACAGCTCGATGTGGTTATGGAAAAAAAGAAATGTCCCGTGGAACAATTCGCAGTAAAATATCATGTCATCAGCTGCTCGCGAAAGCGTAACGCGATTCACGCAATATTTCCATAGCACGCGTTGTTTAAAAACATCTTTTCGCCGTTATCCAATCGTATATATTTGATTATACAATACATCTGACATATTCCGAGAGACCTCACATCAGTGAGGGGCGCAGTTAAAACCGTTGAGAGGAAGGCCCCGAAACGGTGCACATTCTCTCCTGATGATCCCAAAATCAATTACATGAAATATAAAAAACAAACAAGACAAAAGAATCATGGAATTGAACTTCTCGTCGGCTTTGCAACTAGAATGAGGAGAATTCTACAACCCGCTCGCTTTATGGTGAGTTTCCGTTACTTTTCAAGTAACTTTCTTCTTCATCACTCAAAAAGCTAAATGATTATTTTTTTAAGTGTCAGTCTTTTTATGGGTGACCTTGTATTAGAAGCGGATAGCATCAAACAGATATGAAATAAAAAGTAAGAAAGGCCTACATCAAAGAACAAAAAAGTTTGCTGTAGAAATCTAATCAAAGGAATAAATACTCGAGAAGTCTCCTTTGTAAGATATTCTGTTGAGTCGATAAGGCGTCGGTATCAGCCAGACAGCGAGGGAGTCTATCCCCTTTAGATTGTTTGTACGTCTAAGGTGGAGCACCACACCTACCATCGGCTCCTTACTTTACCGCACAGATCCCTGTGCTATTCATACGCTGAGTTGGCGAGGGCCGGTATCGAACCAGGAACCTTGTGGTTCCTAGTCGAACGCCCTACCGACTGAGCTAAGCCGGCCCTACAGATACTCTGTACCCTTCTTAAAATGGGCTTATGTGGAATTTCAAAGATATGCACCATCAAACAAGGAAATTGATGACAGAGAGTTGACAGAAACAGTCTATGTGACAAAAAAAAAAAAAAAAAAACAAAAAACAAAGAATAAAAGGCATGATGATTAAATTTTTCGGGCAGTTGTTCTCATCTTTATTTTTATATACACAACATTTCGGCCGATGTGCCCTCCGGCCTTTTTTTTTTTTTTTTTTTTTTTTTTTTTTTGTCGAACTTGGGAACATTCTTGTTGAATCGGGAACCTTCACAATACATAAAACCGAACTCTTTATTTCTATTTTTTTTTGACTAGTAGCGGCTACCCGGCGTCGCCTGGGTAGAGGGGAATTTTTTTAAGTTAGTCCCGCAGATCCATTATTACTGAATCCTGAGTTGAAACCTCGTGGGATGCCCCATTTAAATCCCTATGTAAAAAAAAAAGACCTTGCATTGATCCAGCTACTCTGAAAAAATTAAATGTAAAAAAAAATAAAAAAAAAAAAAAATGTTATTATCATTTAAATTTATTTTTTAATTATCTTCACGAATATAAATCAAATCTCTACTATTTTTACTCAAAAACCAAGACCTAGTGATATTTAATGTGTATATATATTTACTTTGTCGTTAATTGTTTTATTTTTGAAGTTTCCACCGGACATACATACACACACAACTGCCCTTTATATATGTAGAGATAGATGACTGTCATTTAGAACAGAATTAACTCAACTCTTATGTCCGTTGCGTCATATTTCCAACTGGTCACAAGTCCATTTTCTACGACGATAACCATTGCATCACGTGCCTTCGCAAATATAGAAAGGAAGGGAAGAAAAGGTGAAGAGAGGGGGGAAGTGTAACGTTATAAATCACATGCTTATTATGGATTTAAATGGAATAGATAGATAGATAGATAGATAGATAGATAGATAGATATAAGACAGATAAATATAGATAGATAGATATAGATAGATAGAGAGATAGATAGATATAGATAAATAAATATAGAGAGACAGATAGATAGATAGATAATAAATATAGAGACAGATAGATATAGATAGATAGATAGAGAGAGACAGATAGATATAGAAATAAATAGAGAGAGACAGATAGATATAGATAGATAGATAGATAGATAGATAGATAGATATAGATAGATATAGATAGATAGAGACAGACAGATAGATAGATAGATAGATAGATAAATAAATAGAGAGAGAAGATAGATATAGATAGATAGATAGATAAATAGATATAGAGAGACAGATAGATATAGATAGATAGATAATAGATAGATAGATAGATAGATAAATATAGAGCGACAGATAGATATAGATAGATAAATAAATAGAGAGAGACAGATAGATATAGATAGATAGATAAATAAATAGAGAGAGACAGATAGATATAGATAGATAGATAAATAAATAGAGAGAGATAGATAGATATAGATAGATAGATAAATATAGAGAGACAGATAGATATAGATAGATAGATAAATAAATAGAGAGAGACAGATATAGATAGATAATAAATAGAGAGAGACAGATAGATATAGATAGATAGATAAATAAATATAGAGAGACAGATAGATATAGATAGATAGATAATATAGAGAGAGACAGATAGATAGATAGATAGATAAATAGAGAGACAGAAGATATAGACAGACAGATAGATATGAACGGACAGAGTGACAGATAGATATATGTAGACAGATAAAAGATATGGACAGGCAGACAGACAGACATAGATAGATATATAGATAGATAGATATAGACAGACAGACAAACAGATATATATGGACAGATAGACAAAATTATCATGTTTCTGTCTATAATTTTGTATTCTCTTATATTTAAGGTTGGCCATCACAATCACGGACCGGGCACAATATATGTAGCTATGCAAGGTATCCTCCAGGGTCGGCAATTGCGCCTACAGTCGTATAATAACTACTGCCGACATTTTGGTATTAGACCACCAAAAACATTTTTAGAATTGACAGGTAAGTTTTGCTATTTTTAAACAGGGAGTCGACGAAAGAATTAGACGATTTGAATCAAAATAAAAAAAAGAATGTTTAAGATTATTCTGTGTTCTCACTTTTGCAAAGGAATCAGGCAGCAGTAAACTGTAGCAACAGAACATTAAACAATGAAATAAAATAAAAATAAATGGCAAAGCTGGAGACAATAGATATAACGTAAGAATTATGTATTGTAGACAAATATGTACATTTAAGAAGATATAACAGCTAAAGTTCAAGTATGGGTCTTTCAATTTATCTCAGATAGAAAATGATTAACAGAATGTAGATTGTTTTTATTGAGAAATGCAGATGCGTCTTGGCCGGATGACAGACTCAAAGAAACTGAAGAAATCTAATAAAAAAAATTAAAAAACAAGCGCCAAAATCTGATGACGTAGTTGTGTTTAAATGGGTTCCAAGGATGAGACAAATATATCTTATTATAATGGAGATTGTTGTGTTTTTCTGTCTGTAACCGAAACTATATTACTACTCAAGTCACAATTCCCTTAATTATTTACGTCAAATTCTCCATGATTTCATTCTTTTAAACCTTCAGTTATTAATAAAAATTGTTTTACATTATTAATACTGTTGATCATATCTACGTACTAATAACATGCAATTGTATTTATATATACAACAAAATAGCGGTTTACAGTTTGAACGAGAAGGCTAATTTGCATATTGATATTTAAAATTTTATTTTAATAAATATGTGCTTGGTATTATTGATTTCTAATTGTTTGGTTTTATCTTAAGAAATATAAACAAAAATCTCGTGGATAAATCTTAAAACAAATTTATTTACAAGAAGAAATAACTGTAATGTTATCCTTTACTTCCTATTTTAACTAAATAGTTAAATTAGGAAAATTTACCAATGAAACAGGGGAGTAATGGAAAATGATGGAATAGTTAGTTTCAAAGATGTTCTATTTTTCGATTATACCCCCTCTGTTGCAGATCTTTTTATCTGCATTCTTAGTCAGTTTCATTAGCCTTTCTAATTTAATATGATATTTTATCATATCAAAACTTAAATACTTGCACCCGGAGGGTGCATATTTTTGCTAGTATATATAATTGAAACAATATAAATTTGTTTAAATTATTTGTATTAAGCCATAAATACTTAAAGCTGTAATTGTTTACATATTCATCACCATCACTGGGCCGTAATCTTGTTTAATCGTGAGGGGGTGCTACTCATGTACCATGTCTTGGGTGGAGCCCGTTCCTCTCTATTTCCAAAACCTAACTACAATTAATAACCCCCTTATTATTATTTGCAAACTTTGCATTTATCTTTTTATTATATACAATCCCCTTCGCATTCTGTAAGTGATGACAGCCTAATGGTTAAGGTGTCGGACTGACACCCAACCGGTCGGATTTCAATTCCGGCTGTAGGTAGCTTACAAATGTCTAGCCAAATTGAAGAGACTTGATAAGTCGAAACACGTGTCTGTGGATGACTCTATATATGCTCCCCATCCCCATAGGGTTGAGCACTCTGGAGGGGATTTTCGCTGAGGGCCACCAACTCAAGCGTAAACGCAACGCTCTCCTGTATAAGGGATGGAGCACTCTATGACGGCCTTTACACACAAAGCGATGTGTGTATTAAAACAGTTAAAATCTGCCTTCGCATTCTGTAAGTGATGACAGCCTAATGATCGGATTTAAATTCCGGCTGTAGGTAGCTTACACTGAAGAGACTTGATAAGTCGAAACACGTGTCTGTGGATGACTATATATATATATATATATATATATATATATATATAATGAATAAAGGAAGGAAAAACACTCTAAATTTGCTTCATGTAATAATCTATTTCAACTGCAAGTCGCAGCATGTTCAGACAGAGCAAAACATGGTTGTCATTGTATCATCCATATTTTTGCTATGAAAATCAAGTTTATTTTCCAAAAGGGGCAGACCAAAAGAGTGTACGGGTTTGGAAAGAAGGAAAGAAAGAAAAAAAGGAGAGAGAGAGTTAAATCAAGACTATTGTACTCTTTACATATTGAACTATTTAACAATAGCTCTTAAGTAAACATATAAAACGTTGTAATAATTCAATTATCATATTGCTAGTATGAATGTGGAACCATGTCAGAGGCTTTTCTGTAGTCGATCCATGCCTATTATTATTATTATTATTATTATTATTATTATTATTATTATTATTATTAATAATATTTTTTACTCCTTTTGAGTTTTTACATTAGCGTTAGCTGATGGTCTTTCACTAGAGTCTGAGTGACAGCAAGTCTCCTCGGGTTTCCAGGACTCTTATGAGTATTCTGGCAGATTGCAGCAGTGCAGTGTTCTGGATGGTATCAATCCTTCCTCTGATTTCCAGATTTTCCAAACCCTTTTCCAATCCTTTTGGGACAGTTCCAAGTGCACCAACTACAATTGATATTACTTTGATATGGTTTACAGTCTCATCTCTATTACCGCATAGTCTACATTTACTATTTTGTTGGGTCTTATCAATTTTCGCTTTGATATAGTTTGTCCTTATGGCATTGTTTTGTGCAGCAATTATTAGTGATCCAGTTTCTCTCTTAAGGTTTCCTTTTCTTAACCATGTCCAGGTTTTTTCATGTGCAACCTCTCCGATTTGTCGTTTGAAGTGTCCAATATTATTATTAATGATAATAATAATAATAATAATAATAATAATAATAATAATAATAATAATAATAATAAATATATATATATATATATATAATAATTTTATTATTAATAATAATAATATATATAATAATATATATACATAGAGGAATGCGTAGAAAACACAATCCAACAACTTGAAGATTACACAAGGAAGAGCAAAAAAACTACTTATGGCGGCCAACAATAGTAGAAGCGACAGATGGACAAACAGAAAAACAACAAAGACTAAAAAACAACAATGGGAAAAAAAACAATTATATGGACGCTTCAAACGACAAATAGAAGAGGTTGCACATGAAAAGACTTGGACATGGTTAAGAAAAGGAAACCTCAAAAGAGAAACTGAATCACTTATAATTGCTGCACAAAATATTAAAGCGAAAATTGATAAGACCCAACAAAATAGTAAATGTAGACTATGCGGTAATAGAGATGAGACTGTCAACCATATACTCTGCGAATGCAGCAAGCTAGCACAACGAGAAATACAAAACTAGACACAACTGGGTTGGGTAGGTGATCCACTGGGAATTATGCAAAAAAAATTTTGACCATACAACAAAATGGTAGATGCATAAACCAGAATCTGTTCTTGAGAACGAAACGCATAAAATTCTCTGGGACTTTGAAATAAAAACGGATCACCTTATCCCAGCAAGAAGACCAGACCTAGTGTTGATAAACAAAAAAGAAAGAACTTGTCAACTGGTGGATTTTGCAGTTCCAGCAGATCACAGGGTAAAGCTAAAGGAAAATGAAAAAAATGGACAAATATCTGGACCTTGCCAGAGAACTGAAGAAGTTATTGAATATGAAAGTGAAAGTGATACCAATTGTAGTTGGTGCACTTGGAACAGTCCCAAAAGGATTGGAAAAGGGTTTGGAAAGTTTGGAAATCAGAGGAAGGATGGAAACCATTCAGAACACTGCACTGCTGCAATCTGCCAGAATACTCAGAAGAGTCCTGGAGACCTGAGGAGACTTGCTGTCACTCAGACTCCAATGAAAGACCATCAGCTAATGCTGATGAGAAAACTCAAAAGGAGTAAATAATAATATATCATTAATATATGCTTTTGTCCATTTTAAGAATGGTCCTGAATATCTTATAATGGGGACAGCCCAGGTATTGATTCCTTTGATTAGATTTCTGCTGTTGAGTTTGGTTTCTAGAAGTTTTATTATTATTATTATTTACTCCTTTTGAGTTTTCACATCAGTGTTAGCTGATGGTCTTTCACTGGAGTCTGAGTGAAAGCAAGTCTCCTCAGGTCTCCAGGACTCTTCTGAGTATTCTGGCAGATTGCAGCAGTGCAGTGTTCTGAATGGTTTCAATCCTTCCTCTGATATCCAAACTTTCCAAACCCTTTTCTAATCCTTTTGGGACTGTTCCAAGTGCACCAACTACAATTGGTATAACTTTCACTTTCATATTCCATAACTTTTTCAGTTCTCTGGAAGTCCCAGAGAATTTTGTGCGTTTCGTTCTCAAGAACAGATTCTGGTTTATGCATATACCATTTTGTTGTGTGGTCAAAATTTAATTTCTTGCATAATTCCCAGTGGATCACCTTCCCAACCCAGTCGTGTCTAGTTTTGTATTCTCGTTGTGCTAGTTTGCTACATTCGCAGAGTTATTATTATTATTATTATTATTATTATTATTATTATTATTATTATTATTAATAATAATAATAATAATAATAATAATAATAATAATATATCATTAATATATTATATGCTCTTAAGTAAACATATCAAACATTGTAATAACTCAATTATCATATTGTAGTATATCCACAGGTATTGCTAGTACAAATAATTTTGCTTTGTTTTTCGACCAGGTGATTTGGCCGTTGCGAAAGAACTGGAGAAATTGTACGGTGATGTGGAAGCGGTTGAATTATTTGTTGGTACCATGTGTGGTCGGAGGAGACGTCGCGGCTTGTTTAATATCTTACAGTTGGAATTGGGAGGCACGTCAGCCCTTTACGCGCTAAATTCCAACCCAATCACCTCAAAGAATTGGTGGAGACCATCGACATTCGGAGGCGACGAAATATTCAGCGTCATCCAGAATGCAACTTTTCAAAGTTTCATTTGTAACAATATGAAGAACGATTGTCCCTATTTTAGCTTCACGGTGCCATGGTGGAATTGGGATTATGAAGAAGCGTTTTACATTGCCGAACAGGCCGCCGAATCAGAGGGGAATCTAAATCCTTCGTTTTAGTTATCTACAGAAAATGTAAAATATATATATATATAATATAAAGATTTTTGAAGGCAATTTACAATGCAATATGTGTTGAAAATTATATTTATTTAACTTTTTTTTCTTTTTTTTTAATTCTAAATATTTTCGGAAAATAAAATTCCATCATCAGAGTTATTGAAAGTACTAGGTGTTTTTTTTTTTTATAGTACTTATCCCACGGCGATATTGTAATCAACTGTTGTTTAAAGAAGTTGAGGAACGCCGCATATTTTAATTTTTTTTTTTTTTCGGTTACTTCCGTGATGTTAAATCGGCTATTTCTGTGATGTTAATTCGGTTCGGCTGCTCCTACTCTCGTGGAGATTGTTCGAAATTCTTTTAATTTTTACTATAAATTTAGCCTTGCTCCGGCATAGTGAAATAATTTTTTTTTTTATAGTATCTTTGAAGCATTGTGTGTATGTGTAATATAAACATTTTATATATATATATATATATATATATGTGTGTGTGTGTGTGTGTGTGTGTGTGTGTGTGTTGTCCAAGGGTCTCTGTATGCTTCTAGTAAGTATATATATTTGTGTTTATATAGGTATATGTATCTGTTTGTGGGAGGTACATTTATAAGGTTTGGGCATTAGTATGAAGCATTAAATAAATAAATATCAGAAACTCGGTTGTTTTTGAGTAGAGCTTCGTTTATTTAGTAGTAGTAAATTTTCAGAATGTTTATTCTCCCTTCTTTAGACTGTGTAAGGAAAGTAGTGTTGCTGGCTTCTGGATGTTCCGTATATATATATATATATATATATATATATATATATATATAACTCTACCGGTGTGAAAAAAAAACCCAGGTTTATTCAGTTTTTCAAAATAAGATAAAAATTCAAACTGACAAATTAAAAAAAGAAATGCCTGGCACATCCGTACTTTGTGAAAATAATCATCAGTATTGTATGTAGTGGTCAAAAGAAAAAGAAACACCGGAGTAGTTTTCTAAATTGTATATGTAGAAAGTGCTCAATACATTAAGTAGAGCATGATTATAAGGACCTACATGAGTCAGACACTATCTACCTAGATTTCACCCGAATGGTTCTTCAGGATAAGTCAGAATTATCCTGAATAACCATTCGGGTGAAACCTAGGTAGATACTGTTCGACTCATGTAGGTCCTTATATATATATATATATAATTTCCATGGGTTATTAATCCATTTCTAGAAATTATTAATCCACCGGTATAAATTATTAATCCATTTTTTACTATTTTTAAAAATTAATTATTAATACAAGTCTACTATGAATCCACGACAATATCACGTGGGTTTTTTTTTCAATTAACTATTAATCCGTTTCTACAAAAATTATTAATCCTTTCTTTAAAAAATGATTACCGTATTTGACGGCATATAAGACGCACCTTTTCCCAAAAGTTTGGCTCAAAAATTGCCCTGCGTCTTATACATCGTAGGTAAAGTTTGAGACTTATTATTAATGATTTTATTATTATTATTATTATTATTATTATTATTATTATTTACTCCTTTTGAGTTTTCACATCAGCATTAGCTGATGATCTTTCACTGGAGTCTGAGTGACAACAAGTCTCCTCAGGTCTCCAGGACTCTTCTGAGTATTCTGGCAGATTGCAGCATTGCAGTGTTCTAAATGGTTTCAATCCTTCCTCTGATTTCCTAACTTTCCAAAACCTTTTCCAATCCTTTTGGGGCCTTTCCAAGTGCACCAACTACAATTGGTATCACTTTCACTTTCATATTCCATAACTTTTTCAGTTCTCTGGCAAGGTCCAGATATTTGTCCATTTTTTTCATTTTCCTTTAGCTTCACCCTGTGATCTGATGGCACTGCAAAATCCACCAGTTGACAAGTTCTTTCTTTTTTGTTTATCAACACTAGGTCTGGTCTTCTTGTTAGGATAAGGTGATCCGTTTTTATTTCAAAGTCCCAGTGAATTTTATGCGTTTCGTTCTCAAGAACAGATTCTGGTTTATGCATATACCATTTTGTTGTATGGTCAAAGTGTAATTTCTTGCATAATTCCCAGTGGATCACCTTCCCAACCCAGTCGTGTCTAGTTTTGTATTCTCGTTGTGTTAGTTTGCTACATTCGCAGAGTATATGGTTTACAGTCTCATCTCTATTACCACATAGTCTACATTTACTATTTTGTTGGGTCTTATCAATTTTCGCTTTTATATAGTTTGTCCTTATGGCATTATTTTGTGCAGCAATTATTAATGATTCTGTTTCTCTTTTGAGGTTTCCTTTTCTTAACCATGTCCAAGTCTTTTCATGTGCAACCTCTTCGATTTGTCGTTTGAAGCGTCCATATAATTGTTTTTCTTCCCATTTTTGTTTTCTAGTCTTTGTTGTTTTTCTGATTGTCCATCTGTCGCTTCTACTATTGCTGGCCACCATAAGTAATTTGTCTTTGCTCTTTCTAGTGTAATCTTCAATGTGTTGGATTGTGGTTTCTACGCATTCCTCTATGTTGGCAAGACCTCTTCCCCCTTCCTTTCTTGACACATATAATCTATCTCTATCATCTCTAGGGTGGAGAGCCTTGTGCATTGTCATTTATTTTCTCCTCCTTTGGTCAATCTGTCTGATTTCTTCTTTTGTTCATTTTAAGAATGGTCATGAGTATCGTATAATGGGGTCAGCCCAGGTATTTATTCCTTTGATCAGATTTCTGCTGTTAAGTTTGGTTTCTAGAAGTTTTCTAGTTCTCCTGAGATATTCTTTTTTTAACTTTACCTTTCATTTCTGTTTGCTTAATATTGTCCGCTTCTAAAATTCCTAAGTATTTGTAGCTTTTATTTTCATCAAGTGATTTTATAGTTTCCTGATTTGGCAGTTGTATTCCATTCATTAGTTTTCTTTCACCGCGTTTTATTACTAGCATAGCACACTTTTCAATTCCAAATTCCATCCCTATATCCTGGCTATATATTATTATTATTATTATTATTATTATTATTATTATTATTATTATTTCCTGCTATTTGGATGTGTATGAGTATTGCTTGCCTGTACTGCTAAATTGTTTTTATACAGTTATGTTTCTGCTTGTGTAATGCACAGCTAGACTGTTTTCAACAATATGTGCTTAAATACACTAAACACTTTTTTTCCTGAATCTGACCTGCTGAAATGGGGGTGCGTCATATAAGTCTTATATGCCGTCAAATACGGTAATTAACATGGTTGTCGCTGTAACAACCATGTTTTTATTCTGGACAACAAGTCTATTTTCCCAAGAGGGCAGATCAAAAGAGCGTACAAGACTGGCTTCTTCTGCTGCTGATTTGAAGGGAGCATTACTTTTTAAAAAGATGAAAAAATTGGGAGTGCGTATCTTGAAGATAACCAGCTACGTTTATCAGAAATTGCAGATAGTAAAGAGTTTCCTTTTTTTTAGTTTGTGAAGAATGTTCCGTGTTTCCAGTTGTTTGCTATTTCCTGTTTTTCAGTCGCTTCTGCGACGTCCGATGTCGGAAAAGTAAAAATCTGAAATTAAACTCGAAAGAACGGCCATAACCATCAGATAAAAACGAAAAACAAAACAACAAACATTCTTGACACTTATACATTAAGAATGCGTGTGGTGTAATGGTTAAAGTCATGGGAAATGGACTCGTCGCCCGAGTTCAAATCCCGGACTTGGTAATTATATTTCACTTAGCGCTAATACCCCTGGGAAAGGTATGAATCCTACTCTACCTCCAGCTATAGGTAAATAGTAGGGCAGACTGGGCTCTTTAACCTTGGTTAGGCAACCGGTCTAGGAGAAGGAAAACTCTGAATTCAAACCTGTTGAACTCCGCTTAAGAAATTGTCCTTGTGTCACATCCTGCTCGTGCGGAGGAGTTGGTAAATATATATACATTAAGAATGTTGATCATTCTCATATATAATGAAGACACAAGTTATTCATATAAAATTTGAGGTTATTTCCTATAAGTCTAACATAAACAAAGGGAACTACTCTTGACTGATAAATGATTTATTTATTTTCCCTATTAAACTAACCCTAAACCCTAAAACTAACACGTCTTCTTTTTTCCTAGTAGATCAATAAATAAATAAATAATTCATCAGTCAAGAGTGGTTCCCCTTTGTTTATGTTAGATTTATAGGAAATAACCAAATTTTATCCGCCCTGTCGGCTGGGGCGTTAGAATGCACCGACTGCCCCTCTGAAGAGGGGTAAGACTCCCCCAATGGGGCCACCTGTTGGCCATGGGTGGCGACGCTATTCTTAAGTTCTTAAATATAAAAAAGATTCGTTCACGAATCTTTTCAAAGTCCTTTTTTACTAGGACGGTCACGTCCCCAAAAATACTTCTTGTAAGTTCTTCACGAGGTCGGTCACGCCTCTTAACATAATACCTGGATTCGTTCGCGAATCCTAGTCCCCTTTTTTTTTATAAGAAAGAGAAAGATCCTTCGCTGTTCACAGCGAACCAAACATAGAAGGACGGGGGCTTCATCCCGAGAAAAACCTGTCTGCTTCAGCAGTGTCTGTCGTAAAGAGAGGTACGAAAAGGGTTTCAGTCAGGAACCCTCTTCGTCCCTTAAAGTGATGTCATCTCTGACCAATCAGAGACCTTTAAAAATTCACCCCATGAATACAAAAATAAAAGCACATGGCCCAAACAAAAATATACTTTTTTTATTACAAAACATCCCTCTTAGGTGGAGGACTAATGTTGCAGCCATTTCACACACACACACACACACACACACACACACACACACACACACACACAAAATTCCAAACTGGTGGCGAAATAAGGCATGGGTTTTAGATTATGTATGTTCGTATTTTTAATAGATGGAATAATGTACACATGGATAAACTCCTGACCGAAACACGTGTAAGTTAAATTAATTAAAATAATTCTATTTATCCATTCAATACTTTCATTCCTTTATTTCTCTTTTCAACAATCTTTTAGATTATGCATGTTCGTATTTTTCTTTAGATACTTAATTGCCAAACGCCGTTGACTTCATATCTTCGCTACCCTAACATATGTATATATTTTATAAACTTACTTTTAAAACTGGCGGTTTGAAAAATAAATCTTGACAATACAATTTGTAAATATAAAATAAAAAACTAGAGCCTGGAGAGAGAAAAAAAAAGAAAAGACTGCGCACTGTCTGAAAAACAACCGACACCAGAGTAATGATCAAAAGAGAAAATAACGAAACAGTTGCCTAAATTGAATATGTTAAAGTGCTCAATGCACTAAGTAGATTTCATGTCCACGCTACTCTAATGTCGATACACATGCTCTATCCCCAATATTGAGCACTATATGAAGTCGTCGGGGTGGCTTAAAGTCGGTATCAGCCAATCAGCGACGGAGTCTATCCCCTTTTCACTAGCGCTAGACCAAGGAGATTGTTTATGCGTCTGAGGTGGAGCACCACACCTACCATCAGCTCCTTACTTTACCGCACAGATCCCTGTGCTACTCATACGCTGAGTTGGCGAGGACCGGTATCGAACTAGGAACCTTGTGGTTTCTAGCCAAACGCTCTGCTGACTGAGCTAACCCGGCCCCGTCATTGACAAGTAACTACCAGTAACCAAGCGCCGTTTACTTCATGTCAACGCTACCATATATATATATATATATATATATATATATATATATATATTCTTCCAGGCCGTTGTTGTATCAGTGCTGCTGCATGGTTGCACCACCTGGACCCTAAAGAAGCGACTAGAGAATAAACTAGATGGGAGCTGCACAAGAATGCTACGGGTGATCATGAACAAGATGTGGAAACAACACCCCACGAGAAAGCAGCTGTACGGCCACCTACCACATATCACCCAAACCATCCGAGTAAGACGGACAAGACACGCGGGACACTGCTGGAGAAGCAAGGACGAACTCATAAGCGATGTTCTCCTGTGGAAGCCAGCACATGGGCACGCCAGTGTGGGCCGGCCAGCAAAGACGTACATTGATCAGCTCTGTGCGGATGCAGGATGCTGCATAGAGGACCTCCCGAGAATGATGAACGATAGGGACGGATGGAGAGAGACTGTCATGGATATCCGTACTAACAGCGCGACATGATGATGATAATGATATATATATATATATATATATATATATATATATAATATATTACAGGACTTTACCATCAGAAAATTTGAAAATACATTGTTTTTTTCACATATGACTTTGATTATATAATTCCATAAAAGAATGAATTTTCGTAACGATCAAAGGGAGATAACTTTGTGAGCATTTTTTTTTAAAAAATGCTTAAATTTAAAAATGTTTTAAATAAAATCCTAATTACAAAGAGCGTCCACAATAATCAACCGGTCCAAAAACATAACAGCAAGAAATGTTTTTGCATAAACACCAGAGGAATTAATGGCGTCCTGAAGATAGCAAAAATAAGCTTGAAACCCTGGGTAGATGCCTATAAAAAAAATTATATTTAAAAATTTAATAAATAAATAAAGCTCCTACAACTTGTGGTTGAGCACTGTGATTTCTTTGTTTCATACCGGAAAAATTTTAAATATATATACATATTTATATATAAAGGGTGGCTTACCGGTGAATATGGGCACGATCGTTGGAGGTGCACAGGATCCAGGGGTTGTCCGTGATAAAACAAATACAAAGCGATCAATACAAAGTAGAGCAAATTTATTGAAGAAATGGATACAAAGAAACCTACTCGAGTTTCATCGCTAGAATCATCAGGGTTAAATCCACTGAATTCATCGAGTTAATTAATTATCGGTAACTCGATTAATTTAGTGGATTTAACCCTGGTGATTCTAGCGATGAAGCTCGAGTAGGTTTCTTTGTATCCATTTCTTCAATATATATATATATATATACTAATCTTATTAGTAAATTTTTCGTGTTAAATCCTACTTAACGGACATAAATTCTACCATCGTATGTCACCTCGCCGAAAGAAAAAAATACTAAAAATCAAGGAATTAACCGAATTTAATTAAATTTTCAGTGTTGATACATTAATAAATCAACAATATAATGCACTAGTTATTTTATTTGAAGACTTCTTACATTTTATCAGGTAAGTTAAATTGAAACACTTATCTTTGAGGCGTAACACAGATTCACAAACATATGTGGTTCTAGGTTAATTGACCTGAAAAAAATGTAAGAGTTTTCAAATAAAATAACTGGTACATTATATTGTTTATTCATTAATGTATCAACACTGAAAATTTCATTAAATTCGGTTAATTCCTTGATTTTTAGTATTTTTTCATTCTTTCGGCAATGGTGGAATTTATGTCCGTTAAGTAGGATTTAACCACATTTCGCTATTTTTAGCGAAAATTTTTGAATCACACACACACACACACACACACACACACACACACACACACACACGCACGGTTGAAATCAGTAAAATACAGTGCTTTATAAATAAATATGCAGGCGCGTGGTCTAATGGTTAGAGTCGTAGGAAATGGACTCGTCAACGCGAGTTCAATTCCTGGACGAAGCTGTTGGAATTTCACATCGCACTAATACCCTCGGGAAAGGTATGAATCCAATTCTCCCTCCAGCTATCGGTAAATAGCAGAGCAGACTGGACTCTTTAACCATGGCTAGGTAACCAGTCTAGGAGAAGGAAAACTCTGAATTCAAACCTGTTAAACACCGCTTAAGAAATTGACCTTGTGTCGCATCCTGCTCGAGCGGAGGGATTGGCAAATATATATATATATATATATATAAAGATAAATCTAATGAGTCAGACGAACCTACTATTAGTTTCGCTTAATGCTCTTCAGGGCTAAGATCTGACTCTATATTTATGATTTTCTGGGATCGGGATATTTTTATACGAATAATTTATGTTTCTTTGCTCCATTACAAATGAGCTAAGGGAGTGCTCAATAGTTAAAACTAGAGCTAAATTTAATATACCAAGCGTGTTGGTAAATCCTTGCGGTGAGAAAAAAAACCAGCAAATAGTTTGATTGTAAAAATATACTACCGAACATCAACCGGGGAGAAAAACATTTTTGAAAAAAGAAAAGACCAAGATAGTCGTACCAACAAAAAATAATCTATTGGTACAGTATTTGGCCAAAAGAAAAAAACAATTTATATGTATATATATATGTATATAAGATATACTAGCAAATATATGCACCCTCCGGGTGCAAGTATCTAAGTTTTAATATAATAAAATATCATATTAAATTAGAAAGGCTAATGAAACTGAATAAGAATGCAGATAAAAAGATTTTGAACAGAGGGGGTATGATTGAAAAATAGAACAACTTTGAAACTAACTATTCCATCATTTTCCATTACTCCCGTCTTTCATTGGTAATTTTTCCTAATTTAACAATTTAGTTAAAATAGGAAGTAAAGAATAAAATGAATAATTTATTTTTGTTAATAGATTTCTTTTAAGATTTATCTCCGAGATTTTTGCTCATATTCAATAAGATAACACCAAACAATTAGAAATCAATAATACTAAGCATATATTTATTAAAATCAAATATTTAATATCAATATGCAAATTAGCCTTCCCATTCACACTGTAATACGATATTTTGTTGTATATATAAATACAATTGCATGTTATTATGATGTAGATATGGTCAACAGTCTTAATGATGTCATACAATTTTATTAATAATTGAGGTTTAAATAAAAATAAAATCATGGAGAATGTGATGTAAATAACAAAAGGAATTGTGATTTGTATAGTAATATAGTTTCGGTTACAGACAGAAAAACACACAATCTCCATTATAATAAGAAAATATAACCGCTAGGAAAATAAGCTAATAAGTAAAAAGTGTTCAATACCTAAGTAGAGCAAATAATAAAGATAAATCTAATGAGTCAGACGAACCTACTATTAGTTTCGCTTAATGCTCTTCTGGGCTAAGATCTGACCGATCTAATATATATATATATATATATATATATATATATATTAGCAAATATATGCACCCTCCGGGTGCAAGTATTTAAGTTTCAATGTAATAAAATATTGTATTAAATTAGAAAGGCTAATGAAACTAAATAAGAATACAGATAAAAAGATTTGAAACAGAGGGAGTATAATAAAAGATTTGAAACAGAGGGAGTATAATAAAAAAATGGAACAACTGAAACTTACTCTTCCATCACTCTCGTCTTTCATTGCTATTTTTCTAATTTAAGTATTTAGTTATAAGAGGAAGTAAAGAATAAAATGACAGTTATTTTATCTTGTTAATGGATTTCATTTAAGATTCATTGAAGAGATTTTTGCTTATATTCATTAAAATATAACCAAACAGTTAGAAATCAATAATACTAAGCACATATTTATTAAATTCAATTTTTTAATATTAATATGCAAATTAGCCTTCCCGTTCACACTGGAAACCGCTATTTTTTTGTATATATAAATATAATTGCATGTTGTCAGTATGTAGACATAGTTAACAGTATTAATAATGTCTGACAATTTTATTAATAATTGAGGTTTAGATAAAAATAAAATCATGGAGAATGTGATGTCAATAACTAAGAGAATTGTGACTTGAGTAGGAATATAGTTTCGGTTACAGACAAAAAAACACACAATCTCCATTATAATAAGATATGCAAAGCTTCGTCTTAATTCATTTTAAATTGAAAAGCAAATATTGAATTTGTAAACAACACGAAAAGGTTGGAGGAGGGGGATGAATATTTTTGTTTTTTTCTTTTTGAATTTGGCAATTAGGATAAGTTTCTCCGTTTGTCGTTTCCGGCACGAAAACCCCCTTTTCGACACTTACTTCCTTTAAAGGGAGTGTGCTCATGTTTCCGTACGGAAAAAAAAAAAGTCTTTTCCCAAAGAGAGCAACGGAACTAAGAGAGGATGTTGACTGGTTGGGCCGACATTTTATTATCGGTAACTAACAAATACGCAAACATTCCAATGAACGTTCTGCATAGAAAGGAGAGTCATCTTCTTATAATTGTTTGTTTCAAGTGACCACCGAACGCAAAGTACAGCAGTACTTTGATTAATCGTATTACTGTTCTTCAAAACTTTGCGGTGAGACTTATGTCCTTTGTGCCTCCTAGGACATCATCAAACAACCTGTATGCAAATTTGGAGATTCTCAAATTTTCTGATATGGTCCATTGTGAAAATATTTTGTTCATACATAAATTGTTCCACGATAAAATGCCTGTTTCTGTTCAGAATGCTTTTGCAGTTGACTTCACCCATGCTCAGGTCACTCGTGCTGACCTAAACTGGTTTGTTTAATTTCTCTATCATCAACACGGTTAGTTTTGGGCATAATTCGATTCGTTTTAATGCACTTAATTCTTGGAACACTGTTCAGTCGGTATTGTTTAATGAAGAAAAGGAGGAAAAGGTGAAGCTTGTTTCGGTAAATTATTTTGTCCTTAAAAAACTTTTGAAAAAGCATATATATATATATATATATATATATATATATATATATATATATATATATATATATTATAAAAGAAGAAGGTCGGCAAAATGTATTATGTTCTCAGAAAAAAAAATGTTTAATTCTTTTTATCTTACATAGGCGACACGTGTTTCTGATCTGTTGTCTTCTTCAGGCATTGAATTATTATTTTGGCAGAAAATGTCCGATATTTGAGAGGTTGTGTGTGTTTCTGCAACTTTTCTATTATAATAGAAAAATTACAGAAACACACACAACCTATCAAATATCGGACATATTCTGCCAAAATAATAACTCAATGCATGAAGAAGACAACAGATCAGAAACACGTGTCGCGTATGTAAGATAAAAGTATTTTTTTTTAATTTCTGAGAACATAATACATTTTGCGGACCTTCTTCTTTTCATAAAATATTAAATTTTCTCCCGTTGGAACCAGAACAACTTTTTTTAAAATATATTATATATATATATATATATATATATATATATATATATATATATATATATATATACCCTTCCACATGAGTAGGATCTGTCAATTTCTTAAGCGGAGTTTAACAGGTTTGAATTCAGAATTATCCTTCTCCCATACTGGTTGCCTAACCAAGATTAAAGACCCCAGTCTGTCCTCCTATTTACCCATACCTACAGACAGAATAGTTACATTCATACCTTTCCCAAGGATATTAGCGCTATAGGAAATGCAAGCCGTCTCGTCCAAGTTTCGAACTCGTCTCGCCGTGTCAATATCCTACGACTATAACCATTACACCACCCGTCTCCACACAGAGGTGGTTTAGCTCATTCAGTAGAGCATCCGGATTGGAATCTCAAGGTTCCGGGTTCAATACCGGCCCTCGCAAACTCAGCGTATGAGTAGTACATGGATATGTGTGATAAAGTTAATAGGTGATTATAGGTGTGTTGCTTTACCTCAGACGCAAAAACAATCTCCCTGGTCTAGCGCTATTGAAAAGGAGATAGACTCCCTCGCTCTCTGGCTGACAGCGACAATAGGCCACTCCGTCGACTTCACTTTTCATATAATGGATGAAAAATGAAAGGGGTGCCCAGGGACCAATTCACAAACTATAAAAAAAAAATGTAGCCCAACTCAATGGATGAAATATGTTTGGTCTAATTTCTTTTATCAACCTTCGCGCGTTATATAATGCCCAAGCCATCCTTGTGTAGCATAATGGACCTAGGAACACCATATTTGTGGCCTTGTGCCAGACACAGAGAAACCTTAATAGGATGTAGCATGATTCTCAGACCTTACGGGAGTGGGGAAGCAATGTAAAACTAATTTGCACCTTTGAGTCTATTTGGAGCCATTAAGTCTGGGATTATGCTAGTAAAATTTAGTTTAATCGGTTTGTCAGAAGAAAGGATGGTTGACCCGTTGACCTCTTAAGTGACACGTGTAATTTGGTAAAACAGAACGTTCGAAAGGTTCCAGAAGATTCTAGAAAGCTCTTCGATTTCTATTTAATGAGGGAACCTTAGATTTTGAATCAGTAGAGCCCTGGAGGAAGACCAGTTGAGTCTGTGGCCGTGGAGTTGGCTTGACAGTAGACGGGGGTCCTGGTGTCGCTGATGTGTGAAACTTGAGATTTAATATTTTACACTGGACGAAGTTGAAAACATATCTTAAGTGCGAAGCCTGATAATTGGAACGAAGTTAAGAGCATCATTAAAAACATATTTAAGGAAGCCGACTCTCTCTCTCTCTCTCTCTCTCTCTCTCTCTCTCTCTCTCTCTCTCTCTCTCTCTCTCTCTCAATAACTTTCATTAAGAAAATAAATTCACAAAAAGCAAGAAATACTGTCCACATCTTTATTTACTACACGCCAAAGAAATCGTAATGGAACTCATGAATGAAAGCCATTAAACAAACAAACGGGAACAGATACTTGACTGGAGATATATACTTGTCAACAAGTCAAATTGTCCGTAACGAAAAGCACGCAGCCTCTGTAAGTGATATCTTTCCTTTGACCAAAAGAAGTGTGTGGAAGAATTTTGGGGCTCGAAGACTGACTGCTAGATCTGGGTGTGTTTTGCAAACAAACGACCGTACGAGGATACGATTGGATACCGTGAAAGAAACAAACCCCGCTACGTTACATATCGCTAATTTAGTGCCGTGAAAAGAAAGGCACTACGTAACACTTGTAGAAGAACAGTAACCCTACCATTTAACCTAAAGCTGGATATGAGATAATTGTTAAGTTTCTGACCGCCATCCTTGGCCAGTTGAAAAGGACTTAAAGTAAGTAATTCCTGAGCTATAGAATCCTCTGGTAAGTGAATAAGTCCTGAGTTATTGAATCCTACGTAGTGACAAAGGTCCAGTGATATAATCCTATGTTCCGTCGTCCACGAAGATTCAAAGCATTGTGCGTAGGTATGACCAGAACAGCCGGTATAAATAACAATATCAGCAGCAGAGTACTGCCAGTGATTGGCCAAGAATATGGTCACATGGTTATCGCCGAGTCTATAAATAGCAGTGGGCATCTAGCACACACCTTATAATACAAAAAATCTCAACAATAATTCATACCTTTCCCAAGAATATTAGTCCGAAAGTGAACGTAATAACGCAACTCGTTGGTTGGTTGGTTGGTTGGTTGGATTTTATGGCATGTCAACCCTTGTTGGGTTATTTTATGCTGAAGACATTTTGTTTTATTCATTCTTGATGGGTGCTCAATTTTTTAACACATTGTTTGTTAGAACTCATTTTTTCTATTTAACCTATAGATAGGACCCGAACAGGTACTACCATTTAAGTTCAGAGTGGACCTGGGAGTAGGGGTGAAGGGGTAATCTACATTCCCCGAGCTCCAGAACTGGAACTTCACCATCAGATAGAGTTAAACATCATACCCAGGACATTAAGACCCTCAGCCACCACCTTCTAGCACATATATGATAAAAAGGGTTGGGGGCTTGCTATAAGGGGGGGATAGGGTTGGGCCAACCATATAGGAGCTAGGGCTTGAAGTGACCAACCGATATAACGCAATTCGCTAACTGCGATATGTCAGTCCATCACGTTACCCACTGCACAAAACGAGCCATTTAAAGTGTCAACGTTACTTGATACATTTCGAACAGGATGGATCACTACCTCCCCACTCCGTTCCACCCACTCCCCTGAAGTATCAGAGATTATCTACCAACCAGGTCCCTAGGCCGACTTGTCTACTTACCCATCCCTTTTTGTTGAAGAGACTGATGTGAGGCAATTATTTAAGTGTCTGTGTGTGTGTTGTGTCTAATTTCGAAAATATTCCAGATATCAAAAACGTATTTACAAAAGTTGGGAAACATCATACATAATATTCACATGTACCCTCAATTAAACCATTTGTTGACCCCGGGCACCCTTCCCTTCCAGACCTCTACCCTTAAACCTACCAACCTAGTTGTACTTTCACCATAGCTGAAGAACAAATATATATATATATATATATATATATATATATAAATATATATAAGATTTTTGGATGTTTGTTTTTTAGAAGATTTGTTGAATAAAGTATATATCATATTTTTGCTTGAAGGCAATTACAATGCATGTATCGCATAAAATTCGATACTTTTTTAATCTTTTTTTTACAGAAAATGAACTTGACAAGTGTAATCCCGGCAAAGGATCGCTCGGTGTGTAGAACATCGTACAGACTGTTTCGACTTTATTAAGTCTCATCAGCGATGTATACTAACGATGTTCTACACACCGAGCGATCCTTTGCCGGGATTACACTTGTCAAGTTCATTTTCTATAAAAAAATGAAAAAAGGATGAAATTTTATGCGAATTTTATGCGATACATGCATTGTAATTGCCTTCAATACAAAAATATATATATATATTTATATATATATATATATATATATATATATATATTAATCCTAATGAGTCAGGTCTACCAACTAACACCACCCTGTCGGCTGGGGCGTTAGAATGCACCGACTGCACCTCTGCAGAAGGATAAGACTCCCCCAATGGGGCCACCTGTTGGCCGTGAATGGCGACCCGTAATGCTTAAGGATAGAACCCAGGTGGATGAGCAGTTCATGACTTGCAATACTCCACTTTAGCCCTTTCTTGGTTAGACGGGCGGTCGGAGAGGCCCCCTCCGATCAATCGGCTGGTCACGTCAAGCCCTAACACCTATATGATTGCCCCCACCATTTTTATCATATGGATGCTAGAAGGCGGTAGCTGAGAGTTTACGTGTCTTGGGAATGACTATCTGATGGTGAGGTTCCAGTTTTGGAGGTTTGGGGAATGTGGAGTTTGGGGAATGTTCATCATCATTGCTCCCTGGTCCACTCTGACCCGGAGTGGTAGTACCTATTAGGGTCCCATCTGAGGTTGATATGCCGTAAAACAAAACAAAACAAACCAAACCAAACTACCAACTAACAGTTTCACTAACTAGCTCATCAGGGCAAGAATCTGACAAAAAGACTTGTAGCCACCATACTTTTATTACTATATATATAGATATATAGATACTTGCCCAAAAATATATTTTAAAAATAACTGGCTTTATATATATATATATATATATATATATATATATATATATAGTAAACTAAGAATCTGGGAATAGCCTGCTAGTGTAATGATTAGAGTCCCCGCCTGTCAACTTGGCAGTCGAGGTTTCGAGTCACACACGGAGCAGTCTCCCATGTCTATAACCTTGCTGATGAGACCTAATAGGTCGAAATGTACATTCAGGTATTGACATTTTCTCGATTTGTTTAGCCTTACATTTGAACATATATGCCCGCCTAAATTCATTAATTATTAACTAATTAATTTTGAGGATATGTGCTTAATTGAAGTCATAGCTAATTTTGAAAATTAATTAGTTAATGAATTTAGGCGGGCATATATGTTCAAATATAAGGCTAAACAAATCGAGAAAATGTCAATCCCTGAATGTACATTTCGACCTATTCAGGGATTGGACATTTTCTCGATTTGTTTAGCCTTACATTTGAACATATATGCCCGCCTAAATTCATCAATTATTAACTAATTAATTTTCAAAATTAGGTATGACTTCAATTAAGCACATATTCTCCCAAAAATTATCGGCTTAAAGTCATATAAAATAAACACATTTTTTTTTTGTTTACTTAACCTCATATGTATATATATATATATATATATATATATATATATATATATATAATATTATTTTATTATTAGAGAAAAAAATTATATATATATATATATATATGTGTGTGTGTGTGTGTGTGTGTGTGTGTGTGTGCTTAATTGGAGTCGTACCTAATTTTGAAAATTAATTAATTAATAATGAATTAGGAGGAGGAGCTTTTTTAGGATGTTAGGATTGATTTTAAGTGGTGGATATTCGGGATTATTGTAGATATTTTTTATGATGATGTCGATAGTTTCTTTTATAGTTTAACGAAACCAATAGCAAACATAATAGCTCCTTCCAAAATATATACTATTGTAATCAAATGCATAAAAACTACAAACTTGATGAAATCATCCTAAAAAAATTAATTCGAAATAATGTTGCCTCCATTGATACTAACCGTAAATTAAAACTTATCATCTATTATAAAAAATTCAAAACCGCGAACCTTGTCACTTTCAATAATTCATTTCCTAAAACCACTCGTCTAAATGAGACCAATGTTGTATATGAGTTTACATGTCCCATAGGAGATTGCTTCTCCAATATCAGCAATACATATATTGGCCATACGACGACCACATTATCCGCCGTTTAACAATGCACTTATCTGACACCAGCTCCATTAGTCAACACTTAAAGACACATTCATGCCCCCCCTCAACCTACAGAAAAATTTTAACAGAAAACACACTCACACTCCATAAAGAAAAAAACAAACAAAAACTGCAAATAATGGAAGCACTCTATATCAAATTAAAAAAACCTACCTTAAACAAAATAAACTTTCAAACCAGTAAACACGTCCTCCAATGCTTATAAAAAATCCCACTAA
>CM042166.1:76295150-76305150 GCA_023376005.1 Doryteuthis pealeii
ATCAATTAATCAACTATGCAAAAATTTTTAAAAAATAAAAAAATTCTAAAAAAAAAAGGACCGTATTTGACGGTATAAAGGACGCACTTTTTTTCCAAAATTTTTGGCTCAAGAAATTGCCCTGCATCTTATACATCGATGGTGAAGTTTGAGACCTCCCATAGGCCTAGGCTAATCTTCTCTATGATGCTCACTAACCCAGCTTACACTCAGTACTTTTACCTACCCTAAACTCCATGCATCCTTATTTTATTGCTGGTATTTTTATAATCAAGGTTAACAGGAGCGTTTTCAACAATATATGCTTAAATACACTAAAAACTTTTTGGTAATTTATGAGGAAGTGCGTCCCGGTCTCCTGCCTCAAAAAATGCTACCCGGTGACTATCAAAATAACAACCCCTGCTCGTCGTAATTCTTGTTCATTTATCGTAATTTTTCGTAATTCTTGTTTAGATATGAAGATGGATATATAGTTTGGAATAGACTGAGATAGATAGATAGATAGATAGATAAACAGACAAAATAATATAGATATGAACAAATGAAGATGGATAGATATTTTCGACAAGTAAATGTATTTGGAGTGGGGTCGCATCTTTTTTGTCCTAATTCTTGTTTATTTAAACTAAAAACAAAAAAAATCTTAGTATTTAAAGTAATATAGATAAATATGAACAAATTGAGATAGATAGATAGATAGATAGATAGATATGAAGATGAATAGTTTTGAATAGACTGAGCTGGGTCGTTATTTTAATAGTCACTGGGTATCAATTTTGAGGCAGGAGACCGGGATGTACTTCCTCATAAATTACCATTTTTTTTCCTGAATCTGACCTGCTGAAATGGGGGTGCGTCTTATATGCCCGTGCGTCTTATATACCGTCAAATACGGTGCTTAATTTTTCAAAATTTTATTATAATTTTTGAGTCTCCACTTGTTCACCATCCATGTCAACTCATTATTGGAATCTTCCCCGAGTAGTGGGAGGTAAATTGAATTACCTGGCGAGGCTACAGAGATTAAAGTCACAACCTCCAGGTTGGAGTGGCTCGGTTATAAAGAAAAGGGCACTAGCGGCAGTACTCCTAGGTTTGTAGTGGAGTTAACCGCGAGTGTGGCAGACAGGTTAAGAGTCAAAAAAATAACCAAACGACAAGAATATGAATAAAAGACTTGTATTACATATAAAGAATTGCAAACTTTAGTTTCGTTCGCGCAAATAATAATATTTGTCACTTAACTGGTGTATCCTGAGATATGGGGTATTAACGGAGCCCTTTGCTACGGCCTTCTGATAAGTTCGGATATGATGGACTTCTGCTTGCGTCCGACTCAGATTCTGGTTGTTTGTTGAAGAATAGGTGGAGAGACCCTTTTTTAGGTCTGTCTCCGGTGAGGGCTGAATCAGAAGAGGCATGAGTTTGCTTATTCGGCTTTGCCACCAAAGTATACTGGCTCATGATTGGTTGGTTTGAAACAGAGGCTCACAGACAAAGGACGAAAAACCCCATACCCCAGAATTCTCAATATGGTTGATGAGGAGGTATAAAAATCAAGGCAGTCTCTCTCGTGGGATAATTACTGTTTTCAGGGGCACCTCACGTGATGTAATGGTTGGCAAGCTAGATTCGCAGACCATTGTTAGTTAGTTCGATTCTCATTGGGCGCCCCCATACTTCTGGCCTTGTGCCACATCTAAGCGAAGCTTAGTAAATAACTAATGAGTGTTTTCAGCTGGGAGAACCGGTTGTCCGTGGCAGTCTAAACGACGACGCTTGCGACGAATGAGAAGTGAACACCAGACGATTGGAAAATCCGAAGAATTTTTTTTTTTTACAAACTGGAACACATCACCCCTGATGATGGCACTTCAAAGTGCCGAAAGTACTCGGGACTTATACACGAATTCCACCCAACCTGATGATTCTAGCGATGAAACTCGAGTAGGTTTCTATTGTATCCATTTCTTCAATATATGACCTTTTGCGATCTCGATTCTTGGGGACATTTTTTCCATTTACATCGTCAAATGTTAACAGACGATTTTTAGATTTTTTTTAAATTATAAAACTAACCCCTAACCCTAACCCCTAACAAACAACCGGATTTTGACGATGTAAATGAGAAAAGTGTCCTTGTGAGTCGAGATCGCGAAAGGGGTGCCAAAAGGTCATATGGTCCTTTTTTTAAAATTCCGAATAAGTCTCCGTAATATCAATTCTGTTTTTTTTTTCTAATAAAGATACTCCAATAGAAATATTAACATTTTTTTAATAACCTGTGGGAGAGTTGACAGAGATGGTGAACGTGTAAGGTAAAGTAAAGTCGTCGGGGTGGCCTAAAGTCGGCATCAGCCAGTCAGCGAGGGAGTCTATCCCCTTTTCAATAGCACTAGACCAAGGAGATTGTTTTTAGCATCTGAGGTGGAGTGCCACACCTACCATCAGCTCCTTACTTTACCGCACAGATCCCTGTGTTACTCATACACTGAGTTGGCGAGGACCGGTATCAAACTAGGAACCTTGTGGCTTCTAGCCGAACGCTCTACCGACTGAGCTAACCCGGCCCCTAAACCGAAATTATATCATAATGGTGCTACCATAAGGGTGTCATTATTCTTTAAATTATCCTGTACTGAAAATTTTATCTAAATTAGATAAACAGCTGATGTTTAATAGATGTTTAACATCAAAGGGTTATTCACCGAAAAAATTGTCTTTATGCAAATCATACCACGTAAAACTCCGTTGTACAGTTGGATTGGAATCAAACATAAGTTATCTCCCCTGGACCAGTTCATTATAAATACTAAAGAATCTTCGGTGCTCTTCCAACATGTGAGCTACCGAATGGTTTCTAATCCAATATGTGATCTACCGAGTTGTTTACATTCCAATATCTGATCTACCCATTAACTACACAATATTTTCCATTAAACTAACCATAAACCCTAACCCTAACTTCTTTTTTCCTAGTAGATCACGTGCTATGAATAGTAGATCAATAGTAGATCACAAATTCAATCAGAACTCAAGGAATGGAATCACCCAAATCACCCAAATTCATGAATGGGTCATTCTTGATTTCTATATATACCATCTGTCTTGGACACTGCTTCAGTTGTACTTAGTTAGTCCAACAGTAGACTTACTGACTTCAATAGATTCAAATAAATTCGTATTTTCAGATGAAATGAAAATGGCAAACCAAAACATAAGACTTCCTCAAAGTGAAATAAACAAGGGGAGGTTACTCTCATTTATGTTGCTAATGTTCAGATATAGACAGGCAACTCTGATAATGTTGAATAAAGCTATTACCGTGTTTGTCTTTTACCATAACAGTGTAAACAATTTTTCAAATATGAAATCGTCATTACTCACAGGTTTACTCTGACCCGGAGTGGCAGTACCTGTCGTATTCCCATCTACGGGTTCAAATAGATCAAAATTATTTTTTTTAAAACGAGTTTTAAAAAATTTGAATACCCAACAAGAATGAATAAAACAAAAGCGTCTTCGACATAAAATAACCCAAAGGGTTATATGTGCCATAAAATCCAACCAAACAAAATTCTGTTGCTTTTTTTTTTTTTTGCATCAACACAAATAATTTATTCATTTCATAGGTTATTTCTTATAACTCCAACCTAAAAAAGGGGAACCACTCTGAATGAATGTTATCTGTTAATTAATCTCCCTATTATTTTCCCTCTAAACTAACCCTAGACCCTAACCCTAACCTTAACCCTAACCCTAACCCTTAACCCTAACTATGTCTTCTTTTTTTCCTAGTAGATCAATAAATAAATAAATAATTTATCAGTCAAGAGTGGTTCCCCTTTTTTTAGATTGGTGTTATAGGAAATAACCACTAAAATTTTAGTGTAACAAAATTCTGTTGCTGTTTTGTTTTTTGCATCAACACAAATAATTTATTCATTTCATAGGTTATTTCTTATAACTCCAACCTAAAAAGGGGAACCACTCTGAACGAATTTTATCTGTTAATTAATCTACCCATTATTTTCCCTTTAAACTAACCCTAAACCCTATCCCTTAACCCTAACCACGTCTTCTTTTTTTCCTAGAGATCACTAAATAAATAAATAATTTATCAGTCAATCAAAGTGGTTCCCCTTTTTTTAGGTTGGAGTTATAGGAAATAACCACTAAAATTGTGGTGCGACATTTAAGATTTTTAAAACTTTTATAAAAAAATTTGTAAATTGTAAATTGTCCCTTTTTTTTTCTTTAGGACAGAGCGTAAAATTACATATAAATTTTTTTTTTCTAAGCATTTCCTGATTTATCAATGAAATAGATCATTTTAAAACGAGTACATCATCAATAGATTTTTATTGGGGGGGGGGGGGCTCCCCAAAATGATAATCTATTGAGGAGATGCTCTTTTTAATGTGATCTATTTCATCGTTTCTAATTAAGAAATGCATTGAAAATTTGTAAAGTGATGAATTACGAGTTGTATTGAATTACCTCCCCTTAACCGTTAAACTGCAAAATGTACTTTTTTTTTTGACAGATACGTATTTTATTTATAAATTTCTCCAGTTTTAAAAGCTGTAAAACAAATAATTTTTACAAGTGATTTTTTAAAAACCTTTCTTCTTCATAACGCTACAAAAATTACGTTAAATTTCATTCATTTTTTCTGAGTTTTGTAGAATTTGTAAAAAAAAAAATATTAAAAAAAAGGTTGGGTGGACTGGTGACTTACCGTTTAGAGCGTCTGGTTCGGTCGAGAGAGGTTTCTGGCAGCGTGTGACTAAGGTTATTTGCCTCTTATCCCACTTACGAGGGGGTGACACAAGGACACTTTTATGTCGGCCCACCCACAAGCCAAAACTCATGGGTGGTAGTCACAAAAAATGCGTTGATCCCGTCGGCATGCCTCAGGCACTGGACAATAAACCCAGCCCTGCTCCTTTGAATCGAAGGGGGCAGGTATTGTCTTGGGGGGATAGCTGTCTGGAATCAACGCTGTTAATTTTACTTAGCCGCTCCAGAGGCTGAAGTACTCTGGAACAGGCAGCATGTGACTAAGGGTATTTGCATCTAACCCCACTTATGAGGGCGTGACACAAGGATATTTTTATGTAGGCCCACCCACAAGCCAAAGCTCATGCGCTGATCCCGTCGGCATTCACCCTCAAGGGGGGGGGCTCAGGCACTGGACAATAAACCCAGACCTGCTCCTTTAAATTAAAGAGGCAGGTATTGCCGGGGGGGGATAGCCCCCTGGGATCAATGCTGTTAATTTTACTTAGCCGCTCCAGAGGCCGAAGCACTCTGGAACAGGCAGCCTGTGACTAAGTAGACTAAGCCAGACACGGACTAGATTTATAATATTCTGCCGGAAGTTGGGTGGGGGTAGGGGAGAAGTATTTAACCTACGTCTATAAATAAGCACCCCACCCCCCTGCGCTTTCAGCTTTTTAAGAGTATTCACGGGGATTCGTTGGAGCTCTTATTTCTCCGTAATTGTAGGCAAATTATCGGACAAAGAAGACAAACACACAATGGAAATTTAATACATGTATCGACAAATAATACAAGAACTTGTTGCAAATTTTATTGGTATTTGCTACAAGACTTATCTGTGAGTTAAGCAGTTCGTTGTAGAAGTTGGAATGTTGATAGGACGCTTCTTCGGACGTTTCTCGTTCTTCCTCGGTAACCGGTTCGGTGATAAGTAATGGTGGGGGATGCTATTTTAGAAGCTTCTCGCCCGGGTAACACTTCCTTTCAATGACGGTGGATGGGGGCCTTCTCAAGTAGACTATTGGGTCCTCAGCCTTCTGTAGTGTGCTATTGTGACCGCCTTGTAGTATGCGGACACAATGCCTTCGAAAGTGTGCTGTGAAAAAATGCCTCCGTCCAAGTCGACGGTCAGTAGATAAGTGGGCCCTGTTTTGGGGCTAAGTGATGAGAGTGTTTATTTTTACGTCTCTCCTCCAGTAACTGCTATGCGATAAGTGAAGAAATTTGGTTTTGGCGCCAACATACGATGTTGGCTATTCACCCTATCCAAGATATCCAGGTATGTGCAGAGATTGCAAAGGGAAGTAATCATTTTTTCAAAATTTTACTAAAAATCAGGTAATAGTCCGATTTTAATTAAATTTACACCAAATTATTCGTTTATGACTTAATTTTATAATGAATAGCTTATTTTATTAAATTAAATTCAATGGTTTTTTTTTTTTTTCAATTCAGAATGTGTAGGGGTGGGGCGGGATCATTGGAAGACAAATATTTTCAGGACCCTAATTTTTACATTTCTAGAAAGATCAAATTCTGAAGAACATATTAAAAAAAAATTTTAGATAAGAATTCAATACCCTAAAAAAGTGATTTGAAAATTCAAAGGTGATTTTCTTAAAACTCAAAAAATTATTTTTGAAGCATGTTTTTTTTTTTTGTTGTTTTTTTTTTTAACATTTTAAATAAGAATTCAATACCCTAAAAAAGTGATTTGAAAATTTAAAAGTGATTTTCTTAAAACTCAAAAAATTATTTTTGAAGCATGTTTTTTTTTTTTTTTTTTTTTTTTTTTTTTTTTTTTTTACATTTTAAATGATAAAATTCAATACCCTAAAAAAGTGATTTGAAAATTTAAGTGATTTTCTTAAAACTCAAAAAATTTTTTTTGAAGCATGTTTTTTTGTTTTGTTTTAAACAGTCCTTTTTTTTTAAATTGCTCCAAAAAATATTTTATTTGATTCAGTTGATCTAATTTTGTTCACTTCAAAATTTAAAAGTGAATTTTAAATGTTTGGCAGCATCCATGATGAACAAAATATTTTTGCCAGAGATAAAACTATTTAATCTATCTAAAAATGTAAGATTAAAAATGCGCAATTTTGCGCAACATATTATCCGAGATTTTTATATATTTAAAAAATTATTACTATCATATTTTCATGTACAGATCGTCAAACATATTCAAAAAGTTATCTCCCCTGATGGCCCTGTTTGGTGATATACGATAAAATTTTACTTTATGGCCCTCCATAGGTTCTTACCTATTTCCACATAAAAAAATCTAGTCCATTTTTATGCATTTATCTCCCATACACGCTTTAAATAGACCTCCTTAGGTTTACCCAAAGGCAGGAGTGGGTCGCTGAAAAAGTATTTTTTTTAGCAACCCCGATATGTCGTCCAGCTCTGCCCTGGGTTACTATGACGGAGAACGAGAAAGGAAAAAGAGCAAGACATAGTCTTGCCTGCCGGGATCGAACCCGCGTCCTCCCGCATGCAAAAACAAATGCAATTTAGGCACTGGACGGACGCGAGGTTCGACTGATGTGCCCGGATGTTTGGGTAATATGCCCATAAAATAACCAAAGCAGAGAAGCATTCGGCTTACGTGAGACGGCAGTCAGAAAAAAATATTTTGACGACGACGACGGATTTTTCAGCTGCTGGTCGAAGACTATTGACTCAAATATCTATTACCCTCCCTCTATTTTCCCCCCTTCTATATTTTTTAGCAAACCCGATATGTCGGCCAGCTCTACCCTGGGTTACCAGAGTCGACGATATTTTTTTCGACAAATTTTGATTCATTGGGGGAGGGTTATAAAATCACGTGAAATTTTGACCATACCTATGAAATAATCCAAATTTAACAAAGAAGTTGATAGAATCCTTTTGCAAGACAGTGCAATGGTATTTTTAGAACACATTTCAGGAAATCCTAATCGACTAGACAATGTATTTATGATTGGCATTAGAAGTTAAGAAACAATTGGCTGCTTTGTACAAAGTGAAAATATCCCCGGAGATTAGACAGAAATGTTGCAGAAGTTTGTTTAATAGTAATAGTACAAAATAAAAAAACACCCTCCGGGCGATGTAAAAATAGATTTTTGTAACATATTGCCTGAGGGGTGGGAGTAAAAAATTCAATGTCAGCGAGTTTGTACCCTAAGTAAGTAAAATCATCAAATTCATTAAAGGATTAAAAAATAAAACAATTTGAAATGTAAACTTTAAATATGTATTAAAATAAAACAAACTATATATAGATATATAATACCAGTCATGTATTTATTAAAACTTGTTTTAAAAAACAATGTGGAGAACTGTTTAATGTTGCATATTCAAATTTTGAGTATGTATTCTGTTATGACGATTTTGGGTAATGTGACGTAAGCAGTGACGTAATTTTTGTTACAGACAAAAACCACAAGTGAATCTCCATTATTAATAGATAAGAGGTTCACAGAGTATGAATTCCGGTTCTTATAAAGCATTAGGTTACTTTAAGTAAAAGTACCCCTACGCGGAATACTTCAGTAGGACAACAACAAACACGTTAGTTATATTTATACAACATTTATTTTAACATATATTGGGGAACGAAGTTTCTCAGTCCATACAATGTCACAAGTGTCCAAACATACGTAGCAGTGTAAGAGAGGCAAACTAGGTGGAAACCACTTACTGTATGTGGGGTCTGTACCGTATGGTATGCACCATGTTGTGTGCTGAAAAGAGGTGGCCAACACGTCCGTACTTGTCCAGTAGCTTCGGCAAAAGATGGTGATCTTGAGTTCCTGCGTCACGTGACTAAAAAAAAGGAACTCCCGACGAGTTCTTTCTGACTTTGAGATTACCCAAACCCTGTAACAAGGGAGACTACTCAACTGACTGGCAACTGACCTGGTAAACGCTTATGGTGGTGAGTAGGGGCTGTTTGATGTCAATATTTAATAAAAGTGTTCAAACATTTAAAGACCATAAAACAATCAAGCACATGGCATAGAAGACAAAACTCTTGATTAAACAAACAAAATTTTATTAACAAAATGTATACAAAAAGGCAGCATTGAATACTGGGCGAGGTTCAGCCAAAAGTTCTTTTTTTAAAGTTCAATGTAGAATGTAAGATAATATTTCACAATTCACAAAATGAGAAAGAACGTTTAAAGTTTTTAGGTCACAATAATCAGCAGTCAGGCAATAGTTGTACTGATATTTAGTTTGTCTCTTAAAGCGATAATTATTAAAAAGAGAGATAGATAGATAGATAGTTCGTACCTTCTGCATTAAAAGTTCTTAAAACATGTGACAAGGATTCTCTTAGGCAGACAAAATCTTTCTGCTTGAAAATGAAAAAGTCTGGGTATTTATAAAATCCTGGTAGGCTCCGCGAGGCTCCATTCGATAATTTTTCTTATTAGGCGGGAACGCCTCTGATTGGTTGAATTTTACGAATTTTTTTCTTCTCTTTTTCTAACCTGCGCAATCCCCTGCGCAAAACAATTATTTTTGTCATTCGATCTCTTTCTGTCGAATTATGAACTTCCGGTTCGCCACACGCTCATTAGGTCATTAATCATCTTAACAACAGCAACCTTGAGCACCTTTTTGATCTCCATCTTTCTAACACACGTGGGCATGCCTACAAAGTCAGAAAACAGCACTGCTCACGTGACTTTCGGAAACATTTTTTTCACGCTCGGAGTTGCGGAGACATGGAATAAACTGCCCGCGTCTGTTGTAGGCTGCCGAAGCACTGAGTCTTTCAAAGCCTCCATGCTTCCTGTAGTCCGCCGACACTATACCTGATGCCACTCTCCACATACATATGCACACACGCGCACACATACATGCATATTACTACTGTAAACTGTTCATGTTCCTGACACTAATACATTATTCTGTGTACTTGACATGAGACTTTGATGAGTTGTGGTGCACCTGAGCACTGTACACAATAAATTTCATCATTATTAGTCCCTTACAATATGGTCAAATTTTCACTTAAAAAATATGAATTAAAATTTAACAAAACTCTGAAAAAAAATGTAACTTAACGTAATTTTGCTATATTTATGAAAAGGAGAGATTTTCTAAGAATCACTTTTTTCCGTTTTTTTTTTCTCTTGAAGAAATGCTCTTTTTAACGTAATTTATTTGATTGTCATAATCAAGGAATTCATAGGAAATTTAGTTTAAATGT